>CAXKVI010000002.1:70193301-70638992 GCA_964058755.1 Campiglossa producta
GGAGTAAACGAAGTCGTTAATTGCTTTGTATTTTGTGTGTTCTTCATCTTGTTCGTACGACCCCTCGCCGGACAAGGCCAGCTTAGGGTCAAGGGTAGTGTAAGGGGAAGTGTGTCGTCCGCCGCGGCAGAGCCCCATACCGCGGTAAGACCATAGTTACTCCCTGAGGCGGCCCGGTATCAGTGAGGCTCCGTTCGACTACAGCCACGATTTGCCTCCCGGCTGCAAACGTCCAATGGGCACGGTATCGCATAACACCCTGGATTGGGAGGGAAAAGTTTTGCACATTTATATAGCGAGCCGCTTGCTTCAAGACAGACGCCCGCTTACAGCCGCACCTCTTGGTGTACAGACGCTGCGAAAAAGACCCCGGTGAGCCCTTAAACCAAGTATGTCAGAGTGGCCCCCCCGGGGCTCCCTCTCTTTCTGCCGCGAGCCTAGGTAGCTCAACGTTGCCCAGAGTGCACGAACGAGGACGCAAGAGTCGGGATTGAGCGCGGTCACTCAGCAACCACACCCCATTACACTCCCATAATACGAGAAGCAAAGATGTGAAATTCTAAACCGGACAAGTGGTATACCGCCGAAGTTTGAAGCAGAGTTCGAAGATTGAAAACTACAACGCTAAGCTTGCCCCAAAGCAAGTTAAATGTGTAGACCTGAAAGCGATTGGAAACTCAATGCACGAACTCGGCGATGCCAGTGGAAAGAAAATAGGCGTATACCACGCTAAAGATATTGTTATGTTAGTTAGTTTTATTTGTCGCATGTAGTTTATGAGGAAGTGTTGCATGTTCTATGTCGAAAAGTCTCGACTTGACGGTACATAAACATGTTGACAATTATTTACACCTTTTTTTACCTCTGTAATTCAGGGCCTGAATTTCAGGCTTACGAGGCTATCAATATGGCTCATTACGTGGACGACTATATCGACAGCAAAGACAATGAGCAAGAGGCTCTCGAAGTGGCGAAACTAGTTCGGAAGGGTCACGCAGCGGGCGGATTTGAAATCCGCAATTGGATGTCAAATTCATCTCGAGTTCTCACGCAGCTAATTGAAGGCAACTCGGCTGGGCGTACACCAGTAGAATTCGGAGGCACAGAAAAGGTCATAGGTATGCATTGGGACCCTCACCACGATCTTTTTATATTTAATTTCAGGTTCGCTCGACTGCGTCGTGATGTCTTGACAGATGATCTTATTCCAACAAAACGGGAAGTTTTACTAGTCCTAATGTCGTGTTTTGATCCCCTCGTACACGTATTGCGCGCCAACATAGGGTAGGATGAAGTGCTACCTGAGTCACTACGCGCCCGTTGGAATCACTGGAAGCAACTCCTGTCGGAGATAGAACAGATCGAGGTACCGAGATGCTATTCTCCAAACCTAAGTCGATCTACCCTAGTGGAGCTCCATACATTCGTCGATGCGAGTGAGCATGCATTCGCCGCCGCTTCTTATCTCCGAATACAAAGTGAGGATGGGTTCGACGTAATATTAGTAGATGCGAAAAGGAAAGTCGCACCACTTAAGCCCATGTCCATTCCACGAATGGAGCTCCAAGGTGCAGTGATGGGTGTGCGTTTGGCTCAAAAAATACTCTCCATATGAAAGATGAAAATCGAAATCGTCATATACTGGTCCGACTCTCGAACGGTCTTACAGTGGCTTAGAATGGACCCCCGTAATTACCAACAGTTTGTGATGCATCCTGTCGGGGAGATCCTTGAGAGATCCAACAGCAATCAATCGTGGTGGGTGCCCACGAAAGTGAACGTAGCAGACGGGGCGACTAAGGTAAGCAGTTCGATTGAAACTAAACACTGGATTCATGGGCCGCACTTCTTGAAATCGCATGAGGGCAAGTGGCCGGAAGTTCCAGAGCATACTGGGGAAACAGATTTGACCGAGCTGAAGAAACACGTATACGTTAATCAAAAAAACGACGTCCTAAGTTTGAACGTGGAATACTTCTCCAATTTGCACCGTCTTTATAGGGCATTAGCATTATAGACGCCAGGCGACTCAAACAGTTGGAACCGAAGGTCAGCCTGGAACTAATAGGCAAGGCCACCAATATACTTTTCAAACAAGCGCAAGCTGAAGCATACTCATCAGAGCTCAACTTACTACGTGCAAAGCTACCACCAGGTAAGCAAAGCAGATTAGCCGGATTAAACATCTACCTCGACGACAACGGGATCATGAGAACTCAAGGCAGATCAGAGTCCATCAACTGCAGAAAAGACGCGATTGCCATGCCGCGAGAAAGCTACACAACATTTTTAATAGTGAGAGCATATCATGTTCGGAATCACCACATGGGCCACGAGACGATCCTACTACATACCACGTCTGCGCGTTTTATACAAATCCGTCCGTCAGTCGTGCAAAAGATGTCAGATAAATAATGGGGCTCCCAGCCCACCACAAATGGCACCGAGGGAAATATATTCGCACAATGGCCCGAATTTCAAGGCCACTGAAAAGGCTGTTCGAGAAGAGGTAATAAAAATTGACTTTTCTAAACTAGCCGTAAAGTACGACAGCATCCAATGGCGATTGAATCCACCTGGGGCTCCCCACATGGGTGGCGCATGGGAGCGTCTCGTCCGAACCACTAAACAAGTTTTGAAAGGTATTTGCCCAAACTATTCATTCAACGATGAAAGCTTTCGTAGCGCATTGATGGAAGCAGAGTACGTTATCAATTCACGACCACTCACCTTCGTAAGTCTTGACTCTTCGGACGACATAGCACTCACCCCGAACCATTTGTTGCTGGGGTCACCAGATGGCTATAAACCTATTTGCGGGGATGAATTAGACTTGAGGCAACGCTGGAACCAAACACAACTTTTCGTGGATCGCTTTTGGAGCCGTTGGGTAAGCGAGTATGCGCCAGTGCTTACACGGCGGGTCAAGTGGTTCAGCTCTTCAACGCCACTAGCCGTTGATGACATCGTGATCATCGTTGACGAAAACCTTCCACGAAATATCTGGCCGAAAGAGCGAGTCATAAATGTAGTTGTCGCCAAAGACGGACAAGTCCGGCGGGCATCCGTTCAAACGCAACACGGTGTTATGGTAAGACCGGCGACGAAGATGGCAAAACTAGATGTCGTTTCAGATAAAAGTAAATCCACCTAAGCTAATTTACGAGAGGGGGGATGTTACCGCCGAATTCCCCATCTCCAGATAACATTTAATACCATCGACCGATACCAGTTCCAATTATAATGGGTAAGACATACGGATGACACATCACGAACGAGAAGAAGATAAAAAGGAAAGGAGCCACACAATTTTTTAAAGCATATCTATTTTATTTGTAATATTTTTCTGAGTTTAATTTAATAATTAAATAGACTGCTAAAGAAATAACTTCTCTTTTGTTTTTCTCGTCAACATACATATTAATAGTTTCTTTAAAGATATTTGTTTAACGTTATTAACGATATTTTGTTTATTAACACGATTTAGTTTTTATTTTAATACAATTTTTTTTTTGTTGAGTAGCAAGATTTATCATCACGGACTGTTTTCTATACCCAACCAAAAGTTGCCCATTTCTATAATATGGTTGGGCTGTGAGATAAATTTTGCTAACTCGACGCGACGACGTCTAAAGTGGACACTCCCATTCTACTATTAAATGTGCTAGTTGGGAAGTTAATTTCAAAAACTGCTACTCCTTACCTGTGTATGGCTAGGCTCACACTTCAACCGACTTTTGCCGTCCGGCAGCAAACACACGTCCCCACACATGTGTTTAAATGAGCTCACCCGATTTCATCCGATTTCACCCGCATGTAAACAAACTTTGCCCGCCCGTTAGGCTAGACTCACACTGCAACCGACTTTTGGGTATAAATGCAGAATAGCTCCAACTCCCAAATTTAAAAAAAAATGGTCAGGATTGATAGATATCATTGAGGTGAGAATAAATATATTAATTTTTTTTTTGGGGCAAACAACAACAACAAGAGTTATTAAGGGTCAAATTTCATTTAAAGCGTTTTTTGAAATCAAAATTTCTCAAAAACTAATGAACCGATTTTCAAATTTTTTTCCTTTGGGTAAGTAATTGAATTACCTTTCATTTGATGTATTATTTTTTTGGGTGCAAAACAGTGTAAGTGCAAAATTTAAAGTAATTTTTAAAATCAGTATTTTTTATAAACAAAAATCGATTTTAAATTTTTTCTTTGCATTGGGTAGGTAGTTGAACTACCTTTCATTGTACTGTTGCATTACAGCACGTTGCCACGGTTCAGGCAAGCACCCGGAGTTGGCATGGCGTAGCCCAAGGTTATTTATCATAAGCGCGACCGAAGGCCGCCAACTCAAAAATGTTTTCTGCACATAAATACCATGGATCCCGCCCAAAGAGTGCGTACCGTGGCACGTTGCCAAAATTTTTCAAAAATTCTTCACAAGCGGGGGTAAGTGGCCTACACAGGCCACCACTACATTTTTTGTACTGTTATGCACCGTACTCAGTTTTCTGACTAACGAGTAACTATAACCATCTCACTGTCAGAGATTGAAGTTTTTAGTAAATAATTTTACTTATTTTCTCTCCCTGAGCTTATTTCAGAGAGTTGTTCAACTTTTACTAAAAATATAGTCGTGAATATATTTTTGAAAAAAAAAAAAAAATTAAGAGAAAAGGATGAAACTCGAATACTTTTTTTCTCGAGGACTAAATAATATGTTTTCTAATTTCTTTCATTTAGTAGACGCGTTCTTCCCTGAGCAAGCGCGAAGAAGACGCTAAATCGGGTAAAAATGCATTTGCGTGTATGTCACCACAAAAGAAGCAATTTAGTTGGCAAAATCATCATGGACTTATCATTCATTTAAAATATTGTTCTTGTATATTTCCAGAGCTAACTTACAAAAGAGCAGCAAGTTTACCGTTCAACCCTACTTTTCAAGTGCGCTTTTTTACAAGCCGAATTCCCGTATTCAGTAGCCGAATTCGTAGAGGTGAATAAAACAACCGAGTTTGTGTTGTCGTTTTGAATGGTAATAGGTGACGAATCGGGTATAACATACACACTAGCTTAGATTAAAATGCCCCTAGTATTGATTATAGACATTAATTTCACACCACCCGATACCCAAAGCACATTTTCTCATAGGTGGTCTGCCTAGGCCACTTCACACAACGAAATGGTAAAAACACTTTACACAAGGGACGGTTAAGCAACAAACACAGTTTTTCTTTAAAAAACACTGCAACTCTTCGCCGCATTTAAAGACATTAGCAACTTTTCAGCAACACCAAAAGGGAATTGCTGATGAAAGCAACCCCGAGTCTTTGTGTGTTTAGGCAGTAAATACAGTATTAGTAGTATAGAAGCTGAATTCACTTATTGACGTAGGCGGCCATCTTAGCCATTTCACTTTTATTGAATTTATGACATATCAGAAAAAATTATGCTACCAGATTGAGTGAAATATTTTTTTTTTTGTGGAATTTTGGATTTTTCGCCAATGAACTAAAAAACAGAGACAAAAAGGTTGCAGGTCATTTGAGCTGAACATGTTTTCAGCCCTTTTTTAGAACAAAATGCCTTCCAGTTTGCGATGTTTTAAAGAAACCTTTCGAATGTGATCTTTGTTTAATTTGTTCAAAGAAAAAATAAAAGTTTCTTCTGAAGCAAAGATCTTAAGCCAGATTTACACGGGTGGAATTTCTATTTACACGGTGGAACGACAAAAATCGATCACGGGGTTCTATTAAAAAGTTGATGTGAAAATAAAGAAATATAATTGTAAAATCTTACGAATCGTTAGATTCTTCAGGTAACAACACAATAAAGTGCAAATTTTTGTAAAAATTAAACTTCTAATTATAACTATAAAAAAATAGCCTCGAAAACATAAAATAACAATTATTGCATTCTTTAGCAGTTTTCTGTCCGTATTGAAACATGAACTCACGTTCGATAGTACCTACGCTTAAACAGTACATACTTTTACTTTTTTTCCCTTAGTAAAAGTTGTGCCTTATGATTTAAAGTTTGAAATATAGAAGAAATATGTTATGTTTAACAAAGTGTTTAATTCAACAAATCCTCAAATCCGCAGATATTTCTCTTGACAATTGTGATATGTCCTAACTCGAAGCAGGGAAAAAGGTCCATTCACTTACTATAGTCTAGGCCGAGCTTTTAGTGTGACACTAAAAGAATTTAACGTGCATTGTAAAAAAAAAAGATTTTATTAAGTTTGGTTTTGGTGACATAGAACCTATTGCAGTATCGCCGGCGATATTTTATCAAACCAGAAAGGAATAATAAAATTGGTAATCAAATAAGAATTTTCCATACCCGCAATGTTTTGTATGTGGAAATGTGGGGGTGATAATTCTCAAGGCATATAGTCTCCAGTAACGGGTGGGTGAGAAAAAGTATGCCCTATCATCTGCAGCGTGTGACAGGATTCCAATTCTAACGGTTGATATGGGAGCTGGGACTTACACGGTTAGTGCATTAAACAGAACACATTTTTTGTAAATTTTTTGTATGCCACTTGTGCTTCAAGGGGCTCATATAAAAAATCTGGAGTTTGTAGAAGTACTACTTCTAACTTTACTATAAATCAATATTTTACAACCTGTGAAGAATCTTACAGACCATCAAATCCGAAAAGATTCCAAAACAGCAATACGTGTCATGTCAAGAAAATTAATTGCAATACGTGCTATGTCATCTTTTCTTCTAAATGGAGCTAGGCACAAAGCTCATTCGCATACTATAGAATAGTCTTTAACTGCAGCATGAAACTATAAGAGTATTACTTTCATAGCGAACAAATACAAAAACTTATACAGTTTTTTCGCTCTCCTGAAAAATTTGGTTTTCCTGATATAGCACCTATTGCAGTATCACCGACGATATGTAAAAAGACATCTTGTGTAGACGGCAGACACAGAAATTTTTGCTGGAAAAAAAATTAATGCATTAAAAATTGTTGAATCCGAATGCAATGACTGTGACACGTATATTGCGCTCGTTGCTTCTAGGCATTCGATTATTTGTTAAAGGCAAAGTTGGACAAAAAGTTTTATGTGTGGAATGAAATAAAGCCATTATGGTGTTATTTCACATTACATTTTTTTTAAATAGTTCATATTTTAAAAACAACACTGGGATACACCATGCTAAGTCCTTCTGAGTAGGCGGCCTTCGGCCGCGCTTATTATAAACTAGCTGACCCGGCAGACGTTGTCCTGCCACAAATTTATTTCCCTGCATGTTTCTCTAACCCGATCCCTGTGTCTATTTTAATCCCTATCGCTAGCTTCTTCGTATAGGAGGAACCACGCCCCCGTAGGTGGTGGTAGGCATTGATAACCTTGGGCTACTTCCGCATTCGGATTCTTAATCTACTCGTGAATAGGCGTCTTTTAATGCCCCACTTTACCCTTTTGGACAAAATTTCGGAGGGGACCCTAAACTGCACTACTACCTTAAATTTTAAATATTTCACATACGCGGTTTTGCACCCATAACAGTGGTACCTCAAACGAAAGGTAACTTAATTACCTATCCAATGCAAAAAAATTTTAAATCGATTTAATAGTATTGAAGTCACATTGATTTAAAAAAATGCTTTAAATGAACTTTGACCCTTAATAACTTTCGGATTCTTAATCTACTCGTGAATACGCGTTTTTTGAGCCCTTACTTAAATTTTTTGGTTCAAATTTTGGAGGGGACCGTAAACTGCACCTTTACCTACTTATTTAACTCTTTATGAATCCAGGAATTTTCAAAGCCTTTCTTAACTAAGTACAGTATCACGGAAACAAGAGACAAAAATGCTTTCAATATATTGAAGAACGGCGGTTAAATGCAATATAGAGCGCACTTGCCGCGATCAATGAAAACGAAATGTTCCCAGCACAGCAACAATAAAACGATTTTAATCGATGATCCGTTTTCAATTGTACCGCTTCGAATGTTTGAAACAGTAGATTTTCATTCATATTGAATATTTAGAAAAGGTGAGATATAGCGGCCACGTCGCGCTTCTTTTTTATATGTGTATATGTAATGTGTAAAGGAGTTATTTAATTTTTTGGGACTTATTTCATGTGGGAGTTATTTCATGTATTCCCTCCCAATCCAGGGTGTTATGCGATACCGTGCCCATTGGACGTTTGCAGCCGGGAGGAAAATCGTGGCTGTAGTCGAACGGAGCCTCACTGATACCGGGCCGCCTCAGGGAGTAACTATGGTCTTACCGCGGTATGGGGCTCTGCCGCGGCGGACGACACACTTCCCCTTACACTACCCTTGACCCTAAGCTGGCCTTGTCCGGCGAGGGGTCGTACGAACAAGATGAAGAACACACAAAATACAAAGCAATTAACGACTTCGTTTACTCCGCAGCAGAGAAGAACTATGCTGGAGCAAGCGAAAACACAATGCCGGAGGACAAACTCCGCCTCAAAGTTAACTGGGAGGCCGACAGCGATGGAAACTACGGGTCAGTCATCCCCCAAACTGCTATCAAGTAAGACTGACTTGATGGGAGCAAGCAGCAGTGCGGCTGCCTACGCAGTCAAGCAGAAAACGGCGGAAGCTAAACTTCCATCAAGCGCTGGTACGAAACCCAATCTCTTCACATCTGCGGCAATGGTCTCACGACCTGGTTTCAGAGTTTCGAAAGAGAAGGAAGACGCCGCAAAGGGAGAGACCGCGATGGCAACTACGAGTCTGAATCCCCCCCAAGAGGCATCTCCCCGACGCTCTGCGTACTGGGATAAAAGAAAGGCCGCAAGGATCCTTAAAAAATATGAGGGAGCATCGCAGGAGAAGCTGTCGCCGGAAGAAAGGAAGATGGTGGAGGAAGCGAAAGCTCTGATACCAAATTTCCAGAGGCCCTATGTGCCTAAGAGGGTGAACGGTAATCCCTTCAAACGCCAGAGATCGGACGGAGAGGTAGACCCCCATCCGAAGCGGCATCAGGTCAACCCCGTAGTGGGAAAACTCAGCTTTGCTGAAGTAACCAAGGACAGAATCCTTATAGGTTTCATTGACCGAGGTAACGACCGTTGGTCCATCCCCAAAGACCAGTGGCTGTATGTCCGGAATGAAATGGGCAGGGCCCTACTCGACTTAATGCGTGAGTCTCCGGGTAGTCCGCCGCGAGGTACTGACGCGGGCTGGCACCAAGGTCAGATCAAAATATTCGCGTGCGAGGATGCAAGAACTGTCGCACTGTATAAGGCAGCAGTTGCAAGACTGGGTGAAGTCTACCCAGGGGCAAGACTAGATGTCGTCGACTGGAAGGACATTCCTGCTCGGCCAAGGGCAAGGGCATGGATTCCTGCCGTCCCTGCAGAACCCGAGAATATTCTTGAGATGCTGCAGGTCTGGAATCCGTCTCTCCCGACGCAGGATTGGGGCGTCAATCTGGTCGATGATGTGGTTGGGCCCAATAGACAGGTGGTTATCACTCTGAAAAAGGAGGCGCTCGAGCCCCTTAAACGGTGCAACGGACGAGTGCATTACGGCTTGGGTCAGATCGTGATCCACGTATACCGTGGCGATGCACAGCGCGCTGCTATTCCGGACGCTCCGGAGGACTCGGAGATCGAGGCATCGGAAGGGGAAGCAGAGGAGTCCGACGCGGAATGTATGTTATCCGCCACGTCAAATTGCGATGGTGCTGCGAACAACTCGGCGATAGAAGAAAGCCTGCTTGACGAAGAAGGCCTCGACGTCACGATCGTGGCTAAACCTGAGCACACTAACGTTGATGCTGCTTCAGACAGCAGGGTTCCCGCCACGCAAAATCGTGCAGGTGCTCTGAACAACTCCTCGTTGAGAGACAGCCCCCGGAACAGGCCAGACCTCGACGACACGCTGGCGGCAGGGAAGTCTGAGCTCTCTCATGTTGGTGGTGCTTCAGATAAATCTGCACAAATCTAAAGCAGCCTTGGCTGTTTTAAGCAGTCGCCAGCTTAACAGTCGGCAGCACCAGCCTAACGATGGCGTCGGTCTATATGCCCTATGACGCCGAAGAACCTCCTCCACAAAGGAGGTGAAAGATCTGGTGGATAATTTCTGTACGGGCCATCTTATTATTGGAGCTGACGCTAATGCTCATCACGTCCAGTGGGGAAGCTCCGATATTAACGCTAGGGGCGAGTCTCTGTTTGACTACCTACTAACAACTAACCTGGTGGTTTGTAACGTGGGTAACGAGCCTACTTTTATAACTAAAGCTCGTAGGGAAGTTATAGACCTCACTGTTTGTAGCGAAGGCGCTTATGAGTGGGTCAGAAAATGGCGTGTTCTTGATGAGCATTCATTTTCTGACCATCGGTACATAGAAATTGTGTTAGACTTTATTGTTGAGCAGCCAGTTATGAAACGAAATCCACGCAACACTAACTGGCAGCTACATAACCAAATATTAGCTAGGGACCTACCAGTATTACCTCCACAAGCCCCCTCATCAGTGGGAGAACTGGATGATCTGGTAACGACCTTTACAACGGCGCTCTCAAATGCCCTAGAGCAGTCTTGTCCAGTACCAAAACCACGCGGCAAACATAGACCCCACTGGTGGTCTTACGACCTGGATTCGTTCCGTATATCATGCAGGAAGCAATTTAACAAGGCCAAGAGCATCGGTACGGAGCCTGAATGGCTCGAATATAAAGCTAAACTGAGGGCCTATAAAAAGGCTCTAAGGCAAGCGAAGAGAACTTCGTGGAGAAATTTCTGCACCGGGGTCGAAAAAGTCGATGATACAGCGAGACTTAGACGAGTGCTATCAAAAACTCAAACAGCCATTAGCTATTTACGGAAGCCTGACGGATCTTGGACCAGCACGGAAGGTGAAACCCTGGAGCTGCTCCTGAACACACACTTTCCGGGGAACTTGTATGATGCACCTGTAGCATCTGCAACAAACCTGGCGGTAAAAATACCCATTACGGAGGAAAGGGTAAGGTGGGCAATCAAAAGCTTTGAGCCGTTCAAGGCAGCTGGGCCAGACGGGATTTTCCCCGCACAACTCATAAACACGCTGGAAATATCAGCTAAATGGCTGGTAGTTCTCTATTCAGCCTGCCTGGCTCTTAATTACATTCCGTGCTCCTGGAGAAGCGCCACGGTAGTCTTTATTCCAAAGGCTGGGAAGGCCTCACACTATGAGCCTAAAGACTACAGACCGATCAGTCTCTCGTCTTTTGCACTTAAAACCTTCGAGAGGATAATTAGCGATTATCTCTCCTCTACTATTGATAGCAACCTTATTTCTAGCTATCAACATGCATACGCCAAAGGTAAATCAACGGAAACTGCGCTCCACAGCCTAGTCTCTATTGTTGAAAAATCATTGCACGAAAAGGAGTACTGTCTCGTGGCCTTTCTGGACATCGAAGGGGCTTTCAACAATATAAGGCCGGAGGCTATTAACACTGCTTTAACAAACCTGGGCATAAATAGGTCTCTTATTGGACTAATTGATCAACTACTAAAGGGAAGGAAAATAGTTTATTCACTGGGAACAGTTGATCTTTCACGCTATGTCACAAGAGGAACGCCTCAGGGTGGTGTTCTCTCCCCGCTCCTATGGAACCTCACCGTAAACTCGCTGCTACGAGACACAAGGTGGGGGGGGCGGGAAGATAGTGGCATATGCAGACGATTTAGCTATTGCATATAGGGGCAAATTCCCACAAACCCTGTGTGACTTGATGCAAGTAGCACTGCGAGAAGTTTATTCATGGTCCTCTCGCTGCGGACTTAGCATCAACCCGGGAAAGGTGGAGCTTGTCCTTTATACCAGGCGGTACAAGATACCACCGTTGAACCTACCAGAACTAGATGGCGTGTGCCTGAACTTAGCTGACAAAGCCAAATTCCTAGGCACAGTTCTAGATAGAAAGCTTAACTGGAAGGAGAATGTCATCCAGCGCCAGAGGAAAGCGTGCATTGCACTTTACACGTGTAAAAGAGCCATTGGCAAAAAATGGGGGCTCAGCCCCAAAGTTTGCAGATGGATCTACACTGCGATAATCCAGCCAATTATGCTGTATGGAGTCGTTGTATGGTCGCCTGCGCTAAGAAAGGCAACAAACCTAAATCTGTTAGGGAAAGTCCACAGATCGAGCATGATCTGTATAAGCGGGGCGTTAAGAACAACGCCCAATGAAGCTCTCCAGGCCATTCTTGGCTTTTTGCCACTCGATCTGGAAGGGTACCGGGCAGCAGCAGCATCGGCTGTGCGTCTAAGGGAAACGTCCGTCTGGGGCGCAAGCACTATTGGACACTCCTGTATTCTAAGATCTTACAGCTTTCTCCCTCTGAGCACAGATCGGTGTGCGACCACAACAGTCGGAGATTGTTGTTTTAGAATAAACATTCCCAGCAGGGAAGACTGGGAGAACATAGATCGGTGTCCCGCTACTAATGTCGGCACTTTTATATACACCGACGGCTCGAAGTTAGACGGCAGAGTCGGAGGAGGGGTTTACTCAAGGGATTTGGACCTAGAACTCTCCTTTAGACTACCTGATCACTGCAGCGTCTTCCAGGCTGAAGTTTCTGCAATCATGGACGCCGTGACTTGGATAGGTAAACGCACCATCGGACAGGATATCTGTATTTTCAGCGACAGCCAAGCGGCCATCAAATCCCTTGGCTCTTACTCGTTCCACTCTGAACTGACGCTCAGCTGTCGTCGATCTCTTCAAGAGATGGCCCAACAGAACCGCGTGAACCTCACATGGGTCCCGGGACACAGGGACATTGAGGGAAACTGTAGGGCAGACGAACTTGCCAGGCAGGGCACGACCAAGGAGATTCTTCAAGATAAAGAGCGCATAGGTATGCCGTTTGCCACGTGCAAGCTAATGCTGAAGGAGCATACACTCCGCGAAGCCAACGAAAGATGGCTACAAGCCCCAGGGTGCCGGATATCCAAGCAAACCTGGCCAAAATGCGATCTTAAAAGATCTAGACACATATACGCCCTAAAAAGGAAGGAAATCTCCATATTAATAGGTGTTTTAACCGGGCACTGCCTTATTGGTAGGCACGCAGCAAGGCTAGGCGTTCCCTACCGACGATGCTGCAGGAGTTGCAAAGAGGATGAGGAAGAGGAAACGGTGGAGCACCTCATCTGCAACTGCCCGGCCTTAAGCGGAGCGAGAAGGCGCTCTCTGGGAGTTTCCTTCCTGGTTAGCTTAAGCCAGGTCGCGGAGCTAGACATAAAGGACTTGATGGCCTTCATCAAGTTATCAAAATGGTTCGAGGAGGGGTAGCGGTGTCGGTTAGGAGTGTCAGTCCCGGGTTTCGGCTATATGGAGAGTCCCGACAGTACTGGGATTTTCCATATGGCCGGGCCCCGGGACTGACTTTCCTAGTGTTTGGTGGTATCACAACGGGCCTTTTATTACTGGCCTAGGTGTGCCTTTGCGGCAGCCACTTCTACCTACCTACCTACCTATTTCATGTATTTTGGGAGTTATTGTTTAATTGTGAAATAAGTCCCAAATATTGGGACTTTATAAACTAGCAAATACAACTCTGTAGTTTAATGTATAAGATAATTTATAAACTAGCAAATACAACTCTGTAGTTCTATGTATAAGATATTTATTAATCAATGGAAAAGAAAAAAAGAATAAAGAGAGAAGTAGCAGATGACGTCACTTCCGATATATCAACCAAACCGAAAGCGTGGAATATAAATTTAATCGGGAAAAATCCCGGATAATAAACAAAAATATAAAGGAAAATTATATCTCAGGTGTGTGTCGACACCCAACGCATTAAAAAATACTAAAATAAGTGAATAAATAATGGCCAACTCAAGGCAAGATTTAATAAATTCACTTACCGAGGCAGGTGTGAATTTTCGCCCATCTGCTACACCTCAGCAACTACGCAAGCTACTACAAAACGTTATTGGAGGTGGGGAAAATTCTGTAGTAGCCAAAAACAACAATATTGCCGAATCTATGGAAGAGGAAAATGCTGCTGAAAATTATGATGCCGAGAACGAGACTGCCGAAAAAGATAATGCCGAGAATGGGTCTTCCATATCTGCTGCTGAAAATCAAGCTACCCCATATGTTGATGGGGGTGATACCATGTATGTTGCCGGAGCTGCTGGCGTATACCCACCTGACGCTGCCGACAAATCTGCTGCTGACAATCAAGCTACCCCATACATTGCCGGGGGTGGTGCCATGTATGTTGCTGGAGCTGCCGCTGCTGCTGCCGTATATCCGCTTAACAGTGCCGCCACCGTTAATTTTTCCAACAATGCCGCTGCCGTACAATCTTCCGAAATTTTTGCTGCTCCCAATTCCGATGACTTCAGAGCTGCTGCTAACACTGACGTTATACCGAGGCTTATGAATATTGATGGCTAGGTTAATGCATTGAGGAAACGTCTTGAAATTTTAACCTTAATGAAACAGATCGAGGAGCTAGAAGCGAGGACCCCTATAATGAGTCTTCGTCGTTTGGATTTCGGGGATATAGAACATGCACTCCCCAAATTTAGTGGTGACGACGTTTCTCATTCGGTGCAACATTTTTTAAAAGATTTCGAGGAAATAATGGAGTCCTCAGGGGCGGACGATAAAATTGAATTGTTGGCACTACGTCGATCTTTGACTGGAACGGCTCGGGTATTTTTGCCTACCACGTCGGCATTGAGTTACATCGCCCTTAGGCAAGCACTGATGACTGAATTTGATGTAAAAATCAATCGACAAGATATCTACCAAAGATGACTTGATCCGAAACTCTTTCTCTCTTTTTCATTGTTTACTTAAAAGGGGTACTGATTATGTGCTGCTACTTGGGAGCATTGCATAATCGAGGAACATCTGCCAGCAAAAGCAGCGAAAAACCTGGTTACCAGACAAAATATATTAGCAGAAAACAGTGGGTGTTTTTGTTGTGATTTGGGATTTCAGTTAAAAAGGCACTAAGAACGCAATAAATAAGAGTATAAAATGCCAATCACAGGGATATGTGTCGTAGGATTTGCTGGTGACCAACGTTTACTTTAGTTTCCCTATTAGCGCGAATAATAACTCTTTATGAAATTGAGTAGGTATTACGATGGTAAATTGGTTATTACCTTCGAATAGTAAGATTAATTAAGAAAAAAAAAGTATAAAATAGTACTTTGTAAGAAAAAAATACATAAAGTAAACCTTTTCTTGGCACATTTACATGACTTAGTGACAAAAGAACCAAAGTTTAAATCAAAATGCCCAAATTTTATCTTCGCAGTACTGGCACCATTGGACACTGTTATAAAAATAGACACATTTGGAGCGCTCTCAGAGAGTGCTAAGTTTCGGATCAAGTCATCTTTGATATCTACAAAACGCTAGCGCAGCGGCGATGGAAGAGAAAGGACGAATCTATGCACCGATATGTTCTCAGCATGCAAGCGTTGGCAAAGCGTGCCAATATTTCAGAAACAGAAGTTATCGATTTCTTTATTGACAGCATAGGGACCGTACCCAACATGCAAGTCCTTCTGACGGCACATACTTTAGATGAGTTGAAGACCATCATAAGTAGATATGAGCACAAATATTTTGCAATCAATACAACAAACACAAATATGAAGCAACCACCAACTACAACAAATATGAAACAACAAACAACAACAAATGCAAAGCCACCAACTGGAACATCTAAGCCGAAGACAAACACTCTGCTATAATTGCTCGCGTTATAGACACACCAAACCCAGTTGCACATACCTACTTCGACCGGATGGTTCGTGTTTCCATTGCCATCGTAGCTGCACGAATCCAGCAAACGTTTTGACGAGAAGACGTCGCATTTGTAGTACACGAAGTAGTACAAAATTAAGATGTTATCGATGAGTTTACGTTTGTGAGTATATCATATGTAAGTGGTAGGGAGTTAATATCTGACGTAGTATTTTCTCTTTTTGATACCGGTAGTCCGGTTAGTTTCGTGAAGGAGTCTATGATCCCAAAACAATTGGTAAAGAAGTATGCCGCTGGAGACGTGAACAAATAAAAAGGCATCGGAGGAAAAAAATAAAATTAATGTAAAATTAAATGTATAATTGAATTTTCTGAAAAAACAATGAAGTTGAATTGAACGTTATTTCAAATGAAGGTATGACCCATGGTTCAATTATAAGATGGTTTGCTCTTCCCTTGATGTTTATTATTGACACTCCCAATATGAAAATGTGTACGGGTTTCGTTTGCGAATAAAAAAGTAGGAATGTTTTTTTTCTTTCGTCAAGGAAATGGTAGTAGAAAAATCGAAAAAGGAGGATATAAATTGTAATGCAAATAAAAAATTGCAAAGTAAACTAACACATTTTTTTTCAAAAATTATATTGATTTTATTTTTCAGAAAGATGAAAAAATATTACTGTAAAAACTACAGATCTTAACATTAAATTCTAGAGGTCTATCATCGCTAGTTTAGATTTCACAGACTTTACCTCATATTAAGAGTAAGAACTCGGAATCCCTTCAAAAGCTGCATAGCCTAAAATTTTCTCCGACTATCCGTTTTCTAGTATTCTAGCCCCAAAATAAGTGTCGATTTCCTGGTCGATTTTTTTTTCGCTCCACCGTGTTAATAGTAATTCGACCGATCGACAACTTGTATTTGATGGTTGAATACAATCGAACGTCAAATCGAATAGGACATCGACTCATGTAAAGCAGTCTTAACCTAAATTTTTACTAAAAGTTCCTTGAAAGGCTTTCAGGTCATAAATATTATCGGAAAAAGTGTGCCAAAGGGATAGTATTACCATTTTACTAGCCAAATTTAACCAGTTCCAATAAATTTACCTCCAACTCTTTCATGCACACTTGGCTGATGATTAAGAATGAAAATAACATACTCTTATCACAGAAGAAAAATCTTTAAAGTCAGTTATTAATGATAAATTCATCAATTTTCCAAACGCCAACCTCTACTATTTTTCTAACTACTACTATTTTAAACTAATTTTCTTACTTTTTTTCACATGATTTTGCTAAAAGGCTACCCAGAATGTGAATGACAATTTTTCAGGGAGCAAGATGGCCGCAACTGACAGAATCTGTCATCGAAAAGCTAACCTGGTATAATTGAACGATGGGTATGACCATACCACTTATTTTGGGACGAGACATAAGTCAAATCTTCTTGTTAGGAACCCTAAGATCGTCTTATTAACACATACAATTATTCGGAAATATGTTTTCCCTTTGAAAACATTAATAAGTCAAATCTTGTTAGGAACCCTAAGATCCTCTTATTAACACATACAATTATGCGGAAATCAGTTAATAAGTCAGATCTTCTTGTTAGGAACCCTAAGATCGTCTTATTAACACATACAATTATGCGGAAATCTGTTAATAAGTCATATCTTCTTGTTAGGAACCCTAAGATCATCTTCTTGTTAAGAACCCTGAAAAATCAGTCCGTTTCCTATAAGATTTTCCTTTGAAAACATTAATAAGTCAAATCTTATTGTTAGGAACCCTAAGATCATCTTATTAAAATAAGAAGTTTTTCTCTTTCAGCTTTTTTTCCATATTTTGACCGAAATTTCGAGAAGATTTTCTTATTAATAACACATATAAAAAGAAATCGCAAAGAAAAAAGAAGAAATTGCACTTGATAATATCAATAAGAATTTTCTCATTAAACCAAATAGATTTGCGTATGGTTTTTTTTTTCGTTTCCGCCGTCTTGACTACCCCTGAGCCTGAAAACCGTTCATAAAGACAATCTTATTAATTTTATTAGGCATTTTTGGCTCTGTGTATGTGGCGTGAATAATTCACGAAGGCATTTAAGAACGTGCATTGAATGAATATTTTGTATGGCATATTCGCAGAGGGTTGTAGAAAATTTGAAAAATGCTATTGCGAGTATACCGACAGGAATGTGAACCAAAAAAAAAACTTTTGACGGTACTTCTAGGTTTTATTCAGGGATATGAAGGACCTTCTTAGGGGCCATTTCTATAATTTTTCGGGACCATTTTGGAATTGTTTTCGGGACCATTTCGGGATTATATTCAGGACTTTTCAGTATTGTCTTCGGGACTTTTTCGGGATTGTTTTCGGGATTATTCCGGAAATTTTTCGGGATTGGTTTTTCAATCATTTCGTGATAATTTTAGGATTGTTTTCGGATCATTGCAGGATTGTTTTTGGGACTTTTCCTAACCATTTCGGGATGATTTTCGGGCCATATCATCTTCATAGAGTTCTTAACCATTTCAAGAAAAAATTTCGGGATGCAGTTTTGTGCAAGCACACTACCTTAAATTATCATCATCTGCATGCTCACATATGCACATGTTCAAAACTTGTTTACGCGAGATTTTTCAGATACACACACATTCATACCTACCTACATACAACACATGCTATTGTTCTACTACCCAGCTAGAACGGACTAAGGCATTCACAACTACAATCGCATACACATGCTGATTGACTGTGAATGTAAGAGCGGGTAACACTGCTTTTTATGCTCATATATGTAATACTTCTATATAGATAATACCGAACAGTGAAGCGTGTCAAACATTACCGTACAGATATACCATGAGAGAAGGAGACAAAATCTCAAGGATGTCGTTAAACTTTTGTAAACAAAGGGGCATAAATAAATGCATACTTTAACAAAATGTAAATAAATTCACTTCGTTTTTCTTATCACTCCTTTCACTAATTAACATTAAACCATGCCAAAAACACCCAAGGTAGCGGATATGACATTATTTTACCAAATGAAAAAATTCTCTGTAGCTTATTATTATTTTCGTAATTCAATATGTTTAATTAGTAAATACATCCACTTATGCATTATATTTTGGTATTTTTATTATTTAATCGACTAATCAAAGATTTTATAACTAAAACTATGCACAATTTGTGTAATGGGGATAGTGACCCTTTTTGAGTCTGTTGATATTTTTTTTAAACGCGCTACTACAATTCACTAACACAAACAAAACTTGCGCATGCGCAGAACTCACATTTGCACTGATTCATATAATAATGTTTGACACGCTTCTTACACACGGCCAGTATACGACATATATGTAATACTTCTATATAGATAATACCGAACAGTGAAGCGTGTCAAACATTACAGTACAGATATACCATGAGAGAAGGAGACAAAATCTCAAGGATGTCGTTAAACTTTTGTAAACAAAGGGGCATAAATAAATGCATACTCTAACAAAATGTAAATAAGTTCACGTCGTTTTTCTTATCACTCCTTTCACTAATTAACATTAAACCATGCCAAAAATACCCAAGGTAGCGGATATGACATTATTTTACCAAATGAAAAAATTCTCTGTAGCTTATTATTATTTTTTAAACAACAAATACAACAAATAGTAAATACATCCACTTATGCATTATATTTTGGTATTTTCATTATTTAATCGACTAATCAAAGATTTTATAACTAAAACTATGCACAATTTGTGTAATGGGGATAGTGACCCTTTTTGAGCCCTTTGATATTTTTTCTAAACGCGCTACTACGATTCACTAACACAAACAAAACTTGCGCATGCGCAGAACTCACATTTGCACTGATTTATTTAATAATGTTTGACACGCTTCTTACACACGGCCAGTATACGAAAGGCGCAGGCTGTGGTCAAAAAGTGAAAAGCCACCGTGCCGGCAGCAGCGACAACAGCGTGGAAAAAAAGAAAAATTATACCGACGCCAAACAAAGGCAAGTACAAATTTGTGAAATAAGTTTATAAATTAAAATAAAATATTTTTCCCAAAAGTGTGCGAAATGCTTTTAGTTTAGAAAAGAAGCGCTTTGCTCAATTAGTGGAGGGATACAAAAGTATAGATAGTTTTGCGCGCAGTGAAAGTGAAGTGGAGAAAAATGTGGAAAACATTGAAAGTGTCCAAAATGCCGGTGGTGATAGTGATTTTCATCATCTTTTTTTAGAATTAGATTTAGATGATGTGGTGCAAGTGGACCCAATTTTTGATAAAGTTTGCGAAATAAAAGCATTAGCCATTCGCAATAACATGCCAATGGCGATGATTAATGATATGTTGCAAACTTTAAAAAGAATTGGGGTAAATGGTTTTCCTATGTGTGCAAAAAGCCTTCTAGGAACCCAAAAAGAAAAGGTAAAGGTGCAGACAATTCCAAATGGAGAATTTTTATATTTTGGAATTCAGAAGCATTTTTTATCAAAACCTTTTGGGTTCCTCGAAGACATCACCGAAGTCCAAATCGAGGTTGGAACTGATGGGTTGAATTTGGGTAAAGGCTCAAATAAAGTTTTATGGCCAATATTAGGTTCAATTGTGGGATACTTTGAGAAGCCTTTTATTATTGCGTGCTTTTCGGGATATCAAAAACCCAGTAATGTAAACGATTTCTTGAAAGAGTTTTGTGAAGAAGTTTCAACTTTAAAGGCAATCGGTCTTAAAGTCGGAACTTTTGAGTGTAATAAAAAATTTGAATTTGTGAATGTAAGAGCGGGTAACACTGCTTTTTATGCTTGACATATTAGCGGCATTTCCCTCTAACATACGCATGTCATTGGCACTTGTCAAAAAGTGAAAAGCCACCGTGCCGGCAGCAGCGACAACAGCGTGGAAAAAAGAAAAATTATACCGACGCCAAACAAAGGCAAGTAAAAATTTGTGAAATAAATTTATAAATTAAAATAAAATATTTTTCCCAAAAGTGTGCGAAATGCTTTTAGTTTAGAAAAGAAGCGCTTTGCTCAATTAGTGGAGGGATACAAAAGTATAGATAGTTTTGCGCGCAGTGAAAGTGAAGTGGAGAAAAATGTGGAAAACATTGAAAGTGTCCAAAATGCCGGTGGTGATAGTGATTTTCATCATCTTTTTTTAGAATTAGATTTAGATGATGTGGTGCAAGTGGACCCAATTTTTGATAAAGTTTGCGAAATAAAAGCATTAGCCATTCGCAATAACATGCCAATGGCGATGATTAATGATATGTTGCAAACTTTAAAAAGAATTGGGGTAAATGGTTTGCCTATGTGTGCAAAAAGCCTTCTAGGAACCCAAAAAGAAAAGGTAAAGGTGCAGACAATTCCAAATGGAGAATTTTTATATTTTGGAATTCAGAAGCATTTTTTTATCAAAACCTTTTGGGTTCCTCGAAGACATCACCGAAGTCCAAATCGAGGTTGGAACTGATGGGTTGAATTTGGGTAAAGGCTCAAATAAAGTTTTATGGCCAATATTAGGTTCAATTGTAGGATACTTTGAGAAGCCTTTTATTATTGCGTGCTTTTTGGGATATCAAAAACCCAGTAATGTAAACCATTTCTTGAAAGAGTTTTGTGAAGAAGTTTCAACTTTAAAGACAATCGGTCTTAAAGTCGGAACTTTTGAGTGTAATAAAAAATTTGATGTTCGATTGTTTATTTGCGATTCACCAGCTCGTGCTTTTGTTACCTGTGTTAATTCACATACTGGAAAAAATAGTTGTCCAAGGTGTACCCAAGTTGGAAACTACATACAAAATCGGGTTTGTTTTTCCAAGCAGGTGCAAGAGCCACGATCTGATGTCTCGTTTAAAAATAGAGTTGATGCACTTCATCACAATTTTCTATTTCGACGCCAAAAAAGTATATTAGAAGTGCACAAATTTAAAATGGTCACACAATTTCCTTTGGACCCTATGCACCTTGTTGATTTGGGCGTTTGCAAAAAGTTACTTAATTTATTTTAAAAAAAAGAAACGTAAATGAAATGAATAAAAAATTAGATTCTTTAACATCTTTAGTTCCTTCGGAATTCGGCCGTGTCTGTCGCAATTTTGATAGCATAAATATTTGGAAGGCGACAGAGTTCAGGCAGTTTTTGTTATACTCTGGTATATTTGTTTTAAAAGATTGTATAGCTGATGATTTATACTACCTTTTCCTTTTATTACACGCCGGCATAAGATTACTTTCATGTGAAGGAACATTTTTGTCTGAGTCAAATACTGCTCAAGCTCTTTTAGAAGAATTTGTTAATTTATTTGCGAATATTTACGGGGACCATTTAGTTAGTTTTAATAAACATGGATTACTTCATTTGCCTAGTATTTCAAGGCAATATGGTCCTTTAGATAACTTTTCTGCTTATAAGTTCGAAAATCATATGCAGTACTTAAAAAAATTAATAAAAAAGCCGAATAAAATCTTACAACAATTATATTTGCGTATTCAAGAAAGATCAGATTCAGATTTAACATGTAGTACTTTTTCGAAAATGGGTTCTTTTAATATTGATGTTAAAAAAAATAAAGATTCTTACTGTTATTGTTCAGAAGTTGGTCCTTTCAAAATTATTGATATTAAAAACGAATCTGGTCAGGAATTTCTGTATGGACATAAGTTTACGAATATTGAGAATTACTTTGAAGAGCCTTTACAATGATCAAATATTTAGTAAACCGTGAAAGCGTAAAATTTAAATACTTTTGTATATCCGATGGAAATAGGTTTATTTTGATACCGTTGCTACATAATGTTTTCCACGACTTTTCTCATTAAGACATTTCGACCGATTTCATATTACACTACTCGACAAAAAAAATCTCTAAGAATAAAATATGCTTTTCCTAAAGTAAAATTTTCTCCTGATTCCGAATATGACTTCCATTTTTCTGTGGTAGATCTAGTTTTCGAGATATCGGTGAAACAATGAAAATTCCAATTTTTGCAAAACACTACTTCATATAGGTTAGGTTAGGTTGCGAGGGCAGGACAGAGTGCAGGACCCTGCCCACCACTTAGGCCAGTCAAGTTGGCCCATTGTGATACCCTATGCGGTCTTAAGACCCACCCCATATCCGAGAGACAAACATCAACACTCTCACATTCTCACACTTGGATTAGAGGATCAAACCAGCTCGTGGAATCAATGAATTTCGATAGAGCCCTAATATCCATTTTTGAAACCTCCGTGAGGTCGTCGATGAACGGTTGGCCGAGAATAGCCAATCGTCTTCTGCTGAGTGCAGGACAATGACACAGCAGATGTTGAACACTCTCCTCCTCTTCAATACATCTGCAACTGCGACAGTAATCGTGAGTTATTACGCCCATCCTAGCACCATGTGTGCCTATTAAGCAGTGCCCTGTTAACACCCTTATCAGTGATGAGACACCGGATTTATTAAGGGACAGCAGACAGTTAGTGCGTCCTTTGTTGTACGAAGGCCAAGTTAGCCTTGATATCTCGCACGTCGAGAGACCTGACCAGAGCTCATTTGCCCTTTGTAAGGTATTTGTGCTAGCTCGGAGTTTGAAAGATGCCATGGGAATGCCTACCAGATCATTTCCTGGAAGGAGATGAGTGGTGGTACCTCTTCTGGCCAGCTCATCCGCTATACAGTTGCCTTCAATATCCCTGTGACCAGGTACCCAAATAAGGCTGATACTGAAGTGCTGAGCCATCTCGTTAAGAGATCTGCGGCATTCAGTTAGCGACTTTGTATTGTCGACATATGAGTTCAGTGCCTTTAGCGCGGCCTGACTATCTGAGAAGATAAATATCCGTTTGCCGTTTTGGGGCGTAGACGCTAGGCTTTTCACTGCACCGTGTATTGCCAGCATTTCTGCTTGGTACACGCTGCAGTGGTCGGGAAGACGAAAGGAGATCTCTAGTCCCAGGTCCGGTGAAAAGATACCTCCACCCACCTTCCCTTCAAGCTTAGAGCCATCGGTGAATATGTTCATGGCATTCCGCACAGTATGCGGTCGGTAATCCCATTCTTGTCTTGTGGGTATTTTCACCTCGTAGTTCCTAACGAACACGTTGCTTGGCGTGCAATAGTCAGTATGTAATGGTATGCTCACAGGTGCATGGGAGCCTAAAATTGTGGCGTGACCACATGTACCGCCCTTCCATACGTCGGTCTCCCTTAATCGAAGAGCTGTAATCACAGCCATTTCTTTAGCCACCAGATCGAGTGGTGGAAGATTCAGCATCGTGTTGAGTGCTTCTGTCGGAGTGGAGCCGAGGGCCCCGGTTATGCAGAGTTCTGAACTCCTTTGGACTTTTTGTATCTGCTTGAGGTACGTGTTCTTGGTTAGTGCCGGCCACCAGACCAGCACACCGTAGAGTAAAATTGGACGAACAATAGCTGTGTATATCCAGTGCACCACTTTGGGAGAGAACCCCCACGATATACCAATTGCTCTCTTGCAAGTAAACAACGCGCATGTTGCCTTTTTAACTCGTTCCGCTATATTGTCGCTCCAGAGTAGTTTCCTGTCTAGAATAACTCCTAGATATTTGACTTTGTCACTGAGTACTAAAGTTGTATTCCAAATTTTTGGTGGTATTAAGTTCGGTATTTTGTACCTCCTAGTGAAGAGGACAAGTTCGGTTTTCTCGGGGTTAACCTCCAAACCTGAAGCGTTCGCCCAGTCGCATACTTTAGTCAGAGCATTTTCCATTAAATTGCAGAGGGTTTGAGGAAATTTTCCCCGAATGATAACGCAGATGTCATCGGCGTACGCGATCACTTGGTAGCATTCAGCTTCCATGAGACGTAGAAGTTGGTTTACAGTAACCAGCCACAGGAGCGGAGAGAGAACACCTCCTTGCGGGGTACCTCTTACCGCCTAGCTCCGTTGTAATCCGTCTGCTGATAAGCAATTTGCGGATGAACTCCACAAGGCAGGCATCGACCCGCAGACCCGTTAACGCCGAGGTAATGGCTTCCGGTAGAACGTTGTTGAAGGCACCTGCTATATCAAGGAAAGCCACCAGTGTATATTCCTTTGTGTCAATTGACTTTTCTATAACAGATACCAGAGAATGCAAGGCAGTGTCAGTCGATCTGCCTTTACTATAGGCGTGTTGAGCCCGCGACATATGAGTTGAGTCTATCGATCTTCTGACATAGTCCTCCAAAAGTCTTTCCATAATTTTAAGTAGAAATGAAGATAGGCTTATTGGCCTAAAATCATTAGGTTTAGAATGGGATGGTTTCCCGGATTTTGGGATAAATACTACCTTAACCTCTCTCCATGATGCAGGTACATAGTTGAGCCTGAGGCAACTAACAAACATGGTCTTCAGCCAGGGCTTAATAAGCTCGGATGTTTGTTGTAACTGGGCCGGGAATATTCCGTCCGGTCCTGGCGATTTGTAGGGCTTGAGACTGGCCAAGGCGCAGTCCAGCTTTTTATCATCGGTTATTTCCTTTATCAGCTGATCCGAAAGCATTTCATTCCCGACCGTAGTAGTAGCCGTGTCTGTGCATGTCGGAAAGTGAGCATCCAGAAGCAGATTCATTGTGTCAGTGCTCGAATCGGTCCAATTCCCATCCGGCATTTGTATGTGGCTCAGTGTCGCTGGCGATTTTGAGAGCACCTTCCTCAGGCGCGAAGCTGCAGATGTTGATTCGATATTGTTGCAGAAATTCACCCAGGAGGCCCGTTTGGCCTTGCGAATTTCTTTCTTGTAGTTACTTAATTTAGTTTTGTGAAGTGCCCAGGATGTTACGCTACCATCCTGTTTGGCTTTGTTAAAGGCCGACCTACATGTCCTTCTGAGATTATCTAGATCGGACGACCACCAGGGTGGTCTGTGGGTTTCAGCTAACTTTTTAGGCGGGCACGCCTTGTCTAGAGCAATCTTGCAGTGTTGATTGAAGGAGCTGACGAGGTCGTCTAGCTCCTCTTCCTTTCTAGGTGTTACCAGCTGATTTGACAAATATTTGCGAATAAGCTTTTGGTAGTAACCCCAATTTGTTTTCCTAATATTCTGTATATATTTCGGACTTGTATGCATATCTACTAAGGAGAAGCTAATGTATCTATGGTCTGAGAAGGAGTGCTCGCCTAACACCCTCCATGATTCTATGAGGTCACTGTAAGAGTCAGTGACCAACGTTATATCGAGGACTTCCTCTCGGTTTCTTGTTATGAAGGTGGGTTCATTCCCCGTGTTACATATACCTAGGTTAGTGCCTAGTAGGTAGTTATAGAGTGACTCACCTCGCTCATTTGTGTCAGTGCTGCCCCATTGGTTGTGATGGGCATTAGCGTCGCCGCCTAGCACGATGATATCGTCCCGTGGTTTTGTGGAACTCACGAACTCTCTAAAGTTGTTTGATGGTAGTGGTTCTTGGTGATCGTGAGCTAGATAGAATGATGCGAACCTGCAACCTCTACCTAGCCCCTCGACGCTTATCGCTGTCACATCTCCGTCACTAAACTGGGGTAAGAGAAGAGCGTTAATATTTGATTTAACTAAAATACACGTTCGAAGTTTACCTTTACCTGTTGCGCTATAAAGCTTGTAAGTAGGGGTCCTCAAACCACAGATCCTATCTCCAGTGATCCATGGCTCTTGAACCAGGACAATGTCTACTGCGCCTTTTGAGAGCTGCAGTAGTAGTGCGGCCGAAGCAGCTTTGCAGTGATGGAGATTAATCTGGAGGACCCTCATCACTTTTTTTAGCGCTCTCCTCTGTGAGCGTCACGTCCGAGTCGCCGTCTCTCAGAAGCTGACTTAGCCTTATCGGTCTTATCCACGTTCACCACCCTCCAGTTTGATGTAGGCAGCTCAGGGTTGTACTCCTGCAGCACATCTAAAATCTCATCTGGTTCCGTGCAACCAACTGGAATCCAAACTCTAGCCCTTGGGCGTTGCGGGATATCAACCGCGTCCACTGCCCTCAAGCGCGCGCCGGAATAAACTTCTCCTATGCGCTGTATGCCAATTTTGTACAGGTCCACGGACCTGCTGTCATCGCAAGCGATCAGCTTCACATTGCCCTGATACCAACCCGCATCGGCGTAGTTGGGTGGAGGACCAGGGTTGTCTCGTTTGACCTGTACAGCCACTTTTGCGAGCGCGGCCCTGATCCACTTCCACTGCTGCTTGGGGATCCTGCCGTCTACGTTGCTCTCGTCTATTACTCCAATGATCTTGCGATCCTTGGCAATGTCAGCGAAGGACCTCGTCGGCCCTCCTATTCTGGCCATTTTCGGTGCCGTTGGGGTGGTTTCCTCCAGCGATCGGTTTCGCTTAGCGGTTTCCCCCTTGTTGTTAGCGCCATACAGCTCAACCTTAAAATCCGGCACTATCCGCCGAGCCCACGCAAGATCGCTCTGGAACTTCGCCCAGGCCTCTGCCGAAACGTCTTCTTCCCTTATCGGTGGGGTCGCGTTCTTAAACAGGATCCGGGCTGCCGACCGCTTATCATTGTGGTTGGGCTTGGTGGATTGCCTGCACGCCAGGTCCTCGACCTTAACGTCGAGCTGCAGCAGAAGCAAAGAAACGCTGGGGAGTCCTCTCAGCTTTACTAAGGTCCGTCTTGGCCGTGACCTTTTTAACGGAGCGAGCTCCTGTTGGCTTTTTTTGAGGAGACCCAGACTCCTTATTTTTGTTGTTGTTGTTGGATGAGTTATTCATGTTTGAACCCACGAGTTGCGGAGAAAGGGGAAGGTCCACCCTGGGCAGAGATCCGCATACCCAGGGTAAGGCTAATTAGAATCGGAGGTCGCCAGGTATCCGAAGCACTCCGTTAGCGACTGGGCTATTTTGGGGCCCCCAGCCAGGCTGATCCTCGGCACGGGTCGTATGACACCTTGATCCAGCCCATTTCAAGGAAGGAAGATAGGAAAGGGGAGAGAGTGGACTGTGATAGAGGCTACGAGTAGCGGAAGGAAAATCAGGTAAGAGGGGGGGCAGAGGTCGCCGCTCGAATTAGCCGCCGAAGCGTTACCGGGTGTCACCACGTGGAGGCTCCACCCCCACTTGGAGGAGGAGGGTGCATGCACCTACGAGTCGACGGTTTCAGGTGGCGCTGGTGTGTGCAAGGCGCGAACACCCCCATAAAAGACACCCTATAGGTACGGGAAAAATTTGTAATTTTAGTTTGTTCGACTTAAAAAAACTAAAATTACAAATTTTTCCCGTACCTATATGAAGTAGTGTTTTGCAAAAATTGGAATTTTCATTGTTTCACCGATATCTCGACTTAAACTGTTGATGTATGCATTAAAAAAACTAAAATTACAAATTTTTCCCGTACCTATATGAAGTAGTGTTTTGCAAAAATTGGAATTTTCATTGTTTCACCGATATCCCGAAAACTAGATCTGCCACAGAAAAATGGAAGTCATATCCGGAATCAGGAGCAGATTTTACTTTAAGAAAGGTCTTTTTTTATTCTAGGAGAGTAAAGTTGATCAAAATTTGTTCAGTAGTCACAAAGATCTCAACTAATTCTTAATTATTTTTATTTCATGAGATGGAGCAAAACTTGGAATTTTTGGCTCAGAGCGACAGATGCAACACCAACCAACAAAACACCGACCATTTGCTTAATATGCTCACCCCAAAACAAGCAAATAGAGGTAAAACTTTTGTAATTATACTTTTTTCATGTTTTTATATATTTTTTTATGTTTCGCAGGTATCTTCATAGTTACCCCCAAAAACAACTACAATATTCACAATGCGCTCAATACACATAATACGCCAACCACAATAATGAATACAAACAGTACGCATAATGCGCTAAATACGCCCACCACAAAACAAATAAATATAGGTAACACTTTTTTATATTTGCTTTTATATGGTTAGGTTAGGTTCAAGTGGCTGCCGCAGAGGCACACTTAGGCCAGTTTTGAAAGGCCCGTTGTGATACCACCAACACAAGGAAAGTCAGTACCGGGACCCAGCCATATGGAAAATCCCTGAGTTGTTGGGATTTTCCACATAGCAGAATCCCGGGACTGACACTCCTAAACCGACACCGTTACTCCTCCTCGAACCACTTAGATGACTTTATGAAGCCCATCAAGTCCTTTATGTCCATTTCCGCAATCTGGCTTAGGCTATCCAGGAACGGAACTCGCGCCGCTTAAAGCCGGACAGTTGCAGATGAGGTGCTCCACTGTTTCCTCCTCCTCATCATCTTTGCAACTCCTGCAGCATCGTCGGTAGGGCACACCTAGCCTTTCTGCATGCCTACCAATGAGGCAGTGACCGGTTAATACCCCTATCAATATGCAGATTTCCCTCCTAGTTAGGGCATAAATGCGTCTAGACCTTTTAAGATCCCATTTTGGCCAGGTTTGTTTCGATATGCGACACCCTGGGGATAGCAGCCATCTTTCGTTGGCTTGACGGAGTGTGTGCTCCTTCAGCATTAGTTTGCATGTGGCAAACGGCATACATAAGCGCTCTTTATCCTGAAGAACCTGCTTGGTCGTGCCCTGCCTGGCAAGCTCGTCTGCCTTACAGTTTCCCTCAATGTCCCTATGTCCCGGGACCCATATGAGGTTTACGCGGTTCTGTTGGGCCATCTCCTGAAGAGATCGACGACAGCTGAGCGTCAGTTCAGAGTTGAACGTGTATGAGCCAAGGGATTTGATGGCCGCTTGGCTATCGCTGAAAATAGCGATATCTTCTCCGATAACACGTTTGCTTAACCAGGCCGCGGCGTCCAGGATTGCCGAGACTTCCGCCTGGAAGACGCTACAATGATCAGGTAGTCTGAAGGAGAGCTCAAGGTCCAAATCCCTTGAATAAACTCCTCCTCCAACTCTGCCGTCCAACTTCGAGCCGTCGGTGTATATGGAAGTGCCACCATTTGTTTCGGGACACCAATCCGTCCTCTCCCAGTCTTCTCTGCTGGGAATGTTTATTTTGAAACAGCTATCCCCGACTGTAGTAGTCGCACAACGATCTGTGCTTAGAGGGAGAAAGCTGTAAGATTCCAGAATACTGGAGTGTCCAATAGTACCCGCAGCCCAACTGGAGGTTTCTCTTAGGCGCAGAGCTGATGCCGCCGCTGACCGAAACCCTTCCAGATCAAGTGGCAAAATGCCCAGAATGACCTGGAGGGCTTCGTTGGGCGTTGTCCTTAGCGCACCGCTTATACAGATCATATTGGATGATTGGGCGAATGATGGCCGTGTAGATCCAACTGCATACTGTAGGGCTGAGCCCCCATTTTTTGCCAATGGCTCTTTTGCATGTGTAAAGAGCGATGCAAGCTTTCTTCTGGCGCTGAAGAACATTCTCCTTCCAATTCAATTTCCTGTCCAGAACTATGCCTAGAAACTTGGCCTTATCCGACAAGCCCAGGCGCGTGCCATCTAGTTCTGGTAGGCTTAGTGGCGGTATTTTGTACCGGTTGGTGAAGAGGACAAGTTCCATCTTCCCTGGGTTGATACTAAGTCCGCAGCGAGAGGACCACGTCGAAACTTCTCGCAGTGCTACTTGCATCAGGTCACACAGAGTTTGTGGGAACTTGCCTCTGAATGCAATAGCTAAATCGTCTGCGTATGCCACTATCTTCCCGCCCCCCAGCTTGTGTCACGTAGCAACGAGTTGACTGTGAGGTTCCATAAAAGCGGGGAAAGTACACCAACCTGGGGTGTTCCCCTTGTGACATAACGTGATAACTCAACCGTACCAAGTGAAGAAGCTATTTTCCTTCCCCTTAAAAGTTGGTCAATTAAATCAGTTAGAGGTCTATCTACGCCCAGATTAGTTAGAGCGGAGTTGATAGCCTCCGGGCTTATATTGTTGAAAGCCCCCTCAATGTCTAGGAGGGCCACGAGACAGTAGTCCTTTTCACACAGCGATTTCTCAATGACAGACACTAGGCTGTGCAGAGCGGTTTCTGTTGATTTACCCTTGGTGTATGCATGCTGATAGCTAGAGATAAGGTTGCTATCAATAGTTGTTAAGAGGTAGTCGCTTAGTATCCTCTCAAAGGTTTTTAGTACAAAGGACGAGAGACTGATCGGTCTGTAGTCTTTTGGCTCGTAGTGGGATGCCTTCCCAGCCTTAGGGATAAACACTACCGTGGCGCTTCTCCAGGAGCCCGGAATGTGGTTGAGAGCCAGGCAGGCTGTGAAGAGAAATACCAGCCATTTAGCTGATGTCTCCAACGTGTTTATAAGTTGCGCGGGGATAATCCCGTCCGGCCCGGCAGCCTTATACGGTTCAAAGCTCTTAACTGCCCACCTTACTCTTTCCTCAGTGATGGCTATATTTACTGCCAGGTTTGTTGCAGGTGCTAGTGGTGCATCATACAGATTCCCCGGAAAGTGTGTATTCAAGAGCAGCTTAAGGGTTTCCTCTTCCGTGCTGGTCCAGGATCCGTCAGGTTTTCGCAGATAGCTGATGGTTGTTTGACTTTTCGAGAGGACTCGTCTAAGTCTCGCTGTGTCGTCGACCTTTTCGACGCCAGTGCAGAAATTTCTCCACGAGGTTCTCTTCGCCTGTCTCAGAGCTTTTTTGTAGGCCCTTAGTTTAGCTTTATATTCGTGCCAATGAGGCTCAGAGCCGAAGCTCTTGGCCTTGTTAAATTGTTTCCGGCATGATATTCGGAGCGAGTCCAAATCGTAGGACCACCAATGTGGCCTGTGTTTACCGCGTGGTTTGGCACTGGACAAGCCTGTCCTAGAGCATTTGAGAGCGCCGATGTAAATGTAGTAACAAGATCCTCCAGCTCCTCTACTGATGAGGGGGCTTGTGAGGGCAGTACTGGTAGGTCTCTGTCTAATATTTCATTGTGTAACTGCCAATCAGTGTTACGTTGCTTTTATATGCTTATATATATTTTTTTATATTTCGCAGATATCTTTGTAGTTACGCCCCAAAACAACAATAATACGCCCACTACTTCTAAAACAAATATAGGTAAAACTTATGGAGAATGTTTATTTATTGCCATGAAGAAAGAAAAAGTTGACCAAAAGTGTCGCCAAAAACTGGAAATGCCACATCGTCTGGGATGGTTTGCTGACGATGAATCACTTTGAGTTGAGCTCGTATTAGATCGTTTTTGGAAAATAAGGGCATTTTTTCACGTATATGACACATTGCACCTAAAGGGTTAATTGGAAATAATAATATTTTCTTCGACTTTTTCGATATTGAGGAACACTGGTATATATAGAAAAAATTAGATGTAGTTCAGGGAAATTTTTCAAAATTTCATCAAAATGTTCAACTTTTTTGCCAGAATTTTCAAAATTTTTCTGAGTATGCAGTTTTGTAGGCCAGTCAATTTCATTACAATAATGTCGAAGTTAGAACTCCTTAAAAAATTTCCCTGAATTATCAGAATTCTTTTCGCTGAGACGATGTGGCATTTCCAGTTTTTGGCGACACTTTTGGTCAAATTTTTCTTCCTTCAGGGCCACCGTGTGTATTTATCATTTTAAGTTAATAGTAATGTCCTTAAATGTTTTACATAATTTTTTTTTACTTTTGTAGTTAAAAAAAAATTCGCAACGGCATGCAACTTCAATGTTGTGACTCCACCATGCGCCGCCAACCAACCTCCACCGAAAGTGTCAAAACCTTCCACCGAATCGTCTTCAGGTACTTTAGTTTTTTTATGTTAATTTCACTGCATTTTATTATTAGTTCATTTTGCTCTTTTGTATCTGATTTAGTATCATATTTATTTAATGGAAATTTTTTTTTTCATTTTCACAGATATAAATGCGATGATCCTGGCAAACCATGCGATGTTGGAAACAAGCCTGGCAAACCAAAGCATTTTGCTTGGAAACCAGCAAAGATTTGAGGAGCGCCTTCAAGCATTAGAGAAGAGTTGCGACCAGGCAACGCTTATGGCACAAAACAATACCATCCGGGAGTGTAAGGTGCTGGTAACGAAGGTGTTACGCTCGGTGGGTCATTTGACAGGGGATGTTGTAGACGATCTGCAAGTGGAGATCGCTGCAACATTGCCCTTGGCGACGCTAGATGCCGCAAAAGAGGTGGAGGAAAAGCTGGAAAGACCAGAATATTTGGAGTCAATGGTAAACGCAATTATTAATCATTCCAAAATATTTTTGATACATTTTTGTTTTTATTTCAATATTTTTTCAGAAAGTTTATTTGGTGCATATAAAAGGCAGCACTGGGACAGTCGATGAGGTATTCCGAAAAATAATGTCGGATGAACTCGCGTCCCATTTTAATTTGGATGGTAGGAAGGAGAAGAGGGCACTATCACAGCTTAAGATAGTTAAGCAAGTGTTAAACGGTAATAGTTGTTTCTTTAGCATTTATTGTATTTTCTAAAATTTACTTTTTTCCTTTTTGTATAGATGTTTTCGCAACAGAAAGTAAACAACAAATAGAGAAAGCTTTGCGGAAAAGCATAGAACTGAGTCATAACCGGTTCTATCAAAAGAAGTTTCACATGTCTAAAAAATAAGAAGGTATGGCATACATTTACTATAACCCCCTTATTCATAAAAGATATGCAAGGTTTATTGAGCTCTTATAATTCAAATTTTGTATGGAAATGTCATTATAAAAAGCTCTATAAACCAATTATATTTTTTATGAATAATGGGGTAAGTAAATAATTAAATTTATTTTTATATCATATGTATAATTAAAAATATTTCTAAATTTCTAATAGTATATATATATTCTGCTTTCTTTATAGGTTTGTAACAGCTCCCCTCAATTAAAACCTTCTACGACATCAGAGTTTAGTGACCTACACAAATCGTACCTCAAGAAGCTATAGAAAGCTAAATCTAATTTATTTATTAATTATTAAGATATTTTATTTTATTTTTCATTTCATTTATTAAACCTTTTCTTTAATTATCTAATGTTATTTATAAGATACTTATGTTTTCTAAAACCATAATTTTGCCTACACAAATCGTACTTTAAGAAGCTATAGAAAGCTATATCTAATTTAATTATTAATTATTAAGATATTTTATTTTATTTTCATTCCATTTATTAAACATTTTCTTAATTTTCTAATATTATCTATAAGATACTTATTTACATATGATCTCTATATAAATATTAAAAAAGTGGAATAATACATTCAATGTTTAGATTTATTATTTAAATAAATATATTTTTATAAAACACATTCTTTTATTTACGAAGAGGATCAAAGACCTGGTAAAGTATAATTGCTCATAAAATCCCTGAATTTATTCCCTTATATAATAGATTATTTAAGCCTCATCCAATCCCCTTAATTAATAATTTATTAAGGGCACATTTAATGCCTCACACTATACCTTAAACATCCCTTATGTATAGGGCATAAGCATGAGAGCGATAAATACATGAAGCTTATATGAGAGACAGAGAAAAAAACTCACACGCATATGAACGTATCCCTCAGTTTGGGCATATTGCCCTGTACAATATAATGGAAAATTCTAAAATCCTTTGCCTTAGTACTGTGACGAATTCGATGATTCCTTGATTATTTTCCCTGAGTTCGATCACTGTACGTTAAATAAAACACACCGATTCTGCTTAATAAATAGTACGCTTTATTTACTACTAAAAACCGTAGTACAATATCGCGGGTTAACTCACTGTTCAGTACTTCACTGTACAACTCTTGAAAATAAACTGATTGATTTGCGTTGTCTTTGCGCGGTTTATATACCCTAGCAGACAGCAGCATCACAACCTAGAAATGTCTACACCTTTCTGGTTTATTCGTGCAACAGTGTTCTCGAAGCGTTTATCTATCGTCATCTCCTCTTTGTGCCACATTCTCAAACACGCGAGCTGCCTCTCCCTCTCTAGCTCTCACGTCATGTATCTAAACAGCTGTAGTTGTGGTAGTGACGCTAGTGATAGAAATACGCTAGAGTTGGGAGATGAGCTATTCTTGAGAACATTCGCCACACTGCCCTCCACCTAAGTCTGATCGTCCCGATCAGACACATTTCCCGATCCAAACGTTGCTAGCCTCACCAGGTGAACCACCTTCATTTTGTTTCGTGGTCTTCCAACAGCCTGTATGCGGTAAACAACGTCGTTGATCCGTTTCACAACTCTGTACGGTCCTTCCCAGTTGCACTGAACTTTGGGAGACACACTTTTCCTCCGTTGTGGCCTGTTAAGGAATACTAAATCTCCTTCCAGAAATCCTTCTGTTTCCATTGCTTTGTCGTACCTGGTTTTCATGTTTTTGCTTATAGTTCTGGGGAATGGACCAGCTTCATCCAGGGTAATCCTCTCAACCGGTGCATCTGAGTTGCACTGCTTCCTTCGACCATGACTCGTGGACCTCAGCACCTTTGCTCTGATGCACTCATCGCATTTGGCAATCCACTCCTTTACCGACTGACCGTAACCAACCCAATAAAATGTCTGCTTAATCCTCTCCAAGGTCTTCTTGACTCCTAGATGACCTCCGCTTGGATCGTTATGCATTTCGCTAAGAACATCAGACACCCGCTTCCTTGGAACAACTATAAGCTTCCGAGCGCATTGACCATCCTCACTCTCCCATATTCGATGCAAACAACCGGATACCATTCGTAAACTGTTCCATTGTGCCCAATATGACTTGGTAACTGGACTCGCCGCTGACATTTCTTTTCTTGCTGGTCGTTTGTTTCGCTCAAGCCCTCGGATCACACATGCCAGATCTGAATCTTCCTGTTGACTTCTCCAAATATTCTCAAGTAGGCATTTGTCTATCGAAGCCATTGGTCGAGGAGGTACCTTTGCATTTCGAGTGTCCTTGTGCTTCATCTCTTATGAAACTCCTTTGGTGTAATACCCAATGTTGTGTCCAAAGATCAGAGGTACTTCTTGGCCATTGTATCTCATAACTCTATTTCTCAGGTTCATGTGAATGTCTCTCACAGCCAAGAAGTCGACGCCAATGATGACTTCGTCCACAATATCTGCCACTAAGAAGTTGTGGTATGTAGTCGCATTCCCATCGCAACTTTGCACCGCACTTCTCCATGAACCAGCTTACTTTCACCAGTTACTGTCCGCAACTTTGCATCCTGCAATGGTCGTACTCTCTTTTGGACCAAGTCACTTCTAATGATGGAATGAGATGCGCCAGTATCCACAGTGAATAACCGCTCTTTTCCGTCCAAGAAACCTCTAACAGTAACAGTACTTGCTTTCCCTCCGACCTGCGACACAGAAACTATAGGGCATTCATCTTGGTCATCTCCTCCAGCGTTACCCTTACGTCCACAAGCATTGCCGAAGTCTCTGGAGCCGATGTTGCAATGCCGCACCATATGGCCAGATTTTCCGCACTTGAAGCATTTAATGGCTGCTGCATTTTTCCGTTGCTTTCCGTTCAATGCTTCTAGGATTGCGTCCACCCACTCTGGTCGTTCTACTTCCACATTGTGAACCTTTTTATCTGGTTTACATAAAAGCGAGGCTGCCTCTTGTAATAAAGCGTGTGATACCGTCTCTGCGAATGTACTTTTGGGGTTTGCATATGCGGCTCGCTTCGTGTCTACATCCATTATTCCATTTATGAATCTTTGGATCTTTACCCTCTCGATGTATTCCACGGGGGCATCTGCGTTCGCCAAATGAGCTAACCTCTCAATGTCCGATGCAAACTCCTGTAATGTTTCGTTAGCCTTCTGGAAGCGATTCTGTAGCTCTATTTGATGTATCTGCCTTCTATGCTCGCTGCCGTAACGTCTTTCAACGGCTCCCATCAACGCTTCATAGTTGTTTCTTTTAGCGTCCGGAGTAGTCTGTAAGATTTCGGCTGCAGGTCCTTTCAATGCCACAAATAAAGCAGCGACTTTTTCCTCAGCGCCCCAGTTGTTCACAGCTGCTGTCTTCTCAAATTGTAGCTTAAATACCTGGAAAGGAACAGAACCGTCAAAGGATGGGGTTTTTACCTTGGGTGTGGTTGTTGAAACAGATGGACGATTCAGCTGCAACTCTTGGATACGTCCTCTCAGCGCATTGACTTCAGCGTCCATTTTATCTTGGAGCTCTGCAATCTTTGCATCTTGTGCTTCCAACTGCGAAGTGCTAAATGACCGCTGTTCCTCCATTTGAGCGGAGATCTGTGATGACACCTGTTCCAGTCTAGTTGTCATGCAAGTTTTCTGTTCTTCCAACTGAGAGGCCATGTGTGTCTTCTGTTCCTCCAACTTTGATGCCATGCGTGTCTCTTGTTGTTCCAACGCAGATGTCATGTGTGTCTTCTGTTCTTCCAACTGAGATGACATGCTTGATGTTATGTTGTTTGACATCTGAGCCAAGGCAGCCAATAAAGAGTTTGTGTCCACATTTACCACTGAATCCGTAGAGTCATTTTGCTCTTCTATTTTCGTCGCTCCCTCTTCCGAAAGTTGAAAAACATGATTGTCAACGTTGATTCCTTCCGCTTCCATAGCCTCGCGTAGACGTGATTGTAGCTCTGGCTTATTGCCTGTTGTTACCAATCCACGTTTCTCCAACTCGTTTTTGAGTTGCTGGATCTTCAATTCATTAAACTTTGCCATATCCTTGTTACCTTTACAATGTCCTTGTTATCCTTTTCAATGTCCGTGTTATCATTTTCAATGTCCTTGTTATCCTTTTCAATGTCCTTGTTTTTATTTAACAATACCGCTTCTGACACCAATTGTGACGAATTCGATGATTCCTTGATTATTTTCCCTGAGTTCGATCACTGTACGTTAAATAAAACACACCGATTCTGCTTAATAAATAGTACGCTTTATTTACTACTAAAAACCGTAGTACAATATCGCGGGTTAACTCACTGTTCAGTACTTCACTGTACAACTCTTGAAAATAAACTGATTGATTTGCGTTGTCTTTGCGCGGTTTATATACCCTAGCAGACAGCAGCATCACAACCTAGAAATGTCTACACCTTTCTGGTTTATTCGTGCAACAGTGTTCTCGAAGCGTTTATCTATCGTCATCTCCTCTTTGTGCCACATTCTCAAACACGCGAGCTGCCTCTCCCTCTCTCGCTCTCACGTCATGTTAGAGTTGGGAGATGAGCGATTCTTGAGAACATTCGCCACAGTACTATGGCAAAATTGAGGGATTATTTAAGGCATAGTGTTCTAGCTGGGTAACTAGCGACCAGGGCTGTTAATTGAATGAATCAGAACAGTTATAATTCAGGAGTTATTCATTTTTTCAAATGTTTTTCGTTGAATTTAATTTGAAATTCCATGTAGATACGATTTGACATGTTGAATTCATATTTTCCATTCAAAGAATTAAAGAATGCGAGATAGTAATTCAGTTTGAACTGAATTGCATCGAAATAACTCTCATTCAATAACTCTCTCAATTGAATGCCAACTTTGGTGAATCAATGCAATTTTTCAATTCAGTACTCTCGAAATTTAACTTTCAGAGGTGATATTTGCGTACTTTCAGTCTATAACATGCCTGGAACTGATTTGAAGCTGTCAAAATAGTAATAAAACACGAGACTGCCATGTATCATTGTAAAATTTGGCCCTAACTCTAAAATTTTATATGTGATGGATTATGTTTCAAGTCTGTTGATTTTAATGTAAATAGGCCAAATTTTTATTGGAACCATTCAGAAACTGAAAGTTATATTTATATATTTGTTCAAAACTTATTTCGGCTATGATATTGTCTTCGGAAAATTGTTTTGAAACTATAAGCCCGAAAATTTGGTTCCGTTTTCTTTAGCTACGGCAACTCTTACTCAATGTTTTCATATATTTACATACATTCATAAAATCTTGCTGTTTTTAGCTGATTTCTCGAAGATTACGGCAAATTTTTCAAGAAGGTAAGTAGAAAATAATCGTCACATAAAAAAGGAACAACATGAAGTGCAGTTCCATCGTTTTATTACAGGGAAAGTGGAGAAAAACGCGTTTGAAAATTCGAAGCGGTAGACGTCAAAATGCAGCGCACAGTGTTAAAATTTAGATAAGGGATAAGGAGTTTATGGACTCGTAAAGAATATAGCTTAAGGCTGCGAGGTTCTTGTTTAATGTATTTATTTTATCTTGTCATAATATAAACGTAGGAATAAATTTATTGAAACATTTGATTTAATTTAATTTTCACTTTTAATATTATTTCCCTCTGGAATATTTCAAGACATAGAAATTAAAATTACTGTCTACCGCCGCGGTATGATGACTGTGCGCTGACTTGCCATATTGAAAGTACCTGGTGCAAGTGCCGAAACAGGTCACACCAAAAATTCTTTGAATAAGTTTTTCAAAACGAGGCCACCTTCGGTAGTGTTCGGCAATGCTCCTGGGTTTTCAACCAAAATGAAAATGCATTGCCAGATACTGTGTAAAGTTGGGCCAAAGAAATTGTAGGTCTCGCCAATGTGTACTAAAACTTAAACCACAGATTGGAAGACAGGCTGGACCTTATCCTCTTAGAAGGTATTTGTATTATTATAATTATGAGTATTCCACGATGTTTGGAATTTGATGGTACTACGAATGATCTACAGAAAGCAGCTATTAAGATTTACATAGGCTAACTATAGACTCATACAATTCAACTCGAAAGTGAAATATGTACATTATTTTTTGATGTGATTAAATTACATATTTGGGGAGGTTTTATCAGTCCTCAAATATTGTAATATAACGAAACCACAGATATGTCAGTAATCCCATCTGACTGAAGTAAATGCGCAAAATTCAACACATAAATGTTTCAAGTCAAACTATGGACGTGAGGTAACTTCTTTTTTTTCAGGACAATTAAAACTCGAAATGTCGGTAAGGCAAATTCGAAAGCGAGGACCATATATGTATGTCATACATTTTACTTAGCTGCTAAATCTTTCAAAAAATCCCACCGATTCTGAGATAAATGAGAAAAGAAAAAATTTGGATTTGTCGAAATTGCTACACTGTGAAGAGCGGCCATGTTTTTTTCTGTTTATAAACAAAACAAAAATTTGAAATATGAAAAGTAAAAATTTTTTATAATTGACAACACCTCAATGCAGAACCATGCCCAGCGGGAAATATATTATAATTAACATGTTGTTGCATCTTTGCCTCTGATCTAAAAAAAAAAAAAAAAATGTATTATTCTTTACCTAAACCTCATCTTAAGTCATGAATATTTCACGTATATACATAGTAATTATCATACAAAAATATAAACAAAGCGAAAAACACGTTCGTAAAAGCAAAAATGGCATATCAAGGAAGAGTCCATCGTTTGGAAAAATTGTAACATGTTCCGATGTTGCTAAACATTTAGGAGACAGAACAGGATAGGAAGACGGTTTTGAAGCATCGAAGCGAATAACGTTCTAAGTTACAAAATCAGAATTTGTCAGGAGAGCAAAAAAAACGCTAAAGTCATATATTTTAAATCTATTTTTCTCATCTGTCTCCCTTAACTTTTTCTTTTATATCTTTCATATTATGTGTTTTACACCTTTTTCATGATCTTCCAGTGCCGTTACGAATCACTTTCGACGCTTCAATGCAAATAATGTATGTCACTTTAAATTACCCTACTATTTTTAAATGCATTTTTACAGTTTTGGTGTCAAATTGGTTATCTGGAGAGCAATACAAAATGTTTTAAGCAATGAAACTGGTTTTGAAAAAAATTACACTTAGAACGTTATTCGCGATGATGCACTGACAAGCACTGTATGATTGTTTAGTTCTTTTCCAGCATTTGGTTTACAACACTAATCACATGTCAAAAGCCATTAAAACTTTTCTGTGTATGTACTAATTAAAATTAGAAAAAATCAAAATTGGGCAATTCAAAATTTAAGACTGTTATATTTTCTTTGTTGTCATTTCTTATATAAAATTTGAATAGCACAATAAAATTAAGCAACCCAGCCCACTTATGAATGGAGAGAAATTTTATAAAATCCCTAACTTTTTTCGCTTGTTGATTTGCATTAACTTCCAAAGCAGCTAGGAGAAACCGTAAGAAGATGTTTGGTTATTCCCGGTCTTGTACTAATATAAAAATATGTAAAGAAAAAGTTATAGGATATATTTAAACTCTACTTACATATTTTTTATATCTATTTAAGCACCTTGTTGGTAATGAAAATAATATTGATGTACTGTCTTCAGTTTGTTTGTTAAAATGTATAAAATATCTAAATAATACATATTCGGGATCTCGAAACTTTTGGGCTCACAAAACTAAAATAGCTGCCATCCCTACTGTGCCTTTAAGGTGCTGTAATTTTTATTAACCCGTTTCTTATCCGTGATAAAAAATGTCCTGAATTCGACACTATCACCGACCAGAACTCCGGTCACCCATTGAAGACTTGTAAAAAGGCGGGATACTACCAAACAGCCACGTCGATTGTAAAATCGCGGATTTATTGCTTTTATGAGCTTTTTTCAGGCACTTCAGTAATATGTACAGTTAGACACAAAATTAAAGATGTCTTTAAGAATTTGGACAAAGTTCAGGGGAGCTTAGCAAAATGGCCATCCAAATTTTCGACGTTTTTGGCAGATTTTTCTTAGTTTTGCAGGACAATCAATTTCAGTGGTATGATGTGAAAGTTAGAACTAATTTAAATATTTTCCTGATTTTTAAGAATTTTTTTCGATGAGGGTGTTAAGTAATATCTTTCATGCAACGCTTGAACAAAATTTAATTTCAACACCATCGACGAAAATCGTTCTTGAAAATCAGGAAAATATTTCAGGTAGTTCTAACTTGCATATAATTATACTGTTTGATCTACCAAACTTAGTCCTCAGAAATTTCATACAAAATCTGCCGAAGAAGTTGAAAGTTTAGATGACCGTTTTACTCTCCTGAGCTTTGTGAAAATTTTAAAAGACATTTCAAATGGTTTCTGTTATACAATTAAATGGAAATTAATTCCACTACTAGTTATTGTTGACTAAAAATCGAAATAAAATACTCATATTTGGAAAGAATTTCCATATTTCAAAGTATAAATCCAAAAAAAAAGATTTGATTTTTTTTTTTCATTTTTCAAAACTGACGTATGTATATGACTAATAAAACCATGAAAGAGCTCCGAATTTTTTTATATTCATAAAAGGCATGAGTTTCAGCTGAACGTAATATTGTGTATTGCCTGTACAACTTGTAGATATGAGAGCAACGCAAATTCATATATGGTAATAGCAGGGCGAATTCGGCAATATTCGCTGTGCGTTGAAGATCTTTAAAAATACTGAAGCACTTTCGAAGTTGTTAAATTTAAACTTGACACTGCCAAATTTTCCAAAACTAAATATGCTAGCAAAAAATTCATTTGCTTTGCAAGTGCCGTTCGGAGTCGGCAAAAAACTGCAGGTCCCGCCAACTTGTAGGAAAACTCAAAAGCAACACACCACAAGTTGGAAAGAGAAGCTCGGCTAAAAATCTCGTTAGAGGTTATGATAATAAAATAATTACACATACATATTTATTTTTTATTTATGTGACAAAAGCTTATTTAATTAAATTCAATAATGTGTTCAGAGGGTTAATAAAATATGCCCGAAAAGCTTCATAACTAACACATCAGCAACACTAATAAGGCAGTTTATGTGAAGACCAGGCATGTTATACCTTTCAAAAACATACTTTTTTATGTTTTAACTTGAATTTTCCCAAATTCTCATATTTCTTACACGCGGATAAGCTTTTTCCACTCATTATATGTATTCGATTACAATAATATTTAATGTAAATTTTTTTTTCAAATTCTTCTAGCGTGAAAGGAACTTGAAAACTTTTAGTACTGTTTTAGGGAGTAAATTAGCATTTTTTCAGTAACTGATTCGTACTGAATGCGCTGAATTAACTCTCTAAAAGAATCAAATCAACTGAATGTCCATTCTGAATTAAAGAGCTTTTCTTCGTAATTCTATTTGAATTCTTGTTGAATTGACACTTGGTGGATTTATAAATCATGATTTCTATAAAGAATTGCTGAATGCGTAAATTGAAGGTAAATTTTTCAACGATGAAAAGAATTCCAAATACTGAATGAAGAAAAACTATGATTTCGAACAGCAAAAGATTTAATTCTTTAACAGCTCTGCTAGCGACACACACGAAACAAATACAGAAATGCGAGCGCTGTTAAAGCGGGAAACATAATCAGTCCGCCAATACGTCAGTTGCGTGACGTACGTCAATTTTAGAGCAAATTCTACTTTGACGTATCCGTCGTATCTGGCGTTACACATACAAACACCCGCAGTCTACTTGGCTGTCAGTTGTTTCGACGTACTGACGGATTGATTCTGCTGAACGCTTAAGGCCATCCGGCACAGTAAATTTAGAATGTTCTGAGGCATGACCAGCAGGGTGGTAGGTAAAGTTGTTATGCGCTAGGCTATTGCGCTAGCGCAGTAACTTCCACTTGCGTTGATGAAATTGTTATCATAAATCAGCTATTATTATTTCATTGTATAAAATAAATTGTATTATAATAAACAATTTTTTTATAAGCAAATAAAATATGTTTAACTAAATATTAAGCAAAATAAAATATTAACATATTTTCCTGCCTAAAATAATTCTCGATCTTTTTTTCAAACTAACTCAAAGGTTCAAAACGCATGAAAAGAATCAACCTTTCATTGTTTTGTCGTTAACGGATTATAATTTTCTGTATTGTTTTTCCTTTGTGAGGAACTGTCTACTTTTTGCATTTTTTGTGCCGATGGTTTGAGGATGCCGGCGTCATCAGCAATGCAGGCATTCAGTTTAAGGTTTTTCCCACAGCTAACGGCCTTCAGGATTGTAGTAAAAAAACAACAATGTTTAAGATAAATGAGACACATATTTTAAAGACTCGATTATCGTGGAAAAACCCCATCTAAAACATAATACAGGCTGTTCCAAACTACTCATAATTCGCGGAAGAAAAACAATGTACCCAATTTAAACTAAGCTAAAAGAGCTGCTTATTTTTTTAGGCTAGTTAAACACTGCCCACGCGAAATACAATGCAGGTAGTAACAAACATCCTTTAAGACTCGTTAATAGTAGACAATTCCTTACAAGGGAAAAACAATGCAGAAAATTATAATCCGTTAACGACCAAACAATGAAAGGTTGATTCATTTCATGCGTTTTGAACCTTTGAGTTAGTTTGAAAAAAAGATCGAGAAATATTTTAGGCAGGAAAATATGTTAATATTTTATTTTGCTTAATATTTAGTTAAACATATTTTATTTGCTTATAAAAAAAGCCCTGCAAAAATCGAGAGTACCCTATTTCCTATCCAAAGAGTACTCCAATTGGAGAATCAGAGTACTCCAAATGTAATCCTTTTTCATATAAAAATTATGCTCCAATTAACATTGCGATGTCCTAGGACTGGACCACCTACTCCAACCTTCGCTTTGTTTCTGCTACTCCATGGAGTACCTACCCTCAGAGTACTTTGCAATGTACTCCAATGTTGTCACTCCTTGGAGTATATATTGTCAGAGCGATAGTGTCGTGATTTTCGTCGATAAGGCAGGAGCAATGATCGGCTTTCAAAGAGCTGAAGGTGGTCCGATTATGTAGACAAAGGATTACTATTGGAGTACTCCAATATCAGAAAATTGGAACACATAATCCAACGATTTTTGCAGGGATTGTTTATTATAATACAATTTATTTTATACAATGAAATAATAATAGCTGATTTATGATAACAATTTCATCAACGCAAGTGGAAGTTACTGCGCTAGCGCAATAGCCTAGCGCATAACAACATTACCTACCACCCTGCTGGTCATGCCTCATAACCATAGTACAGGTCTACAAGTAAGTTATCCTTATTTCTGTCTCTTTCTAATACACCCAATTTTGACACTGTAGACAGTGTCAAACTAGCTTAACTTACACAGCAACCCGAGGCCCAGGGTTGAAATTTCCAAGAAGAAATGGAGTGAAATCTCCATACAGGGTTGCCGTGTAGGTATATTTTTAAAGCAATTTAGTATGGAAATGTAGAACAAAATGTATGCCTATGAACTAAACAAATTTTGTTATTTGGATAAAATTGATTGTTTTTTTATGAAAAATAATGTCATTTCAATTATATGAACTATAACTATTTGAATATCAATATATTTTGAAGTTTTTATACATTTCAATATTTATTTTGATGATAAATTAAATGATTTCAATATATGTACATATTTTATGAATAAGAATATTTTGAAATACATTGCAGACGAGAAATGCAACCCTGCATATGTACGTACTTATGTGTGTGTATACACAACTGTTAGTTCAAACGAAGCAGTTGATGAAGTGAGTCGTTTCAAAAAAAGTTTATTTTAATATTTAATTTTATAATACAATTTCGGCTAATAATTTAATTTATTTACAAAGAACAACATTTTTCCGTCTTTCAGATATTTTTGCGAAGTTAAAGTGGAAAAAAATAGTGTGTGGTAATAAGAATTTTAGCAAATAAGACATGTATACATGTATCTAATAAAGTTGTTCGTTTCCAGAAATGCCCGACCATTGCTGTATTTTAGGATGCGGATTAGGAGTCCCGCGATACCCTTTTCCAACAGAAATGCCAAGGTGAGTGTATAAAGTGACTTAAGGGTCGAATACATAAAGCTTTGTTAACCTCGCCTGACATTTTCTACCTCAAAACTTTGCATCCAACTTCAGAGGTATGCTACAATGAACGCCTTGACGCTACTCTTTTATACATTTGTTTTCGTTATTTTTTTCTTTGCATTCGTATTGTTTTAGTTAATTTATTAATTCAATATAGAAAAAATGAATTAATTGTTATTTCCTCCAACTTTTTATTCCTTAATTAAAGCAAAGTCATCAAGATCTGATTGTCAAAGCAAGCAAAGCAAGCAAAATTTGAGAGTTTGCCAAATTTTAACCTTGCTTCAACTTTGAGGTCTCCAATTTGCCATGCTTCGTTTAAATACGTATACTGAACTTTTCTGTCAAAGTCAAAGTTTGAGGTAAAGTCAAAATAAAGCTTTATGTAACTGACCTTTAATTTTTAAATATGAGAAAATATTCTTTCAATAATTCTTGTTAAGTTCTTTATGGGCAATTATTGTGCATAAATTCAGATATTAGATATTATGCCATTCATAATTTTCTTAGCTTTATACAGTTTGAGTTTAGTAAAAAAATATATATGTATACATATAAACCCATTTATTTTTAAGTATTGTTATTTAACCATTTAAGTTTATATGGTGTAAATTAAAGCAAAAAGCTATTTAAGAAATGTTCTACATGTATACTTAATTTTTTTAAATATTTGTTTTCAGAAAAAATTGTATCCCTAACGGACCAAAACGGGTATTATAAAAAATGTGTGTTTATTGGTAAAGATTCCTGCTTTTTATTTTTGATCTTATATAAATTTTATTTTACAACGCAATGTTTTTTTGTTTAATTTACAACGCCGTTTTCCTTTTATTTTAAAATGCTTTTTTATTATATAAAAAAAAAAATTCTTTTTAATTTACCAAACACTTTTGGTTTTTTTTTTTACTTTTTTATAATTTATATTTTTGTTTTCGATTATGTTTCATGCCAACAACACTTTAATTCTACCTAAAAAACCAAAACTGTCATTGCAGCAATAACCACTTATGCGGTTATCGCTTGTTTCAACAGATATTTTCGTTATTTTCCTACAAGAACGCGAGCAGGTAGTTAGCATAGCTGCTTGACCTGCTCCAACCATCAATGACAGTTTTACAGGGTTATATCCATTTTAGCTGTTGTTGCATATTGTTATATTCCCACACAAAGAATGTATGTATATATCAGTGAACTAAACAAGCTGTTTTGTTTTTTAAAGAAACCCTTTGTGAAAAAGCTCACTAATCTTAAATTTTTAATATATTACTATTAAGAATGTGTGAGGATAATGATTTAGTGCACTGTGTCCAATTATAGTAACTTTTTTATGTTTGAGTTATGGGACTCACTTATTTTCTTTATTTATTTATTTAAATAAACAATGATTTTTTATACAAATATGTCTGTTTATTCATTATTTAATGGAAAATTTGGTGATAAGTCTCAACATTAACAGCGAGGGTGCAATACGTCGTCTTTGTTGTCGCTTTTCCTCGAGTTTAATGCAAGGTAATAATAATAATTATTTAATTGCTATGATTATTCATAACAAAGCTACGCGATCTATCACGCCCGAGCAACGAGGAGGAACACGCATCAGAAACAGTTGACAATTATTCCAAACCCAAAGGATGCGGTGTATGTTTGGTGGAAACGCCATATAAGCAACTTTGTAGCAGCATGTGAACACTCCCTTATATGCACGCCACGCACACACAAAGTACAAAAAGAAAATAAGCACAGGCATCTATGAAAAAACACATTTAAATGGTGGGGCACTTTACTAATATATGCTGTAAGTAAGAAAAATGCTTGTTTATTAAAAATATTCACAGAAATTTATACAATTAGCAAGTTGCGTTTTATGTAAACAAAGAAGAACAAGAGAGTTGTCATGGAAATATCAACCACAGGGTTGCTTTCCTGCGTAGTGCTAAAAGTTTTAGAAAGTTTTAGAAAATATGAAAAAATTTTCGCTAAACAAGTAAAATCTTTGTACAAACATTTCCAGATCAAATTAGTTGCTATAATAAATAATTTTCGGCACATAGTTTCTATTATTTATGAAGTTATTAAACATTTGTCACAAGCTACTACTACTTTTATTTTGGTCCTAACGAATGACACCCTTCGTTGAGTGGCTTCCAATAAGGGGAACCCGATCAGGTGAGCACAGCTGTTAGTCAAACAGCTGATTCATATCTTACTTGTACAGTTGTACAATGCTCATAACATTCTAAATTTACTGTGTCGGATGGCCTTAAAGGGTCGAATACATAAAGCTTTGTTAACCTCGCCTGACATTTGCTACCTCAAAACTTTGCGTCCAACTTTAGAGGTATGCTACAATGAACGCCTTGACGCTTCTCTTGTATACATTTGTTTTCGTTATTTATTTCTTTGCATTCAGAATGTTTTGGTTAAATTATTAATTTAATAGAGAAAAAATGAATTAATTATTATATCCTGATTGTCAAAGCGAGCAAAGCAAGCAAAATTTGAGAGTTTGCCAAATTTTAACTTTGCTTCAACTTTGAGGTCTCCAATTTGCCATGCTTCGTTCAAATACGTATACTGAACTTTTCTGTCAAAGTCAAAGTTTGAGGTAAAGTCAAAATAAAGCTTTATGTAACTGACCCATAAGCGTTCAGCAGAATCAATCCGTCAGTACGTCGAAACAACTGACAGCCAAGTAGACTGCGGGTGTTTGTATGTGTAACGCCAGATACGTCAAAGTAGAATTTGCTCTAAAATTGACATACGTCACGCAACTGACGTATTGGCGGACTGATTCTGTTTCCCGCTTTAACAGCGCTCGCATTTCTGTATTTGTTTTGTGTGTGTCGGCAGTTAGTAGAACAATAGCATGTATGTAGGTAGGTATGAATGTGTGTGTATCTGAAAAATCTCGCGTAAACAATTTTTGAACATGTGCATATGTAAGCATGCAGATGATGATAATTTAAGGTAGTGTGCTTGCACAAAACTGCATCCCGAAATTTTTTCTTAAAATGGTTAAGAACTCTATGAACATGAAATGGCCCAAAAATTATCCCGAAATGGCTAGGAAAAGTCCCAAATACAATCCTGCAATGATCCGAAAACAATCCCAAAGTTATCACGAAATTATTGAAAAACCAATCCCGAAAAATTCCGGAATAATCCCGAAAACAATCCCGAAAAAGTCCCGAAGACGATACCGAAAAGTCCTGAAAATAATCCCGAAATGGTCCCGAAAACCATTCCAAAATGGTCCCGAAAAATTATAGAAATGGCCTCTATGAAGGTCTTTTATATCCCTGAATAAAACCTAGAAGTACCGTCAAAAAATTTTTGTTTGGTTCACATTCCTGTCGGTATACTCGCAATAGGTAGGTAGGTAGAAGTGGCTGCCGCAAAGGCACACCTAGGCCAGTAATAAAAGGCCCGTTGTGATACCACCAAACACTAGGAAAGTCAGTCCCGGGGCCCGGCCATATGGAAAATCCCAGTGCTGTCGGGACTCTCCATATAGCCGAAACCCGGGACTGACACTCCTAACCGACACCGCTACCCCTCCTCGAACCATTTTTATAACTTGATGAAGGCCATCAAGTCCTTTATGTCTAGCTCAGCGACCTGGCTTAAGCTAACCAGGAAGGGAACTCCCAGAGAGCGCCTTCTCGCTCCGCTTAAGGCCGGGCAGTTGCAGATGAGGTGCTCCACCGTTTCCTCTTCCTCATCATCTTTGCAACTCCTGCAGCATCGTCGGTAGGGAACGCCTAGCCTTGCTGCGTGCCTACCAATAAGGCAGTGCCCGGTTAAAACACCTATTAATATGGAGATTTCCTTCCTTTTTAGGGCGTATATGTATCTAGATCTTTTAAGATCATATTTTGGCCAAGTTTGCTTGGATATCCGGCACCCTGGGGCTTGTAGCCATCTTTCGTTGGCTTCGCGGAGTGTATGCTCCTTCAGCATTAGCTTGCACGTGGCAAACGGCATACCTATGCGCTCTTTATCTTGAAGAATCTGCTTGGTCGTGCCCTGCCTGGCAAGTTCGTCTGCCCTACAGTTTCCCTCAATGTCCCTGTGTCCCGGGACCCATGTGAGGTTCACGCGACGACAGCTGAGCGTCAGTTCAGAGTTGAACGAGTAAGAGCCAAGGGATTTGATGGCCGCTTGGCTGTCGCTGAAAATACAGATATCCTGTCCGATGGTGCGTTCACCTATCCAAGTCACGGCGTCCATGATTGCTGAAACTTCAGCCTGGAAGACGCTGCAGTGATCAGGTAGTCTAAAGGAGAGTTCTAGGTCCAAATCCATTGAGTAAACCCTCCTCCGACTCTGCCGTCTAACTTCGAGCCGTCGGTGTATATAAAAGTGCCGCCATTAGTAGCGGGACACCGATCTATGTATGTTCTCCCAGTCTTCCCTGCTGGGAATGTTTATTCTAAAACAACAATCTCCGACTGTTGTGGTCGCACACCGATCTGTGCTCAGAGGGAGAAAGCTGTAAGATCTTAGAATACAGGAGTGTCCAATAGTGCTTGCGCCCCAGACGGACGTTTCCCTTAGACGCACAGCCGATGCTGCTGCTGCCCGGTACCCTTCCAGATCGAGTGGCAAAAAGCCAAGAATGGCCTGGAGAGCTTCATTGGGCGTTGTTCTTAACGCCCCGCTTATACAGATCATGCTCGATCTGTGCACTTTCCCTAACAGATTTAGGTTTGTTGCCTTTCTTAGCGCAGGCCACCATACCACGACTCCATACAGCATAATTGGCTGGATTATCGCAGTGTAGATCCATCTGTGGACTTTCCCTAACAGATTTAGGTTTGTTGCCTTTCTTAGCGCAGGCCACCATACCACGACTCCATACAGCATAATTGGCTGGATTATCGCAGTGTAGATCCATCTGCAAATTTTGGGGCTGAGCCCCCATTTTTTGCCAATCGCTCTTTTACACGTGTAAAGTGCAATGCACGCTTTCCTCTGGCGCTGGATGACATTCTCCTTCCAGTTAAGCTTTCTATCTAGAACTGTGCTTAGGAATTTGGCTTTGTCAGCTAAGTTCAGGCGCACGCTATCTAGTTCTGGTAGGTTCAACGGTGGTATCTTGTACCGCCTGGTATAAAGGACAAGCTCCACCTTTCCCGGGTTGATGCTAAGTCCGCAGCGAGAGGACCATGAATAAACTTCTCGCAGTGCTACTTGCATCAAGTCACACAGGGTTTGTGGGAATTTGTCCCTATATGCAATAGCTAAATCGTCTGCATATGCCACTATCTTCCCGCCCCCCACCTTGTGTCTCGTAGCAGCGAGTTTACGGTGAGGTTCCATAGGGGCGGGGAGAGAACACCACCCTGAGGCGTTCCTCTTGTGACATAGCGTGAAAGATCAACTGTTCCCAGTGAAGAAACTATTTTCCTTCCCTTTAGTAGTTGATCAATTAGTCCAATAAGAGACCTATTTATGCCCAGGTTTGTTAAAGCAGTGTTAATAGCCTCCGGCCTTATATTGTTGAAAGCCCCTTCGATGTCCAGAAAGGCCACGAGACAGTACTCCTTTTCATGCAATGATTTTTCAACAATAGAGACTAGGCTGTGGAGCGCAGTTTCCGTTGATTTACCTTTGGTGTATGCATGTTGATAGCTAGAAATAAGGTTGCTATCAATAGTAGAGGAGAGATAATCGCTAATTATCCTCTCGAAGGTTTTAAGTGCAAAAGACGAGAGACTGATCGGTCTGTAGTCTTTAGGCTCATAGTGTGAGGCCTTCCCAACCTTTGGAATAAAGACTACCGTGGCGCTTCTCCAGGAGCACGGAATGTAATTAAGAGCCAGGCAGGCTGAATAGAGAATTACCAGCCATTAAGCTGATATTTCCAGCGTGTTTATGAGTTGTGCGGGGAAAATCCCGTCTGGCCCAGCTGCCTTGAAAGGCTCAAAGCTTTTGATTGCCCACCTTACCCTTTCCTCCGTAATGGGTATGTTTACCGCCAGGTTTGTTGCAGATGCTACAGGTGCATCATACAAGTTCCCCGGAATGTGTGTGTTCAGGAGCAGCTCCAGGGTTTCCCCTTCCGTGCTGGTCCAAGATCCGTCAGGCTTCCGTAAATAGCTAATGGCTGTTTGAGTTTTTGATAGCACTCGTCTAAGTCTCGCTGTATCATCGACTTTTTCGACCCCGGTGCAGAAATTTCTCCACGAAGTTCTCTTCGCTTGCCTTAGAGCCTTTTTATAGGCCCTCAGTTTAGCTTTATATTCGAGCCATTCAGGCTCCGTACCGATGCTCTTGGCCTTGTTAAATTGCTTCCTGCATGATATACGGAACGAATCCAGGTCGTAAGACCACCAGTGGGGTCTATGTTTGCCGCGTGGTTTTGGTACTGAACAAGCCTGCTCTAGGGCATTTGAGAGCGCCGTTGTAAAGGTCGTTACCAGATCATCCAGTTCTCCCACTGATGAGGGGGCTTGTGGAGGTAATACTGGTAGGTCCCTAGCTAATATTTGGTTATGTAGCTGCCAGTTATTGTTGTGTGGATTTCGTTTCATAACTGGCTGCTCAACAATAAAGTCTAACACAATTTCTATGTACCGATGGTCAGAAAATGAATGCTCATCAAGAACACGCCATTTTCTGACCCACTCATAAGCGCCTTCGCTACAAACAGTGAGGTCTATAACCTCCCTACGAGCTTTAGTTATAAAAGTAGGCTCGTTACCCACGTTACAAACCACCAGGTTTGTTGTTAGTAGGTAGTCAAACAGAGACTCGCCCCTAGCGTTAATATCGGAGCTTCCCCACTGGACGTGATGAGCATTAGCGTCAGCTCCAATAATAAGATGGCCCGTACAGAAATTATCCACCAGATCTTTCACCTCCTTTTGTGGAGGAGGTTCTTCGGCGTCATAGGGCATATAGACCGACGCCATCGTTAGGCTGGTGCTGCCGACTGTTAAGCTGGCAGCTGTAACGTCACCATTTGAGTAGTTGGGTAATAGAAAGGTGTTTAGCTCAGACTTTACCAAAATACAGGTTCTGACCTTGCCCTCAGCATTGGCTTGGATGAGCTTGTACCCCTTAGTCCCCAATCCACAGATCCTAGAGCTATTGACCCAGGGCTCTTGGATAAAGACCACGTCTACGTCGCCTTTAGAAAGACGACTGCTTAAAACAGCCGAGGCTGCTTTAGATTTGTGCAGATTTATCTGAAGCACCACCAACATGAGAGAGCTCAGACTTCCCTGCCGCCAGCGTGTCGTCGAGGTCTGGCCTGTTCCGGGGCTGTCTCTCAAAGAGGAGTTGTTCAGAGCACCTGCACGATTTGGCGTGGCGGGAACCCTGCTGTCTGAAGCAGCATCAACGTTAGTGTGCTCAGGTTTAGCCACGATCGTGACGTCGAGGCCTTCTTCGTCAAGCAGGCTTTCTTCTATCGCCGAGTTGTTCGCAGCACCATCGCAATTTGACGTGGCGGATAACATACTTTCCGCGTCGGACTCCTCTGCTTCCCCTTCCGATGCCTCGATCTCCGAGTCCTCCGGAGCGTCCGGAATAGCAGCGCGCTGTGCATCGCCACGGTATACGTGGATCACGATCTGACCTAAGCCGTAATGCACTCGTCCGTTGCACCGTTTAAGGGGCTCGAGCGCCTCCTTATTCAGAGTGATAACCACCTGTCTATTGGGCCCAACCACATCATCGACCAGATTGACGCCCTAATCCTGCGTCGGGAGAGACGGATTCCAGACCTGCAGCATCTCAAGAATATACTCGCAATAGCATTTTTCAAATTTTCTACTACAACCCTTTGCGAATATGCCATACAAAATATGCATTCAATTAATTATTCACGCCACATATGCATACATATATGAAGATGAACGGCAAGAAGTACGTGCATATATAGATTCGAGAAGGCATTTATGAATGATGCACGAATGCATTCATGAACGTGAATGGTGTGGATTTTTTATACGTTCTTATTCACGAACGCGAATGCAAATTTTTTTTTTTAATGTTCATGTTCGTGAATGTGAGTGAAGGAGAGTGAATGTTTCCGAACCCTGCCGAAAAGTCCTGAAAATAATCCCGAAATGGTCCTGAAAACAATTCCAAAATGGTCCCGAAAAATTATAGAAATGGCCTCTAAGAAGGTCCTTCATATCCCTGAATAAAACCTAGAAGTACCGTCAAAAGTTTTTTGTTTGGTTCACATTCCTGTCGGTATACTCGCAATAGCATTTTTCAAATTTTCTACTACAAGGCAGCAGCTGCTAAACTGCGTGAAGTCTACAAGGGCGCAAAGATAGAGGTCGTCGACTGGAAGGACATTCCAGCTCGTCCAAGGGCAAGGGCGTGGATTCCGGCCATCCCTGACGAACCCGAGAGAATTCTCGGGATGCTACGGCTAATGAATCCGTCCCTCCCATCGCATGACTGGAGTGTCAATCTGGTCGGGGATGCGGTAGGGCCCGACAGACAGGTGGTGTTCACCATGAATAAAGAGTCAATCGAGCCCCTCAAAAGGTGCAATGGCCTAGTACACTACAGCGTAGGCCAGATCGTTATCCACGTATATCGTGGTGATGCTCAGCGCGCTGCCTTCTCGACTGCTCCGGGGGAACCGGAAAACGAATTACAAGAAGAGGAAGCGGAGGATTCCGATGCGGAAAGCATGTTATCCGCCACGTACCTTGGCGATAGTGCTGTGAACAACTCGGAGATGGAGGACAGCCTACAGGACGAGGAAGTCCTCGACGTCATGGTGGTAGCAGCCAACGCTGAGCGTTTAACATCTAACGCTACAGGCAACTCGTCGCTGATAGGCAACCTCCGGGATGGGGCAAACCTCGACGATATGGGGACGGCAGGGAAGTCTGTGCGCTCTCATGTTGGTGGTTCTTCAGATTAATCTGCACAAATCTAAAGTGGCTTCGGCTGCTTTAAGTAGTCGTCTTTCTAAAGGCGACGTCGATGTGGTCCTCACCCAAGAACCCGGGGTCAATAGCTCGAGAATCTGCGGATTGGGGACTAAGTGCTTCAAGCTCATTCGAGCCAGCGAGGAGAGCAAAGTCAGAACGTGTATTTTGGTCAAGTATGAGTTGAACTCCTTTCTCCTACCTAACTACACCAATGGTGATATTACCGCTATCAGTCTAACGGTCGACAGCATCCGCCTGACGGTGGCGTCGGTCTATATGTCCTACGACGCCGAAGAACCCCCACCACAAACGGAGGTGAAAGACCTGGTGTCAAATTTCTGCACGGGTAATCTTATTATTGGAGCGGTCGCTAATGCTCACCATGTCCAATGGGGGAGCTCCGATATCAATGCCAGGGGCGAGTCTCTGTTTGATTACCTCTTAACGACCAATCTGGTAATTTGCAACGTGGGTAATGATCCTACTTTTATCACTAAGACCCGAAGGGAGGTCATAGACCTCACTATCTGTAGTGAAGGCGCTTATGAGTGGGTCAGAAAATGGCGGGTTCTGGAAGAACATTCATTCTCCGACCCCCGTTACATAGAAATGGTTCTAGACTTTATTGTAGAACAACCGATCATGAAGTGCAATCCACGTAACACTAATTGGCAGTTACACAATGAATTATTAGACAGAGACCTGCCAGTACTGCCCTCACAAGACCCCTCATCAGTAGAGGAGCTGGAGGATCTTGTTACTACATTTACATCGGCGCTCCCAAATGCTCTAGGACAGGCTTGTACAGTGCCAAAACCACGCGGTAAACACAGGCCACATTGGTGGTCCTACGATTTGGTCTCGCGCAAATCATGCCGGAAACAATTTAACACGCCACGGTAGTGTTTATCCCTAAGGCTGGGAAGGCATCCCACTACGAGTCAAAAGACTACAGACTGATCAGTCTCTCGTCCTTTGTACTCAAAACCTTTGAGAGGATACTAAGCGACTACCTCTCAACGACTATTGATAGCAACCTTATCTCTAGCTATCAGCATGCATACACCAAGAGTAAATCAACAGAAACTGCTCTGCACAGCCTAGTATCTGTCATTGAGAAATAGCTGTGTGAAAAGGACTACTGTCTCGTGGCCTTCTTAGACATTGAGGGGGCTTTCAACAATATAAGCCCGGAGCCGATCAACTCCGCTTTAACTAATCTGGGCGTAGATAGACCTTTAACTGGTTTAATTGACCAACTTCTAAGAGGAAGGAAAATAGCTTTTTCACTTGGTACGGTTGAGTTATCACGCTATGTCACAAGGGGAACGCCCCAGGGTGGTGTTCTTTCCCCGCTTTTATGGAACCTCACAGTCAGCTCGTTGCTACGTGACACAAGCTGGGGGGCGGGAAGATAGTGGCATACGCAGACGATTTGGCTATTGCATTCAGAGGCAAGTTCCCACAAACTCTGTGTGACCTGATGCAAGTAGCACTGCGAGAGATTTCGAGGTGGTCCTCTCGCTGCGGACTTAGTATCAACCCGGGGAAAGTGGAACTTGTCCTCTTCACCAACCGGTACAAAATACCGCCACTAAGCCTACCAGAACTAGATGGCACGCGCCTGGGCTTGTCGGATAAGCTCAAGTTTCTAGGCATAGTTCTGGACAGGAAATTGAATTGGCAGGAGAATGTTCTTCAGCGCCAGAAGAAGGCTTGCATCGCTCTTTACACATGCAAAAGAGCCATTGGCAAAAAATGGGGGCTCAGCCTTAGAGTATGCTGTTGGATCTACACGGCCATCATTCGCCCAATCGTCGTATGGTGACCTGCGCTGAGCAAGGCAACATACCTGAATCTGTTGCGGAAAGTCCATAGATCCAATATGATATGTATAAGCGGTGCCCTAAGGACAACGCCCAACGAAGCCCTCCAGGTCATTCTAGGCATTTTGCCACTTGATCTGGAAGGATTTCGGTCAGCGGCGGCATCAGCTCTGCGCCTAAGAAAAACCTCCAGTTGGGGTGCGGGTACTATTGGACACTCCAGTATTCTGGAATCTTACAGCTTTCTCCCTCTAAGCACAGATCGTTGTGCGAGCACTACAGTCGGGGATAGCTGTTTCAAAATAAACATTCCCAGCAGAGAAGACTGGGAGATGACGGATTGGTGTCCCGAAACAAATGGTGGCACTTCCATATACACCGACGGCTCGAAGTTGGACGGCAGATTTGGAGGAGGGGTTTATTCAAGGGATTTGGACCTTGAGCTCTCCTTCAGACTACCTGATCATTGTAGCGTCTTCGTAGAAGTCTCGGCAATCCTGGACGCCGTGGCCTGGTTAAGCAAACGTGTTATCGGAGAAGATATCGCTATTTTCAGCGATATCCAAGCGGCTATCAAATCCCTTGGCTCATACACGTTCAACTCTGAACTGACACTCAGCTGTCGTCGATCTCTTCAGGAGATGGCCCAACAGAACCGCGTAAACCTCATATGGGTCCCGGGACATAGGGACATTGAGGGAAACTGTAAGGCAGACGAGCTTGCCAGGGAGGGCACGACCAAGCAGGTTCTTCAGGATAAAGAGCGCTTAGGTATGCTGTTTGCCACATGCAAACTAATTCTGAAGGAGCACACACTCCGTCAAGCCAACGAAAGATGGCTGCAATCCCCAGGGTGTCGGATATCGAAACAAACCTGACCAAAATGGGATCTTAAAAGGTCTGGACGCATTTATGCCCTAACTAGGACGGAAATCCCCATATTGATAGGGGTATTAACCGGTCACTACCTCATTGGTAGGCATGCAGAAAGGCTAGGTGTGCCCTACCGACGATGCTGCAGGAGTCGCAAAGATGATGAGGAGGAGGAAACAGTGGAGCACCTCATCTGCAACTGTCCGGCTTTAAGCGGCGCGAGAACGCGCTTTTTGGGAGTTGCGTTCCTGGATAGCCTAAGCCAGATCGCGGAACTGGACATAAAGGACTTGATGGGCTTCATAAAGTCATCTAAGTGGTTCGAGGATGAGTAACGGTGTCGGTTTAGGAGTGTCAGTCCCGGGATTCTGCTATGTGGAAAATCCCAACAACTCAGGGATTTTCCATATGGCTGGGTCCCGGGACTGACTTTCCTTGTGTTGGTGGTATCACAACGGGCCTTTCAAAACTGGCCTAAGTGTGCCTCTGCGGCAGCCACTTGAACCTAACCTAACTACAACCCTTTGCGAATATGCCATACAAAATATGCATTCAATGCACGTTCTTAAATGCCTTCGTGAATTATTCACGCCACATATGCATACATATATGAAGATGAACGGCAAGAAGTACGTGCATATATAGATTCGAGAAGGCATTTATGAATGATGCACGAATGCATTCATGAACGTGAATGGTGTGGATTTTTTATACGTTCTTATTCACGAACGCGAATGCAAATTTTTTTTTTTAATGTTCATGTTCGTGAATATGACTGAAGGAGAGTGAATGTTTCCGAACCCTGGTATATTCAGGGACATGATTGATGATGGAATGATCATCGTTAATATGGATGACATTCTTATTGCTACTGAAAATTTTTATGAACATAAGCGTCTGGTTAAATAAATATTAGAACGAATAAATTTACGAGCCTTAGAGCTCAACATAGATAAATGTAAATTTGGTTTCGCTGAAATTGATTATTTAGGATATTCCGTCACGAGTTCGGGAATACGGCCGAACGATTCCCATACAAAAATCATACAAAATTTCCCAGTACCTACAAATGCAAAGTAATTGCAATCGTGTATTGGCTTATTCTCGTATTTCCGACGTTTTGTACCAATGTTTTCACAAATAGCCAAACCATTACAGAACTTGCTTAAGAGAGACTCGCCATACCATTTTAATGACGAATGCCTCAATGCTTTCAATGAATTGAAGTCCAGACTGGTGAAAAGCCCAGTGTTGGCGATATACAGTCCTAAACGGAAAACCGAGCTGCATTGTGATGCCAGTAGTATAGGCAGCGTCAGGACGATAAGAAGTTCCATCCGATCTCATATTTTTCTAAGACTGCTTCAGGTGCCGAATCAAAATACCACAGTTTTGAGTTAGAAACATTATCGATAATATATGCGCTAAGGAGGTTTAGGCCGTATTTAGAGGGCATAGCTTTCACAATAGTCACTGACTGTAATTTATTAACTATGACCATCGAGAAGAAACTCTAGGAGAGCTCGCTGGGCTTTAGAGCTTCAGAATTACAACTACAAAATACAGCATAGGAAGGAATCGTCCATGGGCCACGTTGCCGCGCTTAGTAGGAGAGAGATTGGTGCAGTTATAAACACGGATGTCATTGAGTTCTTAGTACAGGTAGCTCAAGAGCGGGATAAGGGCATTGAGCTAATACGAAATCGTCTTGAGAAAGAGGAAGTAAAAGATTACGAATTAGTAGATGGACTTGTTTATAAGAAAACTTTGGCGGGTAAGAGTGCCCTCTACATACCTTACGAAATGGAAGAGAATGTTATACGTTTGATACACGAGAAGATGGGTCACTTGTCAGTCGATAAGACCCTAAGTAAGTTACGTTTATATTACTGGTTCCCACACATGCGTGCCAAGGTAGAGAAATTTATAAGGAATTGCCTTAAATGCATAGCATATGCCCCATCCCCACAAGCGAGGGAGAGGACATTGTACGCGATTCCCAAAGTTCCATTGCCCTTTGACACCATTCACATTGACCACTTTGGGCCATTGCCGTCGGTTAGGTCAAAGCGTAAGCACCTGTTAGTGGTGATCGATGTTTTTACAAAATTCGTTAAACTTTATCCTACCAATTCCACAAGTACGCGAGAAGTCACTGCTGCTTTGGAAAAATATTTTAGTTATTATAGCCGCCCAAGAAGAATCGTGAGTGATAGAGGAACTTGTTTTACTTCTTTAGAATTTGGTGCATTCTTGTTGAAACATAATATAGGTCATGTAAAGGTTGCGGTTTGCTCTCCACAAGCCAATGGATAGGTTGAGAGAGTTAACAGAATACTGAAAGCTATGTTGGGTAAATTGACGGACGAAGTGAATCATGATGATTGGACAAAGAAGTTACTTGAGGTTGAGTATGCTATCAACAACTCAGAACATAGTACCTGTCGTGATACACCGAGCCGACTCCTTTTCGGTGTCGAACAAAGAGGTGTAATCGTGGATGAATTTACTGAGTTTTTTCTAAACAAAATATATCCAGATGAAGGTCGGGATTTGATGAAAATTAGTCAAAGGGCATCCGATTTAATCAAAACTAAACAAGAACACGCAATTGAGCGCGCCAATAAAGGCCACTCCAAGACTAAAACATATGCAGTGGGTGATTTTGTTGTTGTGGGAAACGTCGATACAACTGTGGGAAGTAATAAAAAGTTTGTAACCCACTATAAGGGACCTTATGTAATATATAAAATTTTGGGAAATGATCGATATGTCGTGAGAGACATAAACAATTGTCAATTGACTCAACTTCATTATGATGGGGTGATTGAGGCTCACCGCATCCGGGATTGGCGGCAGCCAGCTGATGAGCGTGCTGACGAACCAAAGAGGGACCCTTTGGAACTTAGTTAAGTATATCAGGATCGAGGCCGATCCTTTGTTAGGATTGGCCGAGCTATAAACTAGCAAATACAACGCTGTAGTTCAATGTATAAGATAATTTATAAACTAGCATATAAAACTCTGTAGTTCAATGTATAAGATAATTATTGTTCAATGGAAAAGAAAAAAAGAGAATAAAGAGAGAAGTGACAGATGACGTCACTTCCGATATATCAACCAAACCGAAAGCGTGGAATCAGGGGCGCAGCCAGGGGGTGGCTTTTAGGGGTTTAAACCGCCCCTGAGATATAAAAGTGTATATGTGAAAACTAGTTTTCATGATATTGTGGCGAATGTTCTCAAGAATCGCTCATCTCCCAACTCTAGCGTATTTCCATCACTAGCGTCACTACCACAACTACAGCTGTTTAGATACATGACGTGAGAGCGAGAGAGGGAGAGGCAGCTCGCGTGTTTGCGAATGTGGCACAAAGAGGAGATGACGATAGATAAACGCTTCGAGAACACTGTTGCACGAATATACCAGAAATGTATAGACATTTCTAGGTTGCGAAGCTGCTGTTTGCTTGGGTATATAAACCGCGCAAAGACAACGCACTTCAATCAGTTTATTTTGAAGTATTGTACAGTGAAGTACTGAACAGTGAATTAACCCGCGATATTGTACTACGGTTTTTAATACTGAATAAAGCGTACTACTTATTAAGCAGAATCGGAGTGTTTTATTTAACGTACAGTGATCGAACTCAGGGAAAATCATCAAATTCGTCACAATTGGTGTCAGAAGCGGTATTGTTAAATAAATACAGGATAACAAGGACATTGTAAAGTCAAGCAGAGATTCTATTGGATTGCCAACTGTGAGGTGTGCATCAAAGCACAGGTGCACCGTTTGAGAGGATTGCCATGGATGTAGCTGGTCCATTTCCTACTAGCAAACTCGGGAACAAGTACGTATTAGTTGTTATGGACTATTTCAGCAAATGGCCAGAAGTTTACCCGATTCCAAATCAAGAGGCAGAAACCATTGCAGAGGTGTTCACTAACAATTGGATAGCGAGGTTTGGTGTACCGATGGAGTTACATTCTGACCAAGGCAGGAATTTCGAATCAGTCGTATTCCAAGAAATGTGCAAGATATTGGGTATTCGGAAAACTCGAACAACTGCATTGCATCCTCAGTCAGATGGCATGGTGGAACGTTTCAATCGAACCTTGGAAGAGCACATGAGGAAAGTAGTGGATAAGTTCCAGAAAGATTGGGATACGCACATCTCCTTGTTCCTGATGGCATATCGCTCGGCAATACATGATACAACGGGTCAGACTCCGGCAAAAGTAATTTTTGGGAATGATCTGCGGTTGCCAGCTGACTTGAAGTTTGGGATAAATGCTGATGAAGGAACAAATGCCAGGAAATCCACTAGCATCTTGGAAGAAGAAATGAGAGAAATACACGATCTTGTAAGACAACGGACGAAGATCATGAGTGATAAGATGAAAGCCAGATACGACAAAGCCATCAACTCGGAAGGATTTAAAGAAGGAGATTTAGTGCTGTTATACAACCCACAACGAAAGAAAGGTTTGTCCCCAAAACTGCAATGTAACTGGGAAGGCCCATATAAAGTAATAAAGCGGATAAATGATGTTGTCTACCGCATACATACTGTTGGAAAACCACGAAACGAAATGAAGGTGGTTCACCTGGAGAGGCTAGCAACGTTTGGATCGGGAAATGTGTCTGATCCGGACGATCAGACTTAGGTGGAGGGCAGTGTGGCGAATGTTCTCAAGAATCGCTCATCTCCCAACTCTAGCGCATTTCCATCACTAGCGTCACTACCACAACCATAGTGTATCAATCACAGTATAGACAGTAGTTGCACTCACTAACACAAACGTACTTATATTCACCTCCATAGAGAACTTCGGGTTGCAATCAACTACTTTCAGCTATTTCAGGGTGTTGTGTTGCAAATTTTATGAGGTAATAAATTACTTTAAAAGAGGAGAAATAGTCAAATTTAGGATTTTGCGTTTTAAGTAAAACTATATATGTATATATTAGGTTATATTTCTAAAAAAAAGAAATTACTATTTTACAACTCAACCAAGAACCAATGCACAGCGTTTTTTCTCACGCATAGGAGTATTCAGTCGAAAACAAATACAGCTTTATTGCGTTTCGTGACATTTATAACTTTGACAAATACGCACAAAACCAAAAAATATACAAGGAAAAATCAGCTGATTATGTCATCGTACCCAAAAAGATAAAACTAGATCAAGTCTGCGTTAACGAGTGTTAAAACGCGGTTATAAGACAGGTTGCCTTTGTCTACGTGCATTTATGTCAGCTGTCAAAATTAAATGTCACAACGAGACGCTACAGTTGTTTCTGTTTTCAGAGTACTTTGCAATGTATTCCAATGTTGTTACTCCTTGGAGTATCTATTTTCAGAGCGATCGTGTCGTGATTTTGGTCAATAAAGCATGAGCAATGATCGGCTTTTAATAAGCTGAAGGTGGTCCGCTGAGGAATTATAAAGTATTACAATTGAAGTACTCCAATATCACAAAATTGAAACACATGATCCAATGATTTTTGCAAAATTTTACGCAAAACAAATTTCGAAATTTGAGAATTTTTCGACAAAAAGCTTATCGTGCCAATCTAAATAAATTTCACTAGTGAACCTTTTTCATACATTTTCGCTCACAAATTTTATGAGAGGGAGAAAATCCGCAAAGTAAGAAATTATTTAGAATCTGCCTGTATATTTTATTGTGGGTTAGAGTGTAAAATGTACTTTAAAAAACGTAAATGGTTCTTAATATTCGCAAAATTTGCTACGAAGAAGCCCATTGTATTCGAGAAACTGTAAAACGTATTCCAGAAAAATCAAATGTACTTCAGAAACATCTTCTGGATTGGAATTTGTTGTTTCTGAAGTAGAACTGATTATTTTGGAGTACATTTTTAAGCTTCTGAAGTCTAATTTACGGTCTCGAGTACAAATTACAGTTTATGAAGTACAATTTATAGTTTTTGGAGTACAGTTGATTATTCTAAAGCATATTTTACAGTTTTTAAGATACAATTGACTATTCTGAAAATAATTGTATGGGTCTTGGACTACCATTCACTATTCTTAAATGCATTTAACCTTATCTAAAGTATTTTTACGGTTTTTGAAGTACGAGTGAAAAAGGTGTAGAAAAAATAGTTCTATTATAAATTTAGTTTTTTGATTATTATGTGTTATCCGTCATAATTTGTAGGATGTTCTTGAGCAAGCCCATTTAGTCTTGTATATTTATCTGTCTCTGTCCAACAATCTGAACGAAATAAAGTAGGTACTAAATTTAGCGTCAGATAGACCCTTGGAAAGGGTATCAAAGGGATGACGCTAACTTAAGTACCTAGTTTATATCGATTATGAACATGCCTAAATTGTTTTAACCGTTTTAAACTGAAAGGAAAACCAGTTTGCAGGTCAATGTGAAGTATTAGAGAAAAAATCACTATCTAACAAATACTTCAACAAAATGCAGCACTGAGTGATTAAACACAACCCTATCACGCGTGGTGAAAATCAAATGGAAATAAAAAAAGTTGTGCAAATGATGAAAATTTATATTAATTTGTTTCATTTATAATAGATTTGATTTTAGCTGCCCCAAAAAGGAGCATAAACGCAGAGGGTATTAGTTTCCTTTAGGGGTCAACTGCTAGGGACAGTCTAATAAAATTACAACAACCACATGAAAACTTGAAACTTTGATTGCAAATATCTCTGCAGAGAAGCAAAATATTAAAAAAGCGCTTCCGGATTCGAGATCCTGAGGCCGAACGCCGTCTTTTGAGCTATATCACATAATTTTAGCTAATTTATTAGAAGTTGACCCCTAAAGGAAACTAATACCACGCAGAGTGCATAAGATTAATTCATTCATTCAAGATGCAACAAAAAAGGCCTTGGGTAGCAACTGCCGTATGGGCGACTGTTATGGTACCCCCTGGGACATTGTATAGATGGAATAAAAAGGCCTCCGGCGGCAGCCACCATTACGTGCAGCTTGCAATGCTCCATCGCAAGTAGTTCATGGTTTTTGTTCACAATAACAATAGTCCTCATTTGCCAGGTACTGGAAATACTTATCCGGTTAGTAATAAGTATTTCAACTTCTCCAGCTAATATTTAGACTGGACACCCCTAAAACAAAAACACATTAGTTTTTATATATAAGATGACTCATAGTTCATTAACACCGTACCTTGACATTAAAGCTACCAAGATAATCGTATATTACTATTAAATAAATAGTATAAATAAATATAAAACTGCAAGCAAAATATATTCTTTATTTTGTTTTGGAAAATTTCTAAGAATTTAAAATTCACCTCAATGTCCTCAACTAACATACTTCTTGTAGTGCAGTAAATTCATGATATTATATTAATTCATGGAATATATACATTAAATTCATTTTTTTTCTTGAAATATTTCTAAAGTTTTTTTTGTTACTGAAATGCAACCATGCGTCCGCGAAATTCCATACTACCATGGATTTCAACTCTGAAAAATTCACCTCCATGGAGAACTTTCACCACAGTGCAAATACTGGTTATACTGTGGTATCAATACTTATGTTACAATGAACGCCTTGACGCTTCTCTTTTATACATTTGTTTTCCATATTTTTTCTTTGCATTCGTAGTGTTTAAGTTAATTTATTAATTTAATATAGAAAAAATTAATTAATTATTATTTCCTCCAACTTTGTATTCTTTAATTAAAGCAAAGTCATCAAGATCTGATTGTCAAAGCGAGCAAAGCAAGCAAAATTTGAGAGTTTGCCAAATTTTCACCTTGCTTCAACTTTGAGGTCTCCAATTTGCCATTCTTCGTTTAAATACGTATACTGAACTTTTCTGTCAGAGTCAAAATTTGAGGTAAAGCCAAAATAAAGCTTTATGTAACTCACCCATTAAGCTTTTGGGCCGTTTGCATAAGGGGGCTGTCACACGTTACATCCATACTGACCCGATGCGTGGCTGTTACATCCATACACCGAAGGTACTGGGTCATAAGTGTGCAAAGGTTCGAAAAACCGGATTTGACCCCTAACTCAAGATTTTGAGGGTGTCCGCCAAATTTCTTGTACGCTGTTCTTTTTACCTCTTTGAGATCTACCAGAAAAATGCTACCTCGTCTCAGGTATTTTTTTCGTGTTGCGCAGTGTAATATATTCAATGACAAATAAAAAATAAGGCTAGCCCTTAATCTAAATACATATTCTTAAGGGAAATTGGATGCTGAGTCCGAATTCGATATCAGAATTTAACAACGGGCCCGAGGTTCGGCCCTAACCGTGCAAAAAAGTCCAATATTATTTTGTGAAGGTTAGTGAAGAACTGCGACCTGTTAGCATACTTCTGATCACGGATTTGGATTTAGCTCGCTAAAATACATGAAAATTAATGAATTGAGGTCACGGATCCGTCAAATTTTGGTTTTTTAGTTTTGAAAAAGTAACTTTACAAAAAAAAGTTGTTTAACGTTTTTTGTAGCCCACTCAATTTCCTTTAAGAATCTGTATCTATCTCTGTTGTACATGGATATTTGCATTTTTGACCATTTTTGAAAGAAAAAATGCGAAATCGAAAAAAACATGCTAATTTTTGAAGCTAGAATACTAGAAAACGGTTAGTCTGAGAAAATTTTGGTCAATCCAAATTTTGTAGGGAATTCGATTTCCTTCAAAAATACATATCTTCAGGTAAATGGTGTTTTACAACAATGGTTTGTCGTTTTTATACCAAATATGAGGTAAAGTCTGAAAAATTTAGGCCATATTTGGTAATATAAGTGAACACCGCGTTAAAGTTTCAGGCTTTGCATTGAAAAGCACAAAGCAAACAAATTGTAAAAGGAAACGTTTTATTTTTAATAGTTATGCGTCCAAGTTCTGTTTTCGCTTATTTTTTTCCCAATTTCACACAAAACTTCGAGAAAACCTTCGAAACAAATCCAAATTAAGTTTTTTCCCGACTTTGAATGTTTGAAAAAAAAAAAACATAATGGCTGTTGGCTTTGACACATGAATTCCAGTTTTCGCTAATGCTTAATTTCCATCTGCGGCCGTCGTGGTGTAGCGGTTAAGTGTTCGGCCTTCTACACCAAGTCGTGGCGGTTCGATGCCCGACAAAAGTAACATCAAAAATTATTTAAAAAAAGAATTTTTCTAAACGGGGTCGCCCCTCGGCAGTAGTTTGGCAAACTCTCCGAGTGTATTTCTGCCATGAGAAGCTTCTCAGCAATAAATGCATTTGCTTTGCAAGTGCCGTTCGGAGTCGGCAAAAACTGTAGGTCCCGCCAACTTGTAGGAAAAACTCAAAAGCAACACACCACAAGTTGGAAAGAGAAGCTCGGCTAAAAATGTCGTTAGAGGTTATGATAACCTGTTGGTATATCGCCGCCATTAGTTTTTTTTTTTTTTTTTTTTTTTTTTTAATTTCCATCTCCTAAAATCTCTAAATTCATTTTGCCAAATTTTAGCGACTTTTGCGATTCCAGTGAAAGAAAATCTTTATAAATCTCCATCTTTGCTTCATTTTTTGGCATATTTAAGCGATGAACGCCAAATGAATCAGATAACGTAGCTCAGCTGGTTTTGACAGATACAAAGCTAAATTTGCGATTCTGCAATTTGAGCCATCTCGTAAAATCTCCAATTTTCTCCAAAAGCTGGCAAATTTTGGCAACGAAAAAAAGTTGTTGCTAAAACGCAAAAAAATAGGAAAATGGGTAGAACTATGTTGATTTAGGCCCTAAAATTACTCAAAAACAATAAATATGTGTAATTTATAAGAAAAATTTATATTTAATTATGTATTTGCCCATAATTTTGGAAATTTGATTTTTTTCCATCCTACTAAAACTGCAAAAGCACGTCGCAAAAAGTTGGGAGAGGAATATAGTCGAGTTTCAGTCCCAGAAATCATAATCCGGAGTCACAGAAGTAATATTATTTATCATTTAAAAGTTAAACATTTTTTGTTTCCGTATAACAATTTTATAGAGAAAAACTCAATAAATAATTAAATTAAGGTGTATATAACAATTTAAAATCTGTTCCTAACCGACTTTATTAAACAAACACAAATCTTTTTACCGAAAATGGAATTTATTTTGTAATTAAAAAAGTAGAGTAACGCTGAAAAGTAAGGGATTAGTAGCTAGTAACTTCGGGCGTTTCACTTTACTTCTGGCTTTTTCTGAGTTGTAAAGGATCACAACTAAATTGACATCTTGCAGTGATGCCTGCGCGCCATCTATAGTTCAGATAACGCACTATTATCATAGCTAGGCGGCTTGTGGATCAGAATCGCAAATAAGCGTCATCTCCTAAAATTCTGAGAGTTCATTTGCTTAAGCATTTTAGCATTTACGAGATGGAGATGGATGGAGATTTCTGGAATTCGAAAAAGTAACTTTACAAAAAAAAAAAAGTTATGTAACCTCTTTTGTAGTACACTCAATTTCATTTAAGAATCTGATCTATCTTTGTTGTACATGGATATTTGCATTTTTGACAATTTTTGAAAGAAAAATGGGAAATCGAAAAAATATGATAATTTTTGAAGCTAGAATACTAGAAAACGGTTAGTCTGAGAAAATTTTGCTCAATGCAAATTTTGTAGGGAATTCGATTTCCATAAAAAAATGTTCAGGTAAATGGTGTTTTACTACAATGGTTTGTCGTTTTTATACCAAATATGATGTAGAGTCTGTAAAATCTAAACTAGCGATGATAACCCTCTAGACTTTAATTTAAAAATCTGAAAAAATTACAGTAATTTTGTTTCACCTTTCTTAAAAAGAAAATCAATATAATTTTTGAAAAAAAAAAAGAAATTTTGAATTTTTGGCCCAGTCTAATGTATATGTGTATAATTATCTATTTTAAATACTTTCTTTACGCTACTCCTGACTGGCGCTATAAAATAATTTTGTAAATAGTTGTGCTAGGAAAATATTAATAAAAAAAAATTAAAAACCACCCCAAACATTTTCTTCTGGCTGCGCCCCTGCGAGGAATATAAATTTAATCCGGAAAAATCCCGGATAACAAACAAAAATATAAACGAAAATTATAACTTGTATCATTTTCTTCTTTTGGCAGTTTGTAACCGTAACAATCATTGTGTATCAATACCAAGTGTGAACTCTTCCATTGTGTATCAATACCAAGTGTGAACTCTTCTTTTGACAACACACATTAAAATGTCGTTTTGTTTACATCCTGCACATATTAAAATGTCGCCAGCACCGAATAACAGAAAAGCAATGGCGTTGTTTAACATCCTGCACACATCAACATGGCGGTCTCCTATCTTTTACCTAATGGTAGAAAGAGATGGGAAGAAGGAAAGAAGTGAGACAAAAAAGGAAATTAAAAACAGGTGACTAAACTCACTTTGAAGTTTTCACGACTATGTCTATGATATCACACTTGTTATTAACCAAAATCTCAAACAGGTGTTAAACTCATTTTGGAATTTTGACGCCTATGCAGAAGAGTTTACACTTGGTATTGATATAACATCCACCGGAAAGACCGTCATAGAGTAACAGAAGGTCATAACGCACAACTCTGTACAGTATCATCTATTTGATACCGACATCGAAGGAACGGATGATATCTTAGAAAGCCAAGGTATTACCATCCGTACAGGAGATGTCGATCTGCAAATCATTAATATCTACATACCCCCTGTCTCAAGTTGCCCCACCGGTTATTACCCCGACATTAGCTTGCTATTACGAGGAGATAACCGCGTGATCCTGGGCGACTTCAATGCGCACCACGACATGTGGCACTCAAACTTGCCAGCAGACAATAGGGGGCATGTACTTGCAGAACAAATAGATGATACGGCTTTATGTACATTGAACGGAGACGCCCCAACGAGAGTATCGGGTAACTGCTATAGTTCGCCAGATATTTCTATCGTAATTGCAGGACTATTGAACAACACCAATTGGCGACCCATACTCACGTTGGCGTCTGACCATCTCCCAATAGTCATTACCATCGAACGACCGACGGACTTTATTACACCTGTAGCTCGATTCCCTAACTATTTTATCGCCAAGTGTTAGCGTTAATTCTGTTTAACGCCAGTTTTATCGCTTTTCCCTATTCTCTAAGTGTTAACCACACTAAAAGTTTGTAAACACGATCAGCTGTTTTCGCTAACACTTTTATTGTTGCTAGTTATCGCGAATTAATTTGGTGGCGTTTAGAAGTGTTTAATAGAAAAAAATAAACTTAAATTAAAAAAAATGTCTTTTGAGTTTGTGGCGCTTAATTTAGTGAGAAATATGGAACTAAGGGAAGTTCCCATAATAAATAGACGTTTGCTGAGGGAAAGTGATGACCCCTTTGGGCTGCCGTCGTCCCAGTTCCGTAAACTTTATCGTCTGCGTCCCGATACAGTATCCTCACTCGTGGAGCGTTTGGAAGGTTTTTTAAAGGGGCAGAGAATCACTTGTATATCACCAAAAAAACAGGTAAAACTAGAAAACAAGCATTCAATACGCATATGTGTATGAAAAGTGGGTAATTGTTTAGTTTAGCTGACAACTGCTAATAAATTAGCTAAAAACATGAGAGGGGGCTCAAAATACGGGGTTTGGCCTCAGGATCACAAATTTTTTGTTTCAGTGAAAAGTTATGGTCAAAAAACCATAAAATGACTCGGGTGGGATACCAAAATTGGGGCGGAATCCATGGTATTTATGTACAGACACCTTTCGGCCTTCGGCCGCGCTCATAAAAAATAACCCTGGGCTACGCCATTCCAAGTTCGGGTGGTTGCCTGAAAAGTGGCAACATGCCACTTTTCGCATTCTCTCGCACGTTCTTACGAGCAGCCCAATGTAATTACAAGATCCACATGGAACTTGCAACTTTGATTGCAAATATCTCTTCAGAGAAGCAAAATATTGAAAAATCGCTTCCGGATTTGCGATCCTGAGGCCAAACCCCGTCTTTTGAGCCCCCTCCCATCTAAGTTATTAACAGTTGACAGCTAAACTAGACAATTACCGAAAAGTTATTTCATTGTTCTCTCCGGCAGGTTTTGTGTACATTGCGATTTTATCATTGTTTATCCTTACTATAGTTTGGCAACTTATTTTCTTCTTCTTACGAATTTGAGTGGAAGGCACTGGCTGAGTGACTCCAAATGAAATGGAATGAAGGAAAAGTGTGAAGCCCAATAAGCCATTTTGTTTGATATCAACCTAAGACGCATTTGAGATGAAAATTTCAACGTTAATTCTCACTTTTTAAAAACTTAATATCAATTAATCAATCAATAATTTTTCGATTCAAAGATAAACCAGTAGCAGATCAACTTTTTTGCCAAATGAGTATTAACTTGAGGAATACTTAAATATTAAAACTATAATATAAATGTCCGACAGTTTCTGCCTTCACAGTTTTTATACATACGACCGCCTTCACCATTCCCTAAATTCCAAATCGTGGTACATTATTCTAAAATATGACCCTCATTATTTGCCAAACGTTTGAGAATATATTTTTCTGTGCTTATGGGGAATATGCTGTGCGTGTGTATTAGTGTGCTTTTTGTCAGTTGCGCTACTATATAAGGTATACTATGGATTTTATGCAACAGGGTGTTATCAACGGCCTGTAGGGGAGCAGTGGGGCATATCCATGAGCCAAACATCGATAAGCCGCTGCGTATATAGGGTTACTGATGCTATCAACCGGAATATTATTTTTGAGGAAATAAAGTTCCCTATGACGCAGATGGAGCGCCAAGTTGCAAAGGAAGTGTTTTCTTCGGCAGCTGCGCCTTTTGTGGGAGGTACTATAGGTGCTATTGATTGCACACATGTTGCCATTTTGGCCCCTAAAATCCACGAAGAGGCATATGTAAATCACCACTCGTATCATTCCTTAAATGTTGAAATGGTAAGACAAGTATCCTAACAAAAAGAGTGGCGTCAATACTTATGCATATATGTATATGTGTATCCTTATAGATATGCGACCCAAATTTGAGAATTTTAAATGTGAATGCCAAGTTTCCGGGAGCACGACATGATTCCTATATTTGGAGTTCTTGTTCTATGCGGCGAGTTATGGAGAGGGCATATGAGAATGGAAACCGAAATATGTTCTTGATCGGTATATTATTTTTATACCCGGCGTACTAGTACTAGGATAAGGGTATTTACATTTTGTCCACATAACGTTACTACGTAACGGCGCAGAGTAATTGAGAACGAAAGTTCTAAAGGTTGAAAAGAGAAGTTGATTAAGGCATATCCGTCCGTCCGTGAACACGATAACTTGAGTACAAATTTGGATATTTGCATGAAATTCAGTTTACAGGTTTGTGGAAATGGGCGAAACCGGATGATAACCACGATATCGAAAATTTCGAAAATCACATAAATTGACATATCTCGGTTTCATGGTGGTACAAGAAATATTGCTAATGCAACTGGTTGTTGTTGTTGTTGTTAACAACTGGTAGAAACCGCTGGGTATTTAATGTTCGGCTTAACCGAACTTATACTTTCTTACTTGTTTTTAATTAATTATTCAATGTACATACATTACTAAAAACTAAAAAATCATTTTAGGGGACTCTGGTTATCCGTTGGAACCGTGGCTCATGACACCCTTGCCAAATCAACCGGAGGGCACAGCGAAATATAGGTACAACGAGGCACTTTGTAAAGCCAGAAACCCCGTTGAGCGACTTTTTGGTGTGTTGAAGGCAACTTGGCGGTGTTTGTCACGGCAGCGGGTTTTAATGTACGATCCCGCGTTTGCTGGAAAGGTTGTGAACACGTGCTCAGCTTTACACAATATTAGCTTGAGCGACCAATCACTTGAAGTTGAAGAACAAGTAGCAGAAACGCAACCACCAGAAACACAACAAACCGAAGAAGAAAATTTTAATGATTTGAGCTCTGCCTCTTCCATTGCGAGACGTATCCAAGATAGACTAATAATAATAATTACTTTGCTTAAGTCCAATCAGGCAAGAAGCTGAACAAATAAAATATACATGTACATAATTTAAGTTTAAAATAATATTTTATTCCAACCTCTTTTACCAGATTTTTTTTTATTGACTAATTAATAATTACATTTTTTTTTTGTATATATAGTCGAGCTCTAGGTCACTATTATAACTTCTTTTTTTAATAATTCCATTTTCACAGCAACTGGCAGTTAATTACTAAAAAATGTTCACAAAAATGAAGTGTTGCACTTTCAATTAAATGTACTCTTCCCGAGTTGAAGAGCAAACTTCAATAAAAAGAAACTTCTTGATTTCATTTTAAATTCAGATTTTATTAAGATTAGCCTATTAACTAATTTAACAAAAATAAAAATTAATATAAAACTGAAAACAATTCAGGTACTAAAAAATTTAATAAAACTTGACATTTTGAATTCATTACTGGGTCCTTTCATGTTAAATCGCCAAATAGTTCGAATTGACCCCTTAATATTTGTATGAATTTTGGCGAGAAATTTTTTTTATTAAAATAAAACAAAGTTTTGCCAAAGAAGAAAAACTAAACAAATGTTTTCAATGATATGCAAATTTAAAATTTCACTTTCTTCCTTTTTTTTTTGATATTTCGGAAAGTACTGTTCAAAAATATGGTACTTTCAAAAGAGGTGCTTAGAAGTATAAAAAACCCTAAAAATTCCCACTAAAAAATTTTAGATTTAACAAAATTGTAAATATAAAACTTATCATTAATTTGTAAAATAAAACTTTTGTATATTAGTACTGCGTTTCTGTAACTCAATTCGATCGATCGTCTCGACTGAAATAGTCAATTTGGCGTCATATTGATATAATGACGACATGCAATCTAATTTGTGGATAACTATATGTCAGAGATTTGGTATTCGAAAATTTTATTTTTCAAATTAATGATAAGTTTTATTCTTAGAATTTTGTTAAATCTAAAATTTTCTTTTGGGAATTTTTATAGTTTTTTTTTATACTTCTAAGAATCTCATTTGAAAGTACCATATTTTCGAACAGAAGTTTCCGAAATATTAAAAAAAAAGGAAAAGGTGAAATTTTAATTGCATATTATTGAAAAAATTTTTTTAGTGTTTCTTCTTTGGCAGAACTTTGTTTTATGTTAATAAAAAAAAACTTTCCACCAAAATTCGTTCAAATGTTAATGGATCGATTGCAACTATTTGACGAGTTGACATGGAACGGCTCTGTTCTTAAATAAAAATAAGTAAGTATAAATCTACAACTAAGATTAAATATAGGATCTATAGATAAGTATAAAACTACACCTTTTCAAGTTTATAATGAGAAAATGTAAGTTTATATTGAGAAAACGGAAGATGATATTGAGAATTGTAACTTGATATTGAGGAAACCCGAGTTGATAATGAGAACATGTAAGTTAATAATAAGAAAATTTCAATATCGAAATCAACTTTCATTTCTCATTATCAACTTCTGTTTTCTCAATATGAACTTACATGTCTCATTATCAACTCGGGTTTCCTCAATATCAAGTTACAATTCTCATTATCATCTTTCGTTTTCTCAATATAAACTTACATTTTCTCATTATAAACTTGAAAAGGTGTAGTTACAACTAAAACAAAAAGGGACTTCATACATCTTAAAACTACTTAATACTAAATAAAAATTCTGAGTTATCCTAATTTTTATTACGATCAGCAATGTTACCGGCTAAAAGGTAGATCGCATTAGCATAATCACTAAATTGCTCGCCCATAACTTTTATGGATTCCGCCAACTCCCTATTACTCGCGGCTAGATCCTATTGCATGAAAGAAAAGTAATATGAATAAGTAAACAGAAATAAGTATGTAATGTTAATACAGCCCTACGCTTGAAATATAGCAAATTGCAGCTATTGCTTTTGCTATGATCTTTTGGATATGACGATGCTCAACAAATTATTTCTAATAAAGAGGCAGAAGTAATTATGTCGTGAACTCGAAAAGGGTTTCGTTTGTTATTCGCATACATAAACCCGTTTCGAGTGACAAATTACTATGTATATTGAACTAAACTAAAACAATTATTAGCGATAACCAACGCTTTTACAGTTATTAGTTCACCTTCAAGGCATCAGCTTGCATTTCCGTCGCTCTATTGCTGTTTTCAGCCACCTTATTGCTGTTTTCTGCAAGTTGAATTACAGCCGCTGCCTGCGCTTTTGCTCCACCTCCATAAACTCACGAGCTAAGTCGTCGTTTCCACTTTTTCTTTTCGGAGCTCGTGGTGTTACGGCAGGAGTTCTGGGGGTTCTAGCCTGCGGCAAACTTGGGGCCCCGTTTTCTGAGGTGGGCGTCACCACAAGGCGTGGAAACTCCTGTCCTTCCTCCATCATTACTTGATGTTGCTGAAAATGGAAAATAAAGAAAAAATGGTTTACCATTTTTATTAAAAGAACATTTCACTTAACGTTTTATAAACATGTTTTTATGCATAACTTTTAAAGAAACTCACCTCCTCGAATGGCACGGTATCAGGGACGCCTTCGTTTCCCTCGACATACTGCACGCCAATTAAATCTAAGACCCGCATCTCTAACTGGGTCAGGGGGGCTTCTTCTATTGGAGCGTTACCCGTTCGTGCCTGCTGCTTGTTTCGCTCACGGCAGCGAACGCTGATGCGGCTTTTCAAGTCTTTCCAAGCCTTTTTAGAAAATAATAACATTGAGATTATAAAAATAATGGCGGTAATTGTCTAGTTTAGCTGTCAACTGCTAATAAATTAGCTTTTGAGTGCCCTCCCATAGTTTTAGCCTATTTATTAGCTGTTGACAGCTAAACTAGACTATAATCATAATGGCAAGCAGTGATGATAGTGGCTTAAAAATTAAAAAAAAACTGTTAAGTTCATGTCTGCAACTCAATCTCATTCACTCCATAAAGTATTTAACATGATTTGGAGTGAACGATTGAGGTACAGATCATGGATTAGCCTGATTGTCTATTTGATAACGAACGCTAGTTGTTTGAATCTAATTAAAGTTTAAGTACTTGGATCACACTAAATACATACCGTTTGCCATTGCTCCGCTGTTTTTACAGCTCCTCCCATGGCGTTCAACTTTTCAGCCATTTCGCGCCACCTATTGTGGTACTCCACCTTCCCGTGGAGACGCATTAACTTCCCGGACGCCATCCCAGGATTCTCTCCCAACAAATCCACCATTGCAGCCATTTGTGTCGGATTTGTTCGTTGCCGTTTTCGTTGATCTGTCGCCATTCTAGCACAAAAAACAAATATATAAAAACGATCAAAAAATTTTTAAAAATTTCAAATTTACTCACCTTTACTGCTACCGGAAAAAGAAATTATTGTTTTTTTTCTGATTCCTCTTTGTTTTTCGTATTTTTGACATTTCGAACAGCAGTATTGCCATATTTTCTCACTATAGAATGTCAGCTGTTTACCAGCGTTAAAGGCAAGTTGGAGAATCGCAGTTTCGTTAAGAACAAACGCCAACCCCTGGCGAAAACCTAAACGCTTGGCGAATGGTTAAAAGTTAGGGAATCGGGCTACTGAGCATGGTACATATATTAACTTTACCAAGGCGGACTGGGACAGTTTTCAGACATATACGGACGAATCCTTGGCTGCTCTATCCATTCCTACGGACGTACGCAAAGGCGAATGAGACTTCCGCAACATCATTGACTCGGCCTCTAAACGCTTCATTCCTGCGGGTCGAATATCTCAAATAAGACCAAATTTCCCCGCGGAGGCAGCGGCCATGGCTAGAGAAAGAGATGAAGTGCGAAGTCTCAATCCCGCAGACCCCCGTATAAAGGATCTCAACGCGGAAATTCGTAGGTTGGTCGATAAACATAAACTGGCCAAATGGAAACAACACCTAGGGCAATGCAACCTCTCTGATGGTGTTGGCAAATTATGGACTACGGTCAAAGCTCTATCTAATCCAACGCAACACAAGGATAAAGTAGATATTACTTTCGGTGACAGGGTGAAGAAGGACCCTAGGGGATGTGCGAACTCCTTCTGTAGACAATTTGTACTACATTCCCCGCCCGATAGAGCTAAACGTAGAACCATGCGACAGGCGTGTAAATATAAAAACCAAAATACGCCCATTGTCATCACTGCCTCAGAGGTCAAGGAAGCCATCAGACAGGCTAAGCCCTCAAAATCCATCGGCCCCGACGGCATTGCCATGAAGATGCTGAAACATCTAGGCCAGGAGGGACACAAATACTTAGCGGCTCTATTCAGTCTTTCACTGAACACTTTCGTCATTCCTGAAATATGGAAAAAGGCGAGAGTGGTTCCATTACTAAAACCTAGAAAACCGGCAAACATAGGCGATTCATATCGTCCTATATCACTTTTGTCACCGGTAGTGAAGACGCTAGAGTCCATTTTGCTCCCGTATTATACTGCAAATCTGCACCTGGCTAGTCATCAACATGGCTTTCGTAAGCTGCACAGCACCACCACCGCACTCAATGCCATTACAACTCAAATAAATAGCGGCCTAAATCAAAACCAACCAAATCACAGGACTGTGTTAGTGGCACTTGACCTGTCGAAAGCTTTTGACACAGTCAACCATGCCACTCTCATACAAGATCTGTTTGAGACACAGATACCTGATGGTTTAAAGAGATGGACCGCTAATTATTTGAGTGGACGGCAGGCGTCGGTTAACTTTAGAAACGCAAAATCAAAACCTAGACGTATTAGACAGGGGGTACCACAGGGTGGTGTCCTATCCCCGACACTGTTTAATTTCTATCTATCGAAGATGCCCCCACCACCAGAGGGCGTCTCCGTCGTTTCATATGCCGACGACTGTACAATAATGGCGACGGGGAAGGTCCCCTATACTGATGAACTCTGTACGAGAATCAATGGTTACCTCTGCGACCTTTCCAGGTTTTTCACTGAGCGAGATCTGACAATATCTCCGACAAAATCAACGGCGACGCTTTTTACGACATGGACCCACCAGGTGAGAAATGAATTAGACAATTTCGTTGATGGCACTAAGCTACCAACTTTCAGCCACCCAAAGTTATTAGGGATGACACTGGATAATACTTTCTCATTTGCTGGTCATGTGTCTGCAATGGTCTCAAAGGTACGTGGTCGCAACAAGATCCTCAAGTCACTTGCCGGCAGTACTTGGGGAAAAGACAAAGAAACGTTGCTGACTACATATAAGGCCATTGGCCGACCAGTCTTTGACTATGCTGCGCCCATATGGTCGCCTAATGTACATAACACCAACTGGACGAAGTTACAAGTCTGCCAAAATACTGCCATCAGAACTGCTACGGGATGTCTAGTCATGTCTTCCGAGTCTCACCTCCATCAGGAGGCAAAACTGCTCAATGTAAAAGAGCATGCGGAAATGCTGAGCAGGCAATTCCTTCTGAACTGCCACAAGCCAGCACATCCAAACCGTCATCTTTTGGACATAGATCCGCCCCCGAGAGACATAAGGAGACATCTCCGTAAGCACTATGATGAGATCCGGCATCATATTACCTTGCTGTTTGATCTGCAGAATCATAAGCGGGCTCTAACCGACATCCACACCGAGTCGGTAGACACTTTTGTCGGATCTCTACCTGTGAATCCCGTTCTGAACAGTCCTCCACCGGATATTGCTGAAGAAGAACGCACCTTAACAAGGGAGACAAGAGTGACCTTGGCACAGCTTAGGTCTGGATATAGTGTAAGGTTAAACTCCTACTTATTCAGACTTAATGATACAATCTTAAATACATGCCCTGCATGTGGTAGGACCCCCCATGATACTCTACATCTCTTCAATTGTTCATCTGAACCTACTCTTCTAACCCCTCTGTCCCTCTGGACAAACCCTGTTGAAACTGCACGTTTCCTTGGACTGCCCTTAGAAGAGCTTGATGAAGAACAACAACAACATGAAGATCTTCGGAATGATCATACACTCTAGACAGGGCAATGCATTGTTAACAACAACAACAACAACAACAACAACAACAACAACAACAACAACACTTGGTATTGATACACAATGGTAACAATTACACTTTTATGGCGTTATTTCCACTTTGGCCACTCAACGATTATGGTGATATTGCATTTGGGTGTATGCAATAAATGGTTTCATTGAGATATGAGGCCATATGGATTTATTGCCTATGGCTTTATAACACTGCACCATATTTTTGCCTTAAAGTCCTCTTTACATTGCTCGATTTTTCATTCAATTTCGCGTTGATTCTGAAAATCGACTCGTGTCAACGGGTCTTGCAAAATTGCTTGCAACAAAGTTGGCAGCCAGCTGACTTTTGATCAACTCAACATTCAAATTTTGCGTTTGCTTACGAACTGGCATTCGTAAATTTTTGTCAGATTTTGTTGACAAATTATGGTATTACGAATTCGTTTCAAAGAAAAATATCAAAAATTAGGGTTGTTCTTTTGGTGTTGACCAGTCGGGTCGGAAAATAATTCACACTATCGAATCTGGTGACCGCAGAAGAGTAAACAACATTACTATTTATAGAAAAAAAACAATTTAAGTTGATGGAGAAAGCTTGATAAGTTAATTTGTTTCTTTGTGACAGCCATAATTAAAGGTCAAAAGCTTGAGAGGCAGTAGTTAGAACATTTAACAGAAATAGTGACGAGTATTTGATTATCGTTAAAAACCTACTTTTTTTTTTGTTAAATTTTGTAAGTTTCAATAGTATCTGTACACATTCAGGGACATGTTTAGCTAAATGGAAAAGGACCTCCACGAATCCAAACCAAAACACCAACAATTTATTATCTGTTGATCGATGATGACTGCTATGGAACACGCCTGTAATCGTGATGACACTGAAAACAGTCCAAAACAAGGACAAGAAAACATTAAGTTTGCTGAATATCAAATTGTCTGCAGCAACTGGCAGGTAATATAATAATCATAAAATAAAGCAATCACAAGCTAATGGCATATATTTTTTCTGTTTAGGTCGACGACGTTATTCAATGGGCTAAGGATCAAAAATTCCATTTCGAAGTTATAAATTGTCTTGCAGCAGAACGCATCGATGGTAGTGATCTTCTGGAACTAAATGAAAATGATATCCGTGATTTTCGTTATCAGCTTCAATACCAGCTAACTATGAGTGATATGAAAAAACTTTGGGTAGCTGTACGTACATTACAACGAAACTTGTCTTCATTGCCATCCACATTACATGCAGCCTGCCCATTCAACCAACTGAATCCGACAACAGGTGGTTCGCCGTCTCATCGGCCTAACAATACATGTAGTTATCAGCTCACCCGAGGTGGTTGTATTGGTGGCAGTACAGGTTGCTGCTATTCCAATACCTGTTCACCTGCATCACCGGCTGCGTTGAGTGGTAGTGCTGAAGGAGATAATCTGTCACCACCCATGTCAATTGACGGATGTGCTACTAATATTCCACCAGAACTTTTTAAAACGACTATAAGCGTAGGTGAGTCCCTTTCAATTTCAAACCAGGCATTAAGGGCAACAATGGACTAATTACAAATTATTCAAATTGACATACCTACCTAAATGGAATTTAAAAATGTCTCTTTTTTATACATAACGGTTTAGGTGACGCTATCAAGTGAAGGTGGCCTAAACCATTTTTGAAAAAACAATGTCTTTTGGTAAGAATATGAATTACCTAAAATATAGAAAGAGATAACCAATTAATTTAGAGCACAGCGCTCATCGACGGAAGTGTCTGTAGCCAATATCGTGCAGTCGTCTGCGTAAGAAACAGTCGTAACTTCTTCTTTTGGAGGACGGAGCTTCGAAATATAGAAGTTTAACAATAACGGGGAAAGAAACCACCCTGAGGTACCCCTTGTTTGATCTTCCTAGCTTTTGAATTTTTGTTCCTGAACACAACAGACGACCGGCGGCAACTGAGATAATTGGCGGGAAGACAGGGGTATTGCCGGTTCTGCGAGAACGGTATATGTACATGTACATTACCTTTCGTACCGAAACGACCCGGTTTTTTTTTTTTTTTAAAGACCCGGCCTAGAGCAATACACCCCGACGCGACCCTGTCTAACGCGTCACGATTCCCCCACAGGGGGACACCAGCTGCGCAATGATTAACTGTGTCAAAAGCTTGAGACAGATCAAGAGCAATTAGAACCGGCCTGTCATTTGGTCTATTTTGATTTAGTCCGTCAGATATCTGAGTGTTTATGGCATTTAGAGCGGATGTCGTGCTCCTACCTTTCCTGAAGCCATGTTGGTTCTCGGCTAACATCAAATTTTAAGTGTAGAGCCGGAGTAGTACCGCCTTCAGTGTATTTACTACTGGCGAGAGGAGTGATATCGGACGATATGACTCCCCAGCGTTGGCTGGCTTGCCAGGCTTTAGTAGTGGGATCACAGTTGCCTGCTTCCATTTATCGGGTTGTTGTTGTTGTTGTAACGAAGTGTAGCCCTGCCCAGCGTGTACTTTTCCTTAACCTAAATTGTCATCAATTTCTTCTAACGGGAGTCCTAGGAAACTTGCAGTTTCAACAGGGTTGGACCAGAGGGAGATGGGTGTTAGAAGAGTGGGCTCCGAAGAGCAGATAAATAAATGGTTGGTATTATGGGGTGACGAGCCGCATGCCGGACATTCATTCGGCACGTCAAGGTCTAGTCTGGATAAGTAGGAGTTTAACCTGCTACAGTATCCAGAGCGTAATTGAGCCAGAGTGACCCTTGTCTCTCGAGGAAGATGACGCTCCTCAGCCGCGACGCGAGGTGGTTTGGCGTGCAAAACGGCGTTCAGTGGACAGAGCGAGACATAAGACGCAACGGACGTGTCATGGATGTGCTTCAGGGCCTGCGTATGTACCTTTGGATCAAACGGCGAAAGTGTGAGGTGCCGGATCTCATCAAAATGCTCACGTAGATGTGCCCTTACGGTCCTAGGAGGTGGCTCATACTCAAGCAGTAGTCTGTTGGGATGTTGTGGTTTGCAACAGTTCAACAGGTACTGTTTGTTTAGCATTTCATTGTGCTCCAAAACTGGGAGCATTTCCACCTCATGATGTAAATGATGTTTTAGAGACATAAGGACGCATCCCGTGGCGGTTCTGAGTGCGGTATTTTGGCAGGCCTGCAGTCTTTTCCAATGAACCTCAGCAAGCCCCGGCGACCATATCGTTTTCATATACGTTTCACGTATTGCCGGTTCTGCGAGAACGGTATTTGTACCTGTACAATACCCTTCGTACCGAAACGACCCGGGTTTTTTTTTTATAATGACTCGGCCAAGAGCAATACATTTCGAAGTGACCCTGTCTAACGCGTCACGATTCCCTCACCTATTGTCATCCCCGGAACAGCCCCTTGCAGCACGGCTGCTCCTTATTCTCTTGATCCGGGCTGGCATTGAGCCAAATCCTGGCCCAAGAGAATGGTTCTGCTGCGTTTGTCGGAAGAAAATATATACAAGACGATCACACTCAGTACAGTGTGCATCATGCAAAGGTTGGTTGCACAAATCTAGTTGCTCCGGACTAGATCCGAAAACACATCGGCCCATTAGTTTCTATAAAAATTTTGTGGCGCCCTGCTGTTCACGTCGTAGGACGTCCCGAGGCAAGCGACGCTCATATGTTGCTCTATCGCCCTCTAATAATAATCAAGTCTCCACGACCTGCAATAATTATATTGCCCAGCAGAATATATGTGTTCCCGGCTGTAGCTTACTTCCTAGTGCATCAACAGCACAAGCACCCACTCATGGCTACTTTCTTCGTAGCACATCAGTTGATGCTTGTAGCACTACTGAGCTTCAGCCCCCGTCTCTAAACTCTTTAATAACTTCTTCCGGCACTAGCACGAATGAAAGTCAAGTCCATCAACTTCTGGTCCCTCACTCTTCGTGCACTGTATGTCGGCACAGGATATATGCGTCTGTGGCATCGGTCAAGTGCAACTCCTGCCTAGGCCTGTGTCACCTACGCATATGTTCTGGGCTCGCAAACAGAAATCTCTGGACTGATGTGTTTGTCGCGCCTTGCTGTCGAGTTGTGCAGCCCTCAACGCCGACGGATGTACACTCATCTAATAGTGAACGAATTCCGCCGGCTTCAGGACTGCAACGGAGATCAATATCGCGACATAACCTACCACCATCTAGGCGAACACATCAGTCTTTAACTCCCAGAGTGGCCATTGCCTCTCCTTCGCAATTTAAATTGTTGCAATTTAACTGCAACGGCTTGACCGGCAAGATTGCGGAGATAACCACATTTATGCAGCTACATAAAATCAAAATTGCTGCAATCCAGGAGATAAAACTTGGCCCCCACTCGAATCTCCGAGCGAGTGGAGGCTACCACGTACTCCGGCATGATCGTACAGACGGCGGAGGTGGTCTCGCGTTCCTTGTACACCATACGGTGCAGTATAGGGAATTTGATATCAACACTGACCAAAGTGACTTACCTTTAGAGTGTCAAGGTATAGTTATACAAGCTGGTGGCGTTGATCTCGAGCTAATCAATATATACATTCCTCCCGTCACCTGCTGCCCCAGAAGTTATCGTCCTGACCTTAGGGCGTTTCTTTGTGGCGATAACCGTATCATCATGGGCGATTTTAATGCCCATCATGATATGTGGCATTCACACCTTTCGGTGGACGGCAGAGGACGGGAATTAGCCGAGCAAATTGATAACTCCTCTTTCTGTACTGTGAACGGAGACTCCTCAACTAGGATGGCTGTTAACTGCAGTAGCTCCCCGGACCTAACTATTGTTAGCCCGGGGTTAATTAACAGCATCAACTGGCAACCTATGGTGGCCCTGTCATCCGACCACCTGCCTATCATCCTGTCTGTCGATCGTGCCACGGATTTTATCACGTCGGAGAAACGAACTTACGTGAATTTCAAAAAGGCCAATTGGGTCGGCTTTTTGGAATTCACGGAGAGCTCCTTTGGTGATCTTCCCATTCCCACTGACGTACACGTTGGCGAGCGCAACATACGTGAGGTCATTAAAAAGGCTACAGCCCGTTTCATACCAGCTGGTAGGATAAAAGATATTAGGCCTAACTTCCCAGCTGAGGCCGCAGCCTTGGCCAACGAACGTGACCTCATACGCAACATCGATCCATCTGACCCACAGATCGGTGATCTCAACGTGGAAATCACAAGGCTGGTTAACGAACACAAACAAACCAAATGGGAGGAGCACCTCAGGTCTTGTAACCTCTCTACCGGTGTTGGGAAATTATGGTCCACCGTCAAGTCCTTGTCGAATCCTTCGGGTCCACCAAAAAATGTCGACATCACCTTTGGTGACTGTAGGGTTTATTATACTTTATTTGTTTTATAACTTTGTTCATTTTATACTTGTTATTTTTAAATATTTTTAATCATGATATTTCATTGTAAATGAAAATTTCTGAAGTAATTAAAAATTGTTTTTCAGTTATTGATATTTAAAAAATAAAGATATCAAAAAAATCAAATTTATTAAATATAGTTCATATACTATATATTGGCGATCCTACCACGGACTTAAGAAGCGTTCACATTACCCGACGCGATACATTATCGTATTTACATATGTACATATGTACTTATATATCAAATAGACATATTTTGAACTTTTCCAGTGAAATTTAATTCTAAAAGTGCATTAGTGAAAATTATACTAAACCTAAAATATTAAATTATAAATATAGACTTAAATCTTAAATCATCATCTACATATATATTACTAAAATCTACTAAAAGAAAAATTTTCAATATCGGAACAAAATTTCATCGAATCTAATCAAAAGCTATAATATTCAGATATTCATACTAAGTGCATAAATAAATATTAAATAACAACTATCTACCAACAATTAAATACTTGAGTGATATCACAACATCAAGAAATTTGAAATAAATAATATTACAGACGATAATATTAAATTTCAAAATGTTCTTGTTGCCCTTCAACGAGAAACAATAACTAAAATTATAGATATTATCAATCCACCTCCTACTATTAACAAATTTGAGACTATCAAGAAAGCTCTTTGTGAAAGATTTTCTCTCAGTGAAGAAAAGAGACTTGAAAGATTATTTTCTCATATGGAACTTGGTGATCGTTCACCATCCGAACTTTTTCGTTATATGAAATCTTTAATAGGCTCAAATTCAATAGTTAGTCGTGAATTACTTTTTAAATTGTGGGTTAGAAAATTACCACAACAAATTCAAATTCACCTAACTTCGACAGGAAATTCAAATATAGACGAAGTTATTATTTTAGCTGACAAAATTTTCGATTTACTTAATAAATCAGATTCCTCAAAATCTTCTATTTCCAGTATCAACAACAATTCTTTAGAACATTGTATTAAATCTTTGACAGAATTAACTTCAGCAATTTTTCAAAATTTAAATAAAATTAGTACTGATATCAATGAATTGCGAATCAGACCTAGATCAAAAGAAAGAGAAAGACCTAGATCTAGATCCCCAAGCAATTCCTATAGAAGAAACTTCAATTCATCGAATATTTGTTGGTATCACAGAAAATTTAGGAATAATGCCTTCAAATGTATATCACCTTGCAACTTTAATCAAATTAACAATAGAAATTCAGAAGAAAATTTAAATTGAATCGTTCCATTATGACGGTGACGGATAATGGAAATACTCCTAAACCAACCCGTCGCCTATTTGTTTTCGATAGATTTAATAAACTTAATTTTCTAATTGATACTGGTGCAGTAGTATCAGTGATCCCATTTTCTAAATTCAAAAATTATAAACGAGATTCAGATCTTAAATTATCAGCTGCTAATGGTTCTTCAATCGAAACTTTTGGAACAAAACTTTTAAAAATTGATCTTGGTTTACGAAGAGATTTCGAATTTCCTTTTATTATTGCAAATATTACTACACCCATATTAGGCGCAAATTTTTTAGAAAAATTCGGAATTACAGTTAACATTAAAGATAGAGAAATTTTAGACTCGACTACTAAATTAAGAGTTTCTGGATCAACCGGTTTTTGCGATATTTTCTCCCTTAAGATTCCAATTGCAGAAAACAAATTTTCTCAATTACTAAAAGAATTTCCTTCTATTACCTGTGAACCAGATTACACCAAAGAGGTGAAACACCATACGGTTCACAGGATTGAAACAAAAGGAGTACTTCCATTTTCAAAACCACGACGTCTTGATCCAATTAAACTTAAAATCGCAAAAACAGAGTTTGAATTTTTAGTTAAAACAGGGATATGTAGACCATCAAGTTCTCCAATTGCTTCTCCTCTTCATCTCGTTCCAAAAAAAGAACCAAATGATTGGAGACCTTGTGGAGATTATAGAAGATTAAATTTTATAACTACACCGGATCGATATCCCTTACCACATATTCACGATTTAACTATCGATTTAAAAAACAAACAAATTTTTTCCAAAATCGATCTCGTTCGGGCTTATCACCAAATACCCATGGCAGAAGAAGATATACACAAAACTGCGATAACTACTCCATTTGGAATGTTTGAGTTTGTTCGCATGCCTTTTGGTTTACGTAATAGTGCTCAAACATTTCAACGCTTTATTAATGAAGTATTTTCTGACTTTGATTTTGTATTCACTTATATAGATGATATTTTAATTGCGAGTGATAATGAAAGCCAACATTTCGAACATTTAAAATTGATATTTAAAAGACTTGAAGAATATAATTTAAATATTAAACCATCTAAATGCATTTTCGGCATAGATAAATTAGACTTCTTAAGTTATGAAATTTCTTGTGAAGGTATTAAACCCTCTTTAGAAAGAATTCAAACAATAACTAATTTTGAAAGACCCACTTCTATCAATAAATTACAAAAATTTTTAGGCATGGTCAATTATTACCATCGCTATGTTAAAATGTTAGCAGCAGAACTCAGTCCTCTACATGAAATGTTAACATTTTCTATTAAAAATAAACTTAAAGAATTAAATTGGACAGATAAAACTACAATCGCGTTCGAAAATGTTAAAACACTTTTTGCTAAAAATACTTTGCTTACTCATTTTGACAAAAATGGTATTTTATCATTAGCAGTAGATGCATCAAATGTTGCAATAGGAGCTGTCTTGCAACAGAAAACTAACAATTTATTGGAACCTTTGGCATATTTTTCAAGAAAATTAACCCCAACTGAAATTAACTATTCTACTTTCGATAGGGAACTTTTAGCAATTTATAATTCTGTTAAACATTTCAAACATTTTCTTGAAGGTAGAACATTTATCATTTATACCGACCATAAGCCTTTAACCCATGTTCTAAATTCTAAAGTAGATAGATCTCCTCGTCAAATACGTCATCTTGAATATATTGCACAATTCACTAATGATATACAATATATACGTGGAAAAGACAACATAGTTGCCGACACACTTTCCCGTATTCCAGAAGTAAATTCAATTTCAACTCAAGATATTAATTTTGAAACTTTATTCAAAGAACAGCAAACAGATAAAATGTTACAAGAAATTATTTCTGATCCAAATTCTAAAAGTAATTTAAAAGAAGTCAATATTCCAATCATAAATTTAAATATTTGGTGTGATGTTTCACACCAATCATTTAGGCCATATGTCCCACTTTCTATGAGAAGAATTATATTTGACAAAATTCACTGTCTATCTCATCCAAGCATTCGTACTACTAGAAAATTGATTCAAACAAAGTATTTTTGGCCTAGTATGCGTAAAGAAATTAATGAATGGACATCATCTTGTAATAATTGTCAGAAATCCAAAATTACGAGAAATACAAAAACTCCAATTCAAAAAATTTCAATACCTTCTGGTCGTTTTGAGCATATTCACATGGATATTGTCGGTCCTCTTCCTATATCAAGAGATTACCGTTATCTTCTAACTATCATTGATAGACATACTCGTTGGCCTGAAGCGTATCCCCTTAAAGATATTTTAGCTAATACAATAGCAACTACTTTCGTCCAAAATTATGTGCCAAGATTCGGTATCCCACTAAATATTACAGTAGACCAAGGTTCCCAATTTACTTCGAAAATTTTTAGTGAATTAACCAAATTATTAGGGGCACATAAAATTCATACTTCACCATATCATCCACAAGCAAACGGTATGATAGAACGTTTTCATAGAACACTTAAAACAGCTATTGTAGCTTCAAATGATTCTACTCATTGGTCTGAAATTTTACCATTGATTCTTCTTGGCTTACGAACATCAATTAAAGATGATTTAAAATGCTCTTCTGCAGAACTTGTGTATGGACAAACACTTCGACTGCCTGGTGAATTAGTTGTTTCCAATAATAATAATGAAAATAATTCTTCAAACGAAATTCTTCAAAAATTAAGACAACATTTTTCTCTTGTTCGTTCCAAAGTTTTCCATCATAACAAAGAAAATTATTTTGTTCCTAAAAATCTAGATAGTTGTGACTATGTTTTTGTCAAAGTTCTTCATAAATCTAACTTAGAAGCACCTTATGAAGGACCATTCAAAGTTATCTCAAAACACAATAAGACATTTAAAATACAATATGGAAACATTGTTAAAACTTTTTCAATTGATTTACTTAAACCAGCAAACACTATTACTAAACCACTTTCCAACTCAAATACATTAGAAAACAAGAAAACTAAAAGAGTTACTTTTAATATTAATTAATTGTTTTTACATATATTTTCGTTTCACTGGAGGGGGAGTATATGTAGGGTTTATTATACTTTATTTGTTTTATAACTTTGTTCATTTTATACTTGTTATTTTTAAATATTTTTAATCATGATATTTCATTGTAAATGAAAATTTCTGAAGTAATTAAAAATTGTTTTTCAGTTATTGATATTTAAAAAATAAAGATATCAAAAAAATCAAATTTATTAAATATAGTTCATATACTATAGTGACAAGACAATAAATGACCCTAGGAAATGTGCACAGGCTTTTTGTCGACAATATGTCCCACACCCTGCGCAAGACAGGGCTAGACGTGGAATCTTCAGGCGTGCGCATAAACACAAAAACTATGCCCCCGTTCCCATCACCGCTACAGAGGTTCAAGAGGCCATCCGGAAGGCCAAAAACTCCAAAGCCATCGGCCCTGATGGCATAGCCATGGTGCATCTAAAACACATCGGCCTAGCGGGAGTCAAATATTTAACGGCCGTCTTCAATTTGTCTCTGATCACAGCTGTCATACCCGACAAATGGAAGCAGGCAACTGTGATCCCACTACTAAAGCCTGGCAAGCCAGCTAACGTTGGGGAGTCATATCGCCCGATATCACTCCTCTCGCCAGTAGTAAAGACACTTGAGGCGGTCCTACTCCCGCTCTACACATCACACTTGATGTTAGCCGAGCACTAACATGGCTTCAGGAAAGGTAGGAGCACAACATCTGCTCTAAATGTCATAAACACTCAGATAACTGACGGTCTTAATCAAAATAGGCCTAATGACAGGACGGTTCTAGTTGCACTTGATTTGAGTCAAGCTTTTGACACAGTAAATCATGGGCAACTTGTAGCTGATTTGGAAGACTCGTCACTCCCCCCCTGTCTAAAGCGTTGGACCGCCAATTATCTCAGTGGTCGTCGGTCGTCTGTTGTATTTAGAAACAAAAAATCTAAAGCCAGGAAGATAAAACAAGGGGTACCACAGGGTGGTGTCCTCTCCCCGTTATTGTTTAACTTCTATATTTCGAAGCTTCCTCCTCCACCAGAAGAAGTTACGATTGTTTCTTACGCAGACGATTGCACGATATTGGCAACTGGTACTTCCGTTGATGAGCTGTGCTCCAAAATAAATGGTTATCTCCCCTCTCTAGTCGAGTTCTTCACTGCCCGAACCTTGACATTGTCGCCAACAAAGTCTTCGGCGACCTTATTCACGACGTGGACGGCGCAGGTTGGCATGGAATTAGAAATCTATGTAGGTGATCATAAAATACCTACTGTCGCTCACCCAAAAATTTTAGGAGTGACTTTTGACACCATGCACACTTTCGCTGCCCATTCAGCTGCAATTGTCTCAAAATTACAGAGCCGCAACAAAATCCTCAAGTCACTAGCCGGCAGTACTTGGGGTAAAGACAAAGAAACGTTGTTGGTAACGTACAAGGCAATTGGTCGGCCGATCCTGAACTATGCGTCGCCGATATGGTCGCCGGGGCTTGCAGACGTTCACTGGAATCAGCTTCAGGCCTGTCAAAACACCGCGCTCAGAACCGCTACGGGGTGCGTCCTTATGTCACCTATATCTCATATACATAATGAGGTGGAAATGCTTCCAGTTAGGGAGCATAATGAAATGCTAAACAAGCAGTACCTACTGAACTGCTGTAAACCACAGCATCCCGGTAGACAACTGCTTGAACTCATTCCGCCTCCTAGGACCATAAGGTCGCATCTACGTAAACATTTTGATGAGATCCGTCACTATATAACAACGCCGTTTGATCTACAGGTGCACAAACAGGCCTTGGGGCATATCCATACAACGTCTGTTGGCCATTACTCTGCGCTCTGTCCGCTAAACAATGTCTTACATGCCGCAACACCTGGCATTTCTGAAGAGGAGCGTCATCTTCCTCGAGAGACAAGGGTCACTCTGGCTCAATTACGCTCTGGATATTGTAGTAGGTTAAACTCCTACATATCTAGACTGAACCCTGATGTGCCGAATGTATGTCCGGCATGCGGCTCGTTCCCCCACAATACCAATCACTTATTTTCTTGCTCATTTGAGCCCACTCTTCTAACACCCAGCTCTCTTTGGTCCAATCCTATTGAAACTGCTAGTTTCCTTGGACTCCCGTTAGAAGATATTGATGACAATTAGGTTAAGGAAAAATACGCGTTGGGCAGGACTACACATCGTTACAACAACAACAACATATCGGCGACGCGTAATTCAGGATCGGCCGACCAATTGCTTTATAGGTTGCCAGCAACGTTTCTTTGTCTTTACCCCAAGTGCTGCCGGCTAGCGACTTGAGAATTTTGTTGCGGCTTTGTAGCTTAGAGACAATTGCGGTTGAATGAGCAGCGAATTTGTGCATGGGGTCGAAAGTTACCCCTAAGATTTTGGGGTGAGAGACAGTAGGTAATTTTTGATCGCCTACGTAGATTTCTAACTCCATGCCAACTTGCGCCGTCCAGGTCGTGAATAGTGTCGCCGAGGACTTCGTTGGCGACAATGTCAGGCTCCGGGCAGTGAAAAACTCAACAAGAGAGGGGAGATAACCATTGATCCTGGAGCATAGCTCATCAACGGAAGTGCCAGAAGCCAGGATCGTACAATCGTCTGCGTAAGAGACAATCGAGACTCCATCTGGTGGGGAAGGAAGCCTCGAAATATAAAGATTAAACAGAAGCGGGGAAAGGACACCACCCTGCGGTACCCCTTGTTTAATCTTTCTCGGTTTTGATTTTTTGTTTCTGAAAACTACAGACGATTGACGACCACTCAGATAATTGGCGGACCAACGCTTAAGACAGGGGGGAGCGATGAATCTTCCAAATCGGATACCAGTTGTCCATGATTTACTGTGTCAAAAGCTTGAGACAGGTCAAGAGCAACTAGAACCGTCCTGTGATGAGGGCTTTTCTGGTTGAGTCCGTCAGTTATCTGAGTGTTAATGGCATTTAGAGCAGATGTTGTGCTCCGTATTTTTCTAAAGCCATGTTGGTGCTCGGCTAACCTCAACTTTGATGTGTAAAGAGGAAGTAATACCGCCTCCAATGTCTTCACTACTGGCGAGAGGAGCGATATCGGACGATAAGACTCCCCTACGTTAGCCGGCTTGCCAGGCTTTAGTAGTGGGACCACAACTGCCTGTTTCCATTTTTCAGGTATGACAGAAGTGGCCAGGGACAAATTGAAGACGGTAGTGAGGTATTTTACTCCCTCTTCGCCGATGTGTTTTAAATGCACCATGGCTATGTCGTCAGGGCCCATAGCTTTAGAGTTTTTGGCTTTCCTGATGGCCACTCGAACCTCTGTAGCGGTGATGGAAACGGGGGCATTGTTTTTGTGTTTATGCGCACACCTGAAGATCCTACGTCTGTCCCTGTCCTGTGCAGGGTATGACAGCTGTGGACAAGGACAGATTGAAGACGGCAGTGAGGTACTTAACTCCCACAGCGCCGATGTGTTTAAGGTGCACCATGGCTATATCATGTTGTTGTTAACAATGCATTGCCCTGCCCTCTTCTAACGGGAGTCCAAGGAAACCCGCAGTTTCAACAGGGTTGGACCAGAGGGACAGAGGGGTTAGAAGAGTAGGTTCAGTTGGACAATTGAAGAGATGTAGGGTATCATGGGGGGTCCTACCACATGCAGGGCATGTATTTGAAATTGTATTATTCAGTCTGGATAAGTAAGAGTTTAACCTCGCACTGTATCCAGACATAAGCTGTGCCTTGGTGACTCTTGTCTCCCTTGGTAAGGTGCGTTCTTCTTCAGCAATATCGGGCGGAAGACTGTTTTGAAGGGGGTTCACAGGTAGAGATCTGACAAAAGTGTCAACCGACTCGGTGTGGATGTCGGTTAGAGCCCGCTTATGATTCCGCAATAGCTTTTGACATGGTTGATTTCAGTTTACTTCTTCACAAACTCTAAACATGCTATAACTTCAGCTCTTATGCTATTAAATTAATACAAAACTATCTCGTCGGCCGATCTCAGCAAGTTCAATGTGGTGATAAAATCTCAAGCCCAAAGCGCATAACAGCGGTGTCCCACAGGGATCTATCTTAGGTCGAATATTGTTTACAATTTTTATAAATGACATTGTTGGTTGCTGTCATAATGCCTCGATACATCTTTATGCAGACGATACGCAAATATATCTATCCCGCCCAATCGGGTTTACCGAAGACCTATTTTCTAGGCTGAATGAAGACCTAGAGAGCATTGGACGTTGGGCTTATGTAAATAAATTATCTCTTAATGCGAGGAAGTCAAAGGCGATAGCAATATCGAACGCAGCATATGACCTGAGCTGCCTTCCTGATATTATACTTAATGGGGATAAAATACTTTTACGATGTGGTCACCAATTTAGGTTTTAGACTCAACTCTAAGTTAACTTGTGTTGATCATATTAATATCGTGGTCGGTAAAATATATAGCACGCTTCGAAACTTGTACCGAACAGCCTACTTACTGCCATGTGATACTAAGATGAGGTTAGTCAAAACTTTAATAATCCCTTAAATTTGTTAAGGGTCGAATACATAAAGCTTTGTTAACCTCGCCTGACATTTGCTACCTCAAAACTTTGCGTCCAACTTTAGAGGTATGTTACAACGAACGCCTTGACTCTTCTCTTTTATACATTTGTTTTCGTTATTTATTTCTTTGCATTCATAGTGTTTTGGTTAATTTATTAATTTAATAGAGAAAAAATTAATTAATTATTATTTCCTCCAACTTTTTATTCTTTAATTAAAGCAAATTCATCAACATCTGATTGTCAAAGCAAGCAAAATTTGAGAGTTTGCCTAATTTTAACCTTGCTTCAACTTTGAGGTCTCCAATTTGCCATGCTTCGTTTAAATACGTATACTGAACATTTCTGTCAAAGTCAAACTTTGAGGTAAAGTCAAAATAAAGCTTTATGTAACTGACCCATTATAGTGAACTTGTATATGGTAACCTTGATTGGTCTTCGCTCAATAAACTGCAGCTTGCCTTAAACAATGCTGCTCGGTTTGTTTATTCTAAAAGAAAATTTGATAACATCTCTTTATATGCCACCCAAATCCTCGGGAGCGACGTTAAACTTTTTATAGATCAGAAATCTTTGCTTTTTGCATAAGCTCCACTCCCAATATCCCCCTTACTTATTTGAAAAGTTAAATTTATGCCAGTCTTCTCGAACTCTATAAGCCCCTGCGGGTTAGGGGTTTAGAATATGCCCGAGGTAGGCATATCGGTCGTAAGAGGCGACTAATATGCACCTAGGTAAGGACGTGCTAACTCGATGGTTGATCTACGGATATGATGCCTCTCATTACCCATCTTCTCCTTCCTCATGGATGGAGGGATGACATGACCTAGAAGGTTCCACTGGTCATACCAAATCGCTACCACGACAGTCGGGCACTACCGCAGCGTACCGGGGGCATATCCGCCCAAGGACTGTCAATTTCCGCATCACTCCCCAAAACCTTCTGGGAGTGTTTTTGCTGTTAACAACAACAAAAACAACAACAACTCTAAATATATTGGTCCCAACACTGTTCTTTGTCAGTACAATCAATAATATTTATGAGTCGCAATTTTTCTGTTAAATCGCGGGTATTTAAATTGTCTAATTTGTATATGATGAATTTCATATCAAACCCAATATGCATTGAACCCGACCTCCTCAAAATTTGATGAAATTTTGCATAGAGGTACATCTTACCTACCCAAACACAACCTCATTTTTAGAAGTTGCATTTTTGAAAAATTGTGGGCTCGGCAAGGTAATAATAATAATAATAATCAAAAATTGAGGTATTGCACTGCGGCCTTCATATAATCATAGCACGTCTACGAGGCCGATCATTTTCAAGAAATCCAAGATTAGGATCGGCTTTAGTTCACGTACGCGCTTGCACTCTAGAGTCATGGCTCCAAGGATTATTTGCCTTCTTCTAGAGATTGCATCGCATTTGCACAGAATGTGCTCCGTTATTTCGTCCTCTGAGTCACAGAAACGACACAGGCTGCTAGACGAAATGCCCACTCTGTGTAGGTGGGCCTTGAGCCTGCTATGCCCGGTGAGGACGCCTGTTAAAATCCTTAGACTATTTTTAGACAGGTTTATTATCTCTTTGAAGCGCTTTGTGTTATATCCTCCCATCATGGCTTTTGCCTGACGTAGCCCGATCGTCTCACGCCAATGTTCTTCTCCCATGTCAGACTCCTCTTTCCTGAGCATTTATTTTATTGTGTGTTCTCCGATCGCTGGGAAAGGTTCAGGGCCTATGTGCTTTGTTGCTGCCGCTGCTCTCGCAAGTTGCTCCGCTCTTTCGTTACAATCTATGCCCGCATGGCCTGGAACCCATGCTAGTCTGAGGTTATTTCTGGTAGATAGCTTTTTTAGTTTCTGTACGCACTCCAGCACCAGTGAGGATTTTATCTCACAGGATGATATCGCTGCCACTTAGTATAGTGATGTTCTCGTTGGGGTAGCCGCGTCTCAGATTTATATCTGCACACAGGCTTATAGCAACTACGGGTGTGTTCGAGCCGCAATTGTTGCGGCAGTGTTACTTTTTATGACAGAGCATCACGTTCTTCGGCAACGGTTTGGCAAAATTTGCAAAGTCGCGATTTCGTTGAATAAAATGTTGACAATCTGTTGCGCATCACATGGTCATCATGCGCAACATGAAAATAAAGTATGCAACCATTGTTGCATATAGTAATCTAGCTATCAGCATCATTGCATCAATAAAGTAACATGACTGCAATATTGCAGTAATATTGAGCGGCTCGAACACAGCCTACTTCTGCCTGGAAGATACTCTGCACACCATTATAGCCTTGGTTGCCTTTGTTGTTGTGATTTCAACATGTTTCTTCCATAGTAATGTAACGTACACGTATACGCGTGGATCCGCCCCTTTTGTACTACCAATATGGGCCTCAGCTAGCTCAGTTAGCGCGGGCGTGATCCTTAACCCTTGTCCACATTGATAGCAGGGCGGATGTCACAATTATTCTTAATCGATTGAGACTTACATCTTTCACACATCTCCTCCAGAAGCCCACCCTACCTTGGACCGCTCGCTTTATTTCGGGTTCGGCAGGTCCCCATTGCTCTGTTTTACTCCAAGTCTTCCACACTACCTACCCTTTTCTCATCTTTCCCCTCCCCAACGAATTAATTCAACAAACCATGTTTTGAATTTTATGATATCAGGATAACATGTTTAATTATACGATAAAATTTCAAAAAAAAAAAAAAATTACAAGTGCTTACAGGTGGTTACGTTGCATTATAGTTTAAACTGATTTTTGAAAACGAACCGCAAACATTTAACACTGTATTGACTTAATCGCTAGTAAATATACGTGTAACATCAAACATACGTATATAAATAAAAAGTAGTGTATGAAAATAAATAAAAAAACTTATATACATATGATTTAAAAGTGCCCGTGTATTAGAAGGATACAAGATTAGGTGACGAGACTTTCGGTCAGCACAAGTGAAAACCAAACCTCTTTAATTTCTCCAAATTTGAGATATTTCAAATTTAGGTATGTTACCCAAAATCCTATAGCCTACCTAAAAGAGCTCTCTTCGGTGGTAAAAAGAATATTTGGGGGCTGAAATATTCAGCTATATAAAAAAAAATGTTTGTCGTAAATTACTAATTTGGTCTTTCGCGTGACCGATAGACCCTTTTTTTTGACACAAATAAACAATGATAAATTTACGAAGAAGTCAAAAAAAAAAAAACAATAAAATTTCATATGAACAATTCTCTTAAAACTAAGTACGCGGGAACTGCAATCTGCTGGTTCGTTGGGCTGTCGCAACCAAAAGCTTTTGTGGTGACTTTCTATCTACCTTTCGCAGTGACTATTGTTTTTGGTATGGTAAAAGCTGACGATCGTTGAATAGTGGTATGGATCATTCCTAAGTCGTAGTGGTGAAAATATACATATATCCGCAATGAAAATTTATTTATGATGGTGAATATTAGTGTGGGCAACAATGAAACTTGGTTTTTCTGCGATGGTGACTTAAATGCAGTGTTGAAAATAAATGATTTCCCTGCCGTTTCACCAGAGACGGAATACTAGTGTGGGCCTTCCCTATATAAGAGAAATATTTTCATTAGGGAAAATTGCGCCATTTCATGGTACTTGCGCGCCCTTTTGGCGCCCACACCCTATGAACATAAAATTCAGGTATCACAACCCGTTTGCGAAATTTTATCCCTATAAAATTATTTGCACCGAAAATCCAAGTTATGGTTATTATAATACATATTACAATAACAATTCACTAGATTAATTATTTTCGTTTCACTGGGTTTTAAATCGGTCTCAGAAATTTCCTACACTTAATTAAAATTATCGCAACAATTGAAAAGTGATTCAGATTTTGGAAACGAAATTAGAAAAAATTGGCAATTTGATTTAAAAGATTTTCGCTCCGAACTAAACTTTTTGTTGTTGTTATGCATACGAACATTGACTCGAAATTTTTATATATATATTTTTTTTGATACTAAAAAAATTCTAAGTTAATAAAACTGAAAAGGGATGAAACAACAGAGTGGGGATTTTCACTCGTAGGAGATTTTCATGACCGGAGTCGAATGCTAGGTTGGCGGGAACGCCAAAGGGCGCGAAGACAAAGAAAGTGTAAGGGACATGGGCTATAACAAGGGCTTTGGAAATCTCATCACTTACCGGATTCAAAATGTTCCGCTAACTCGGGTCGTTGATCCCTCATCTACGTTTTTGCCACGGCTGGTGACGGCTTCTTACTATTGGTGGTGTACTCTCCTTATATATATGTCTATGTGTATTAAGCGGAATTCGCTGTTTTTTTATTTTTTTTGTTCACAACGATTTGATTTTAATTGTACCACACCGCGATATATATTAAATTATTGTTACAGCCATTACTTGGCAGGGAAATTAAAAAGAAAAAAGGTTTACGCTTAAAAAACTGTCGCGATTTTTGTAACCCGCACAGCGCACACTCGGCGCGACTATCTTCACAGCTAACACAGTTCTTTGATATGAACTGAATGATACCTCCCTTTACAGCAGAGTTCGCACCGAGACACCGTTTTCCTTTGCCGTTGTGCTATTGTTTCCGATTCCAGCCAACAACGAAATTACCCTAATATCCGTCCTTTTCTCTTTCCATAAGCATCCACCCCACCATTAAAATGACGTATGGCAACCTTCTGTCCCAAAATCTTTCTACATATCCCTGTGGTGGGAAAGCATAAATGTCATCGCACTTGACATTGACATTTCTCGGCAACCACAATAGACGCAAAGCCCAGAAAAAATTAAATAATTATTAAATTATACCAAATTGGCCAAATACCGGCCCTACTAATCTGTAACCCCTAAAGGAAACTAATACCAAAAAAAGTGCAAAGTGCTGACCAAGCGTTGTGGTCGCGGTTGTATTGACCAGCACAAAAAAGGGGTTTACTCGGCAAAACACATGCAGCTCACCTATTTTGGAACAGCCTGTGCTCCGTCCCAGTTATTTTACCACCTTACCAAGGAATAGTTCACTATCTCAGGCGTTACAGAGGATTTCAGCGCACCTTACGGGAAGTACTATAAAATTTATGTCTTTGCATAACTTCTTACTTTAGGTGCCCTTTTGCAGGTACCCTGGGTTGCAGCAACTCCCCGCCGACTTGGCCCTCATCGACGAAGAGTTCCTGGCTTATGCACCGCCCTAACTGGCAACGAATCGACCATCGCTATTTTTGGGTAATTGTAGTTTTATGTGCGCCCCTCTGCCTGCCGTACCCGTTCTTAGAAACCTGTTCTGAGCGGTCCAATCCTACAGTCGCCTCGTTCAGTCCAACGTGGGGAACCCCCCAGACCCTGACAACGTCTCCTGCCACGAGATCTCAGCCGGGCCTCTCTCAAACTGTTTAACTATTTCTGCTATTTAAAACACATGAATACATTCCTCCCGCCGACTTGACCCTCGTCGGTGGGAGGATATCTTACCGATGGGTTTTGCTATGGACACTCAATGACTGCAGTAACCCCGCCGACTTGACCCTCATCGACGGGGATTGTCGTCCGGATTACTACTGTTTGATGTCCTTAGCATGCCACGCCCCCAGATCCTTCCCTGCTAGCGACTCTAAAAGATACATATTGTTGCCTAACGCTTTAGTTACTCTACATTTTATAAATTTTCGACAAAATTTCGCATTAATGTTTTGTTTAAAATCGCTAAGTACGAAATTCCGTTTGTACACCTCTTGCCCTGGTGTGAAGCGTGTCTCGCGGGCCCTAGTGTTATACCGCGCAGCATTCGTCTCATAGGATTCGTGTAAATTTTCTTTCAACTTTTCGCGCATCAATCTCAGTTTATCGCTGCTCTCGAGTACGAAAACTTCATTATCATTCAGGCAATTTAAATTGCGTGCCAGTGCATAATCGGCCCCATTTGTAAACATATTAAACCCGCAGGCTGTCTCCCATCTCCGAGCTGTTCACTGCTCCTTCGCCATTTGACGTGGCAGATACCATACTTTCCGAGTCGGACATCTCCGACTCCTCTACCGGCACTGCGATGTCCGAGCCCTCCGGTGCAGCCGAAATAGCAGCGCGCTGTGCATCGCCGCGGTATACGTAGATCACGATCTGACCCATGCCGTAGTGCACTCGTCCATTGCACCGTTTAAGGGGATGGCCCAGCTTTCGTTACCTCGGTCAATGACGCCTATGAGGATCCTATCCTTAGTTACTTCAGCAAAGCTGAGTTTACCCACTACGGGGGCGTATTGCTGCCGCTTCGGGTGAGGTTTTAAATCCACGTCCGATCTCTGGCGTTTGAAGGGATTCCCATTAACCTTCTTTGGCGCGTAATCGCTTTGGAAGTTCGGTAAGATAGCTTCAGCCATCTCCACCGTCTTTCTAGCATTCGGCGATAGCGTCTCTTGTGAAATACCCTCGTATTTCTTCAGGATCCTCGCGGCCGCTCTTTTGGGGTAAATTTCGACCCGTAGTTGCCATCGCGGTCGTTCCCTTATTTGGATCTCTGGGGCCAGGTCGTGAGACCACTGCCACAGACGTTAAAGACTTAGTTTCGGTACCGGCACTTACTAGGACTTTACCATCAGCCGTTGTTGGCTTCACTGTGTTTGTACCGGTACTTACTTTGGGGATTGCCCCCTTGTTATCCAGAGCTAATCGACCCGTAGTTGCCATCGCTGTCGATCTCTCGGCTGATAAGGAAATGGAGTTTGTCCTCCGACGTTGCGTTCTCGCTTGCTCCAGCATTTTCCTCCTCTGCTGTGCAGTATACATAGTTGTATCTTTAGTTTTAGGGTTTTTGTTATTATTTATCATCTTGTTCGTACGACCCCTCGCCGGGCAAGGCCAGTTTAGGGTCAAGGGAAGAGTAGGGGGAATGTGTCGTCCGCCGCGGCAGAGCCCCATACCGTGGTAAGGCCATAGTTACTCTCCGAGGCGGCCCGGTATCAGAGAGGCTCCGTTCGATTACAGCCACGATTTGCCTCCCGGCTGCAAACGTCCAATGGGCACGTGGTCGCATAACACCCTGGATTGGGAGGGGGAAGATCTTAGTCGTCGCGCCAGAAAGGCTTGGCTGCTCTCGCGATGTAGTACCGGTGGCGCTATGATCACAAGAGCAACGTAGCCCTGTGGCTATCGACTTAAGCCCTCGTACCGCGGCAAGGTGTCCACCCTTCTCGAGGGTATTGTTAGGTAACCCATAGTAAAAAATGTTAACTATTATGATGCGTCCCAGAAATATTTACATTTCGCCCATATATATTAATACGCTGTCTCTACCATTATTACTATGCAGTAAATATGGATATGGATATAGCGACAATAGAAATTCATATCACGACCATAGATATTGATATGCCGTTCAAATATATTAGTATTCTATCCATAAATATAAAAAAACAGTACATCATATCGAAATGGTTGACATGTCATTTTACTTTTTATTGGGAGCAAATAATATTTGATAACTCGCTCATTCTGAATGAATATTGCATCAAACCCGTCGCTATCAATAGTGATATTGTCACAACATTCAAGGCATTTCTCTCAGTGAAGCCTTCTGATACACAACATTTTTGGGTTTATTTACATGCGGTGTATAAATACAGAGTAATGATGGTTTCCCTACTTACATATATCTCTATCCTAATTTTCAGCCGCCTACCTTAACCCGATTTAGAGACATTCAACCACAAGAAATTAAGTTTGTGTAAGAGGTGCCACGCCCCCTTTTCAAATAACCCCTACTTAGGGTTTTGATATCCCATAGCTCTATAGCGATTTCCAGGTCCTTACCTTAGACCCTTTCACAGATATTCTGCTTGAAAATTTAAGTTTGTATGGGAGATGCCACGCCCCTATTTCTGATAACCCCCCTTTTTATGTGTGAGATGCTTTTGATATCATATAGGTCTATACCAATTTTCAGGTCCCTACCTAGAATCCTTTCACATATATTCTGCTTGAAAATTTAGTTTGTATTAGAGGTGCCACGCCCCCTCTTTTGTGTGAGAATGCATTTGATATCTATAGGTCTATACCAATTTTCAGGTCCCTACCTTGAACTTTTTCACAGATATTCTGCTCGAAAAATTTAGTTTGTATGGGAGGTGCCACGCCACCTTTTCTGATAACCCCCTTTTTATGTGTGATAATGTTTTTGATATCATATAGGTCTATACCAATTTTCAGCTCCCTACCTTGAACCCTTTCACAGATATTCTGCTTGAAAAATTTATTTTCTATGGGAGGTGCCACGCCCCCTTTTCGGATAACCCCCCTTTTCATGTGAGAGTATGCTTTGGATATCATATAGGTCTATACCAATCTTCAGGTTCCTACCTTGAACCCTTTCACAGATATTCTGCTTGAAAAATTTAGTTTGTATGGGAGGTGGCACGCCCCGTTTACTGATAATCCCCCTTTTTATGTGCGAGAATGCTTTTGATATCATATAGGTCTACACCAATTTTCAGGTCCCTACCTTGAACCCTTTCAGGGATATTCTGCTTGAAAAATTTAGTTTGTATGGGAGGTGCCACGCCCACTTTTCTGATAACCCCATTTTTTATGTGTGAGAATGCTTTTGATATCATATAGGTCTGTACCAATTTTCAGGTCCCTACCTTGAACCGTTTCACAGATACTCTGGTTGACAAATCTAGTTTGTATGGGAGATGCCACTCCCCCTTTTCTGATGACCGCCTTTTTTAATAATAAACCTTCTCCACATGTGTCTCTTCAATGTGGCAAAGTTTGGTTAAAATCGGTTCAGCCATTCTCCGTAAAGTTCATTACAACGCTAAAAACGGCTAAATTTTTATATATCGACTGGTTACTGACTCAACCACGTAATGGCAAAAACTTAAGTTTACAGGAGAACCAATAAACTGATTTTTATTAGAAATATCAGTTTTTTCGAAATTCTAAGGAAAACCAAGTTTTAAATACAGGACGTTCTGTTACATAAGAAAATATATACACATATTTTGCTGATTTAGTATTTTAAATAATTTATAAGTACTTACGAGGTTGCTGTTCTTACGAAAAGAGAATATATGTTGTATATGCGTGGTTGTTGTTTTTTTATTTTATGTATGTAATGTATGTAGTTTGTTTAAAGATTCTCAAATTTGTTTAATCTTAAAGCGAAAATAAGATTTTTTCATGTGAAATGACAATTTAAAATAAAAAAAACAGTATTCATTACTAAAAAAGACATAGTACATTAATACATGTGATTATAAGTTAAATTTTTTATGGATTTTAATTTTATATATCTTCGTGGCTCAAATTATCATAAAAAGCATGATAGTCAGTGGGAATAAACGCTTTAAAACTCTGCAAATCTCGGAACTTTCTTAAAGGTAATTTTAAAGGCTGTATATAAAGGCCTTTGACTTCGGGTAATGCCTTTTCAGTTTTTAATCGGTGTGGTAATTGTACCCATTCATCGTCGTAATCAAGTTTGTAAAAAATTCCAACTGAGGTATGCTTTAGACATTTTACATCAGTGACACAAGCGTCGCCTGATTTTGTTCCGGGTCTTATGGATTTGTAAAAATTTAATTCAGAATATTTTTTAAAAAATGTGTGCCCAACATAATGCACTTTATATGGCCCATTGGTTGTTCTTGCTTCCCGTATGAGCTTTACAAAATCAGCAGGAACAAACAGTTCTTTATTTTTTTTTTTCTTTTTTCAATATTCGTATGGACGGAATCGCATTCCATTTGGGTATGACCAACGGACAAATACTTTTGGTAAACTGTAGTATTATACTTTTTGGAAAAATACATCAACGCATTTGATAAAGTCACATTTCTATTTTGTGCACTACATCCATCACTGAACAAACATATAGGAATATCCTTTGCAGTTACTTCAGTTTCTAAAAAATGTAATAAACATGAGGCAAAAATATTAGCGTCCATTCCACCTTCACCTTCATGCCATACATAACAAAACCTCCGAGTTTTTCAAATTAAAAATTGGGAATTGATGACATGATAACTTTTGTTTGAAGTAATGGGCCCCAGCAGCAATAAATGGAACCATTTGAACAGCTTGTACATCCAGTGTGAAGCAATTAATCTCTCCATTCCTTGCTCTTTTTTTATCTTGCTCCTTCTCTTTTCGAGCACGATCTTTAAGTCTTATGTGCGTATTGAAAGTGTTCGTATCAACATTCTTATTTTTATTAGCGTAACAAATATTGCACTGATCTTTTTTTGGTTTGTATAATCCGATGTTCAGCTCATGCGTTACGTTTAAAAAAGTTTTATAGATTGGGAAATATTATTCATACTTAAAAAATTTGTAAACTGTTTGTAAACCTGTTTAATGGATGTGTAGGTCAATTCCATATATATTTTTTGCGAATTTTGTCGGCAATAGTGAGATGGCATTTTTGGAATTTTGTCCAAAAAGGATTTAATGTGTTCTATTTTTCTTGAGTTCAACAGACTTGTCTTTCTTGAATTACAGGTTTTTTTTTACTATACCATGGCCATTGGAATTTTCAAGTGTATTTCGAACAAACCATTCCCCAATATTAAGTGTACCTAAAAACATAATTTTGCAGACTTGAACTGATTCACCTTCAACTTTTAGATGATAACGTAGAGCACACGATCTTTTTATGGTTTGGCTTCTTCTACGCCCAACTGGAACAACATGAACTAGTGTACTAATCCACGACTTTCTTTGATCCCATGACATTTCCCTCCAAAAAGACTTAAAGAGCTCAGCTCTTTGACAATCAGATATGCTTACACACTTATTGCCGCCCCTATCGGTTTTACATCGGCATCGCTGCTTTAATTTTCTCTCACTTCTCATTTTCATACCCACCTTTTCTCCACTGATTCTTTCCAAACTATAGTAGCATTCTCCTTGTTGCCGCGCTTTTTTAACCTTTTCTCTTTTCCACTGTTGTCGCTTGCTGTGCCCTTTCTTTGCTCTCAAGTGTGATATCAAGCCTGATGTTTCATCCAATTTATGCTTCGTTGGAGTACTTGATGTATCACTTGAGCTTTCAATAGAATTTACTTCAAAGCAACTAGACGAATCAATGGAGAATGTGTCCTCTGAACTACTTTCGACGTTCGAATTGGCATCTATAAAAAGTCCGGTACTTTCGTCTAATTTCTTGGGAGTAAAGCTGTTATTAGTTTCGAGACTTTCAGCGAAAATGAAATTGCCCGTTCATTCATCAAGAACTCTGTGAAGTTCACCATTTGCTTCCTAAAATACAATATTAGTTTGAATAACTTCTATGTAGATTATATGAAAGCACATGTTGATAAATTTATAACTTACCTCAGGATATTCCTTTATATTAGTCGAATTTTTGCAAATGTTTTCCTTAGGATCCATTTTTTTAACACTTTTTATTAAAACGAAAAGGACAATAATATGAAAAAGAAATAACGGAACTTAAAACTGATGTATGTCGAGTGTTACCATGTTATCAATTTAAGGAGTGCATTAAAAGTAAGTCTTTTACGGGGTTGCTGTATTCATGAAATTTCACGTTTAAGTTAAGTGTTTGCGTAAAAAGGATTTTTGTTCTCAAATAAGTAAAAATTACTATTTTTCAAGGTTTACCCATTTGTAATACATGTTAATGCTTCTTTTGATACCAAAAACCAAAATTTGAGGAAATGGGAGTTAAGTGGTTGAGACAGAAACCAGTCGATATATAGAATAACACCTTGCACCTAGAGGGTTAATTGGAAACAAACAACTCAGCCAAAAAATAAAAATGCAAATTCGATGATAATGTCATCCAGTTGGTATTACCGTTTGAGTTGAGATCTTAGCTACCATCCTTTAGAAAATATGCACATGTATTGCATTTTTGTTCATATATTACTACTTTAGTACAGTTACATATATTACTACTTTAGTACAGTCATGATGCATTGCCTCGAATTTATGTACATAATTTTTTGCATAATGTCAAAGAGTATATATGGGCAAATCCTCAAAACTTTTGATAATGCAAAAAAAAAAGAAAGAAAAAAGATAATAGGAGCACACCCTTGAGCTTTTGCTGACTCTTTTACTTAGTTTATAAGATTATATTTTGACTCTTGTTAATATGCTAAAGGTGCGGGCGTGGAAATTATGACGTCATCATTATGAAATTTTATTTTTTTTTTTACTTTTATTTGCAATCTATTGCCTAGTTTATACGAACGTAAAATCGAATTATTTCAAAACGAATTTCTTACGACAAAAATCCCTTTGAATTAATAAGTACCTACTTATTTGTACGCAAATTGAACCTTAATTACCAGCGCCACAAAAAAAAAGTGTCGGGATTGGGGGATCAGACCACCCTTTCCCTATGTATTTTGACGCGCTGAACACGAATCCGGTGTCCGTTTTGGTCCAGCACGTCTGCATTTTTTCCTAACCTCAAAAAACCAAAAACCACTAAACATTTGAAAAATTGAAGGTACAAGTAAGCTTTTCACTTTTGATATATGCATGGATCTTCAACGCGCTTTTTTACGTTAATGAAACATATTGAATACTCAAGTTTACAATTAACATGGCATGAAAATATCTGTCAAGTTTTGTGTGCTAACAAAAAAATTGAATTATTTAAACTATTCACAAACCAAACAGTTGATTTATAGTGGCTGCTGTAAGCATAATATGAACAGCACAGTAATCGGATCACGTGTGCAGGGTTTCTTTTTGAGTTAGCATCAAGTATATTTGTTAATTTTTTTGATAATTAAAGGGGCGCGCAAGTAAATGGCTTAACTATACCGAAAAATGAAAAGTACAAAAATTTGTTCTCGCATTTTCTTAGCCTTTTAACTTTTAAATGGAACGCACGCGACCTTGTAGGTTAAGTTTCAGTATGTAGAAAAATACTTGAAAAAAACAAAGAGTGGGTCGCAATATTGAGGGGCGCCCTTAAGAAAAGATTAACAGTTCATAAATTTTTGAAAACTCGCACACGTTTTCACAATTTTTTGATTTTGCGAAATTTTTCCTGGATTTATCAAGTATTATTTCATGCTTCTGAGACATTTGAAATGTTGATTTGTATCCATAAATACAAAAAAAAAAATACTGAGCCTGTCTAACGATATCGTGTTCCTTCCTATTGGATGATATTATCCGCCTCGCTCGATGTTAAAAGTTTTGAGGATTTTCCCATATGTATCTATGTATGTTTCTACATATACATTTTTCTGTATGTGTACATTTGTTCGGGGAAAAATCAAAATCCTTATTTTCAGGAGCGCCGGCCTGATTATTTTTCCTTTTAGTATAAAAACCCAAAGTGTGAAGTTTGGTGGCTGTAAGATAACATTTGATGGACCCGGGAACAGTCTGAAGTTTTATACTTGTTCGCATGCAATATGTTAAATTATACCTATTTATTGCCAACCTGCTTAAATCTAAGTTCTGCCAGAAGGAAACAAGGAGAACTTAAAACCGGACAAGGAGAACTTAAAACCGACCCGGCTAAAATACAGGCTATGGTGGATTTTCCTATCCCGAGCCCTGTCAAACAGCTAAGGCGATTTTTAGGTTTAACGGGTTGGTATAGGCGATTCATACCGAACTTCGCCACGGTGACGTCGCACTCACCGATTGTTTGAAAAAGAAAAAGAGTTCACAATGACACCCGAAGCTGTGGAAGCCTTTGAGAAGCTCAAGGAGGAGTTAACTTCACCAAAGGTGTTGGCAAACCCGGATTTCAGCCTGAGATTCTTCGTGCAGTGTGATGCGTCGACAACAGGAGTAGGAGCGGTGTTGTTCCAGCTAGATGAGCATGGAAACGGCCAATCTCCTACATTTCGCAGAAGTTAAATGCTGCCCAGAAGAATTACACAATCACGGAGCTGGAATGCCTGGCAGCCGTTACCAGCGTTAAGAAGTTTCATTGATGGAACGCCGTTTACAATCATCACAGATCACATGAGCCTGAAATGGCTCATGAGCCAAAAGGATCTGTCAGGTCGCCTGGCGCGTTGGAGCCCCATGCTGCAGGCTTAAAACTTCGATATCGTCCATCGAAAGGGTGCCAAGAATGTGGTTCCAGACGCCTTGAGCCGTATCCACATGGATGCAATCCAGGCAAGCGATATCGCGACAGACATCTCGTTAGAAGACACGGAATTTCGGTCGGAAAGCTACCGGAACCTAAACAAGATCACGCAGAATAATGCAGAGAGACTACCCGACGCAAAGGTACTGCGGAATATCATTTATAAGAGAGACGGTTTCAGGAAAGGTACACAGAGCCAAAAAAATTAAAATTAATAACATTGTCTTTATGAGCGGTTTTTGGGCTCACGGGTAGTCGAAACGACGGAAATGAAAAAAAACTATGCCCAAATCTATTCCTAACTAGAAGATTTGACTTGTTCATTTTTTCAAAGGGAATTCTTGCAGAAAACGAACTGATTTCTGAGGGTTCCTAAACGAAGATTTGACTTATTAATGTTTTCAAAGAGAAATCTTGCAGATAACTGTTTATCAGTATTAATAAGATGATCTTAGGGTTCCAAACAAGATGTGACTTATTAACTGATTTCTGCATAATGTATGTATTAATAATATGATCTCAGGGTTCCTAACAAGAAGATTTGACTTATTATTGTTTTCAAAGGGAAATCTTGCAGAAAACGAACGGATTTCTTAGGGTTCCAAACAACAAAATTTGACTTATTAATGTTTTCAAAGAAAAATCTTGCAGATATTTAACTGTTTATTAGTATTAATAAGACGATCTTAGGGTTCCTAACAAGAAGATTTGACTTATTAATGTTTTCAATGGGAAATCTTGCAGAAAACGAATTGATTTCTTAGGGTTCCTAACAAGAAGATTTGACTTATTAATGTTTTCAAAGGGAAATATTGCATCATCATCAGCAGATATCATGAAGAGCAAATCTGCAATTAGACGCTGGGAAGCATAAGTACCCGATGGCTCGATGGTAACCACCTGTGTTCAGCATTCAATTTGTGGTTAGTTCGATTCGCGGTGGAGGCAGTATGGCAAGTGTGGTTGGTAGGCAATGTGAGGAGGAGTGCGGTGAGATGGCTTAAAGACAATATAAAAAGGCAACAGAAGGTAAGAAGGTAAAGGCAATATAAGAAAAATCTAAAATTGATTCGTAACTGATAATCTGAAGTTCCCGAAGACAATATAAGAACTCAGAAATATACCCCCTTATTCATAAAAAATATAAAAGGTTTATTAAGATATTATAATTAAAAATTTTTATGGAAATGTCATTTTAAAAAGCTTTATAAACCAATTTTTTTTTATGAATAAAGGGGATACTTTTTATTTTTTTATTTGAAATATTAAAAAGCAGTTCGTTTTCTGCAAGATTTCCCTAAGATCGTCTTATTAATACTAATAAACAGTTATCTGCAAGATTTCTCTTTGAAAACATTAATAAGTCAAAACTTCTTGTTTGGAACCCTAAGAAATCAGTTCGTTTTCTGCAAGATTTCTCTTTGAAAACATTAATAAGTCAAATCTTGTCAGGAAATCTTCTTATTAGGCATTTCTGGCTCTGAGTAATGAGGACGATGAATTCATCTGGAAAGTGTGGGTGCCGGAAGGTCTCCGTCAGACATTGCTGGAGAGAATGCACACTGGACCAGCGGCGGGACACGGATGCATAGCCAAGACGCTAAATCGCTTAAGGGCAAAATACTTTTGGCCAGGAATGGTGACTTCGGTAAAATGGTACGTGGGGGCTGCGATGTATGCAAGCGCTGCAAGGCATCGAACGCCACGAGCAGACCCCTCATGTGCAGAAGACGGTGACCGATACGGCGTTCCAGCGCTTGTATGTTGATTTTTTCGGCCCATATCCAAGGTCTCGAGAGGGCAACTGCTACCTGTTTGTAGTGCTTGATCACTTCTCCAAATTTATTTCCTTTAAGCCCATGGATAATGCCACTGCTAAGGAGGTAGTTCGCTACTTCGAAGCAGACATATTTCACGTATTTAGAGTACCCGAGGTCATACACTCAGACAACGGACGTCAGTTTGTGTCAGAGTTGTTCGGGGACTTCCTGAAAGGTTACGGTGTCAAGCACGTGAGAACGGCCGTGTACTCTCCTCAGGCCAATGCCTCTGAGGGAGTTAACAGGTCGCTGCTGGTAATAATTCGTTCGTACATCGAAGACGGGGACCAGAAATCATGGGATGGACACGTGTCCAGAGCAGCATTTGCGTTGCGTAGTGCCGTGCATGAAGTCATTGGGACTGAGCCGTATAGGGTTGTCTTTGGCCAAACAGTGGTCCAGCACGGAGAGACTTACTCGTTACTGCGATCTTTGGGTGAAGCTGCCGACTCGGAAACAGAGATACTTCCACTTGACGTGCGGCTGAAGCTGCTGAGAGAAATGGTATCCAGGAGTCTAAAATTAGCGTACGAAAAGTCTAGACGAGCCTATAATACGCGTGCCAAGCCCAGATCTTTCGTAGAAGGACAGGTTGTCTACCGAAAAAACGTCCGACAAAGCAATGCGGCTCAAAACTCCAATGCCAAACTCGCGTCAAAATTTTCCAAGGCCGTCGTAGAAAAAAGGGTAGGGCAATGCTTATACCAGCTAAGGGACTTGAGAGGCAGGCACCATTCTGCGTAGGCGGCCTTCGGTCGCTCTTCAAAAAAATAACCACGCAATCCCATGTTGCGGGTGAGTGGCATAAACTTATATTATTTTTTTACTCGAGAACTTAAAATTTCCACACGACGTTATCTTCTCTTGTCAACACGGGCGTTATTTCTTTTTCGAAAGCGAAATAACGCCCGCGGGCTAAAAGGAAATAACGCCCGTTATCAAAAAGAAATAGCGCCCGAAACAGGAAATTGTGCTTGCATATATGTATGCTTATAACGATTTTAAATAAAACAAACTTATTTCAGGTGTTAGGAATATTTCTTTAATTATGCGTAAACGTTGTGTAGCATTTGAACAGTAATACTCGAATAATTACACAGGCCGACAAGAAATTTGACCATAAACCAGACCATACTTTCCTAAAGGTTTTCGATGCGCTGAATTCAAATGTGGACGCAGAATTGCTCTATCACGTCAGAATTTTGAGATATCCTAACCTAAAAGTGCAAAAAACACTATTTTTGAGGTTATATATATAGAGCAATTTAAAATTTATAAATTTGCTAATTTTCCTATAGCTGAAAAACCACTGAATTAACGTAGGTATGATGCAGTGGAACACATACCTCTTACTTTAAATTGCTCTATCTTAGCGAAAAAAAAGATGCTTGAGCAAACTCAACGCCATTCGTAAGAGGAAGACTTCTTCTTTACTTAAAAAAAAAAAACTGTCGTATATATATAACCTCAAAAATAGGCAAAAACGGTGTTTTTTGCACTTTTAGGTTAGGATATCTCAAAATCCTGACGTGATAGAGCAATTCTGCGTCCAGATTTGAATTCAGCACATCGAAACCCTTCAGGAAAGTATGGTCTGGTTTATGGTCAAAAATTTTGGTCTCATTTTGTCGGCCTGTGTATTGTCTTAATAACTAACTTAAAATAGACAGCGGTTTGATTGATTCGTAGTATTAAACGGTGAAGGAATGGGAGTATGAGAAATGGGAAGTAATAAGCAGTGGGAGAGTGTGAGTGTGGGAAACGGAAGTGGGAGTATGCAAGAGTGGGAAAGTGGAAGTATTAAGCAATGGGAGAGTGTGAGTGTGGGAAACGGAAATGGGAGTATGTCAGAGTGGAAGACTGTTGAAAGTAGTATTTTAAAGAGTGTTAAAAGAGTAAGTAAAGAAGTTGAAGTTAGTGAGAAATCATATGTAACTCCCGCGGGCTTTATTATTTTTTTTTTGAAAGAAAATAATGCCCGCGGGCACTGTTTCCTTTTGAAAAGGAAACACGGGCGTTATTTCACTGCCCCTGCTAATTCACTCAGAATGACTTTAAACATTTATGTATTCACCGGCAATCACACAGCTGATTTGCTTATACCAGTTTGAGTGCAATGCTTAATATCATTTTAAATCACACGGTCATTTCATTTGTTTTGATTTAACACTTAGCCCGCGCATATACCCTGTAGCGCGCATACCATCGTAAACCTTCAAAGGTCTAAAATATGAAATTTTGAATGAATAATTGAATGGGTGTCCATCGGACACATGAACACCTGTATTTTTATCACACGCATTTTACTTACACGTTTGTTTACATATTATTTTGCTATGTCTCCGCACATAGGAGCGCAATAGATTGAATATTTAACTTGATCTCTGAACAGATAGGTATATGCATTGTAAATTTAGTTTTACACACATAACAGCGCAACGTTCGTTTGAATATCGCTCAATAGGAGGTGCACATCCTAAAGATTAAATAGATTAGTTAGGATAAGAAAGAAGTGGGCAAGGGTGTTCATAAGCCATCATTGGGCGAACCTACAGAAGGCTTGGTTACACACCCCATAATTATAGTATTTTTATATTCAAGAAAATGTTAATCATTGTTGCAAACGATTGAAACAAATAATTAAAAGATATGAATTGCTAAACCTATATAGTGTGTGATGATTATGAGGGACAGGATGATCGAGTCTCAGCTAGACATACGGACGTGAAGACGGGTATATAAATGGGACAACCACAGTGGGCCAAGGTTGTCAATGGTAGGGTGGGATGATGATGGCGGAAAGGCCGGTCTCGACTTGTATGAGACGAACCGCAACGACGGCGATGGTGCACCATGATGAAGGACGGATGAGCAAGGGTGTTGGCAGCAGCAGCGTTACGGGTATGAGTTTTTTTTATTATTGGCATGGCGGTTCAGGTAAGAACATCTGAAGTGATCTATAAACACCCACTCCCGATCCCGCGAGCGGAGCCGGCTTGCAATCATACCCAAGCGGGTCACAATCCCATATTCTCTCCATGAGGATATCTACTGGGAACCTAACCACCGGTAACAATTCTTGCCCCCGGTAGATCTCACCCAGTCCTGCAGCTGCTGCCTTGTACAGTGCAACAGTTTTTGCATCCTCGCAAGCGAATACCTTGATCTGACCCTGGTGCCATCCCGCATCAGAACCTACCGCCGTGGCACCCGGAGACTCATCCATAACGTCAAGAAGGGCATTGCCGATTGCGTTCCGGAAGTACCGCCACTGGTCCTTGGGGATGGCCCAGCGGTCGTTACCTCGGTCAATGACGCCTACGAGGATCCTGTTCTTGGTCACTTCAGCAAAGCTAAGTTTACCCACTCCGGAAGTGTTCTGCAGCCACTTCGGATGAGGTTTTAAATCCCCGTCCGTTCTCTGGCTTTTAAAGGGATTCCCGTTAACCTTCTTTGGCGCATAATTGCTTTCGAAGTTCGTTAACAGAGCTTGAGCTATCTCCGCCGTCTTTCTAGCATTCATCGATAGCGTCTCCTGTGAAGCTCCCTCGTATTTCTTCAGGATCCTTGCTGCCGCTCTTTTGTCCAAGTACTCAGAGCGACTGGGAGATGTCTTTTGGGAGGAATTTCGACCCGTAGTTGCCATCGCGGTCGTTCCCTTTTTTGGATCTCTGAGGCCAGGTCGTGAGACCACTGCCACAGACGTTAAGAAATTGGTTTCGGTACCGGCACTTAAAGGAGGTTTAGCATCAGCCGTTGTTGGCTTCACTGTGTTTGCACCGGTGCTTGATTTGGGGATTGCCTCCTTATTATCCAGAGTTGATCGACCCGTAGTTGCCATCGCTGTCGATCTCTCGGCTGACATGGAAATGGAAGTTGTCCTCCGACGTTGTGTTCTCGCTGCTGTTCATCTTGTTCGTACGACCCCTCGCCGTGCAAGGCAGAGCCCCATACCGCAGTAAGGCCATACTCTGAAGTGGCCCGGTATCAGAGAGGCTCCGTTCGATTACAGCCACGATTTGCCTCCAGGCTGCAAACGTCCAATGGATTTGGAGGGAGAAGATCTTTGTCGTCGTGCCAGAGAGGCTAAGCTTCGTAGCCATGTGGCTAAAGACTTAAGCCCTCGTACCGCGGCAAGGTGTCCACCCTTCACAAGGTTATGGTGTCAGTTTAGGCCAACCTATTCTTCGTTCAGGAGCATTGTGATTATTTCACTCATAATAATTACCGTCTCTACTTAAAATTGCTTTTAAATGCACTCTTATTAAACTTTTTTCTGATTTTTATTAATTCACACATAAAATTTTGATGTAAGTGAAGTAATATAAATCTTCCGGAAAACTTTTCTCTCAAGTACTCCAAGGGCCATCTCATCTTCTCTTGACACTGTCCATGATTCCGAGCCGTACATCAGGACTGGTATGATGAGAGACTTATAGAGCGTGATCTTTGTCGAGAGAGTGGTTTACTTCCCAATTGCCTACTTAGTCCAAAGTAACACTTGTTGGCAATAGTGATTCTCCATTGAATTTCTAGACTGATATTGTTTTCGGTGTTAATTCTCGTTCCCAAATAGACGAAGTACCTCACCGTTTCAAATTGTAGCTATCAACGGTGACTTGTCTGCCAAGGCGCAGGTGCGCCGATTCTTTCTTTGATGGCAGCAGATACTTCGTCTTGTCCTCGTTGACCGCAAGACCCACACTTTTTCGCTTTATTATCCAGTCCAGAGAAGACAGCGCTTACGGCTTGATTGTTAAGGCCAATGACATCAATATCATCGGCATACGCCAGCAATTGCACGCTCTTGTAAAAGATTGTGCAATTGCGGTTTAGCTCTGCTGCTCGAATTATCTTCTCCATCATCAGGTTGAAGAAATCGCACGAAAGGGAGTCGCCCTGTCTGAAGCCTCGTTTGGTTTCAAATGGCTCAGAGAGGTCCTTCCCGATTCTGACGGAGCTGTTGGTATTGCTCAATGTCATTTGGCAAAGCCGTATAAGCTTTGCAGGGAAGTCAAATTCAGACATGGCGGCATACAGGCAACTCCTTTTTGCGCTGTCAAAAGCGGCTTTAAAATCAACAAAGAGATGGTGAGTCGATTCTTTTATCATGGGTCTTCTCCAGGATTTGGCGTATCGTGAAAATCTGGTCGATGGTAGACTTACCAAGTCTAAAGCATTGGTGGGCAAATGAAATGTAAGCATGTATTGGTAACCGCGAGCGTAAAGTGGCTACCATGGGACAAAGAACATTTGCAGTCAGCTGATTAACAAACAACAGCGAAGCAACATCGTGCGCCGCTTGACTGTTTTATGATACTATTTATGCGTGTACCTATATGTGTTTGTTCAAAATGAATGACAAATATTGCTTAATGATTTCCGCTGCCTTTGGTAATATGCAATGTCTATTGTGTAATATGTGTGTAAAGGGGACCCGGGCATATAATTTTAGGAGGCACTATAATACCTTCCATAAAGACTTTGAGCAATATGAGGTTATTGAGAGAGATAATATGTTTTTTGAAAATAAAAATAAAAATACCCTTTTGCAGAAGTATAAGGATTGGGTTTTCCAAGTTGAAAAAGATGGTCAAAAAAATTATACAGGTACGGAAACCACACTAAAGTAAAAGTAGTCAACTCCGAATTTACCCCACCAAAGGTATCTGAAATTATAACATTTTATTTATTTTATACATTTCAAATGGGGCAAAAATATACTAGGGCATAAAAAAACATCAACATACCGACTACCTATGTTACCTCGTTGCTGTCTGCAGCGCGACTGGCAGGAAAATTAATTCATTATCCCACAGTGCAAAACTGGTTTTTCGCTCTCAATAGCGACTGAAATAAGAGCGTAAGAATACGTGTGCTGACAGTAACTGCTCCTGTGAGTCAAAACGCCCATGTGTGGTCTAAAGCCACACTGATAAGGTCCAATCAGTTTGTCTACGATAGGCTTCAGTCTTTAACATAATATGCTAGAAAGAACCTTAGGGGCCTATTACGGTTTGCGAGTCGAACAAAAATATGAGCGACTCGCAGACATTTGTATTACCGATTGCGAGTCGCCCGGTAGCATTCGCCTCAAACTTCAAAATTAAGCGAATGTAAAAAATGAAGCGATTACTGTTTGCGACTCGATCCAAATTCGTTCGCCGGAAGTGTCAAAATCTGGCGAACAGAATTTGAAGGTGACTAGGAGGAAAAATTTGATTTTATGGTCATATTGGGATTATTTGGGGGTCATTTTGTGGTAATTTCGTTGTTGTCATTTTGGACTAATTTCGGGGATATTTTGTTGTTATTTTATGGTAATTTTTGAAATATTTTGTTGTCATTTTGGGGATTTTTTGGGCTCATTGTGTGGTCATTTTGGGGTTTTTTTGTGGTCATTTTGGACTAATTTCGTTGATATATTGTTGTTATTTTGTGGTCATTTTTTGAATAATTTGGTGTCATTTTGTGGTCATTTTGGGAATATTTTGGAGTTATTTTGTGGTCATTTGGGACTAATTTCGGGGATATATTGTTGTTATTTTGTGGTCATTTTTTGAATAATTTGGTGCCATTTTGTGGTCATTTTGGGGTAATTTTGGGAATATTTTGGGGTTATTTTGTGGTCATTTTGGACTAATTTCGGGGATATATTGTTATTTTGTGGTCATTTTGGGGTAATTTTGGTATCTATATTGGGATCATTTCGGGTTTTTTTTGTCGTCATTTTGGACTAATTTCGGGGATATTTTGGTGTTTTTTTGTGGTCGTTTGGGGATATTTTGGGGTCAGTTTGTGGTCCTTTTTTGAATAATTTGGTGTCATTTTGTGGTCATTTTGGGGTAATTTTGGGAATATTTTGGAGTTATTTTGTGGTCATTTTGGACTAAATTTGATGATATTTTGTTGTTATTTTGTGGTAATTTTTGGAATATTTTGGGGTCATTTTGGACTAATTTCGAGGAAATTTTAGTCGTTATTTTGTGGTCATTTTTGGAATATTTTGGTGTCATTTTGTGGTCATTTTGGGGTTATTTTGTGGTCATTTTGGACTAATTTCGGGGATATATTGTTGTTATTTTGTGGTCATTTTTTGAATAATTTGGTGTCATTTTGGGGTAATTTTGGGAATATTTTGGAGTTATTTTGTGGTCATTTTGGACTAAATTTGATGATATTTTGTTGTTATTTTGTGGTCATTTTGGAATATTTTGGGGTCATTTTGGACTAATTTCGAGGAAATTTTAGTCGTTATTTTGTGGTCATTTTTGGAATATTTTGGTGTCATTTTGTGGTCATTTTGGGGTTATTTTGTGGTCATTTTGGACTAATTTCGGGGATATATTGTTGTTATTTTGTGGTCATTTTTTGAATAATTTGGTGCCATTTTGTGGTCATTTTGGGGTAATTTTGGGAATATTTTGGGGTTATTTTGTGGTCATTTTGGACTAATTTCGGGGATATATTGTTGTTATTTTGTGGTCATTTTGGGGTAATTTTGGTATCTATATTGGGATCATTTCGGGTTTTTTTTTGTCGTCATTTTGGACTAATTTCGAGGAAATTTTAGTCGTTATTTTGTGGACAGGTGGTTATCACTCTGAATGAGGCGCTCGAGCCCCTTAAACGGTGCAACGGACGAGTGCATAACGGCTTGGGTCAGATCGTGATCCACGTATACCGTGGCGATGCACAGCGCGCTGCTATTCCGGACGCTCCGGAGGACTCGGAGATCGAGGCATCGGAAGGGGAAGCAGAGGAGTCCGACGCGGAAAGTATGTTATCCGCCACGTCAAATTGCGATGGTGCTGCGAACAACTCGGCGATAGAAGAAAGCCTGCTTGACGAAGAAGGCCTCGACGTCACGATCGTGGCTAAACCTGAGCACACTAACGTTGATGCTGCTTCAGACAGCAGGGTTCCCGCCACGCCAAATCGTGCAGGTGCTCTGAACAACTCCTCGTTGAGAGACAGCCCCCGGAACAGGCCAGACCTCGACGACACGCTGGCGGCAGGGAAGTCTGAGCTCTCTCATGTTGGTGGTGCTTCAGATAAATCTGCACAAATCTAAAGCAGCCTCGGCTGTTTTAAGCAGTCGTCTTTCTAAAGGCGACGTAGACGTGGTCCTTATCCAAGAGCCCTGGGTCAATAGCTCTAGGATCTGTGGATTGGGGACTAAGGGGTACAAGCTCATCCAAGCCAATGATGAGGGCAAGGTCAGAACCTGTATTTTGGTAAAGTCTGAGCTAAACACCTTTCTATTACCCAACTACTCAAATGGTGACGTTACAGCTGCCAGCTTAACAGTCGGCAGCACCAGCCTAACGATGGCGTCGGTCTATATGCCCTATGACGCCGAAGAACCTCCTCCACAAAAGGAGGTGAAAGATCTGGTGGATAATTTCTGTACGGGCCATCTTATTATTGGAGCTGACGCTAATGCTCATCACGTCCAGTGGGGAAGCTCCGATATTAACGCTAGGGGCGAGTCTCTGTTTGACTACCTACTAACAACTAACCTGGTGGTTTGTAACGTGGGTAACGAGCCTACTTTTATAACTAAAGCTCGTAGGGAGGTTATAGACCTCACTGTTTGTAGCGAAGGCGCTTATGAGTGGGTCAGAAAATGGCGTGTTCTTGATGAGCATTCATTTTCTGACCATCGGTACATAGAAATTGTGTTAGACTTTATTGTTGAGCAGCCAGTTATGAAACGAAATCCACGCAACACTAACTGGCAGCTACATAACCAAATATTAGCTAGGGACCTACCAGTATTACCTCCACAAGCCCCCTCATCAGTGGGAGAACTGGATAATCTGGTAGCGACCTTTACAACGGCGCTCTCAAATGCCCTAGAGCAGGCTTGTCCAGTACCAAAACCACGCGGCAAACATAGACCCCACTGGTGGTCTTACGACCTGGATTCGTTCCGTATATCATGCAGGAAGCAATTTAACAAGGCCAAGAGCATCGGTACGGAGCCTGAATGGCTCGAATATAAAGCTAAACTGAGGGCCTATAAAAAGGCTCTAAGGCAAGCGAAGAGAACTTCGTGGAGAAATTTCTGCACCGGGGTCGAAAAAGTCGATGATACAGCGAGACTTAGACGAGTGCTATCAAAAACTCAAACAGCCATTAGCTATTTACGGAAGCCTGACGGATCTTGGACCAGCACGGAAGGGGAAACCCTGGAGCTGCTCCTGAACACACACTTTCCGGGGAACTTGTATGATGCACCTGTAGAATCTGCAATAAACCTGGCGGTAAACATACCCATTACGGAGGAAAGGGTAAGGTGGGCAATCAAAAGCTTTGAGCCGTTCAAGGCAGCTGGGCCAGACGGGATTTTCCCCGCACAACTCATAAACACGCTGGAAATATCAGCTAAATGGCTGGTAGTTCTCTATTCAGCCTGCCTGGCTCTTAATTACATTCCGTGCTCCTGGAGAAGCGCCACGGTAGTCTTTATTCCAAAGGCTGGGAAGGCCTCACACTATGAGCCTAAAGACTACAGACCGATCAGTCTCTCGTCTTTTGCACTTAAAACCTTCGAGAGGATAATTAGCGATTATCTCTCCTCTACTATTGATAGCAACCTTATTTCTAGCTATCAACATGCATACACCAAAGGTAAATCAACGGAAACTGCGCTCCACAGCGTAGTCTCTATTGTTGAAAAATCATTGCACGAAAAGGAGTACTGTCTCGTGGCCTTTCTGGACATCGAAGGGGCTTTCAACAATATAAGGCCGGAGGCTATTAACACTGCTTTAACAAACCTGGGCATAAATAGGTCTCTTATTGGACTAATTGATCAACTACTAAAGGGAAGGAAAATAGTTTCTTCACTGGGAACAGTTGATCTTTCACGCTATGTCACAAGAGGAACGCCTCAGGGTGGTGTTCTCTCCCCGCTCCTATGGAACCTCACCGTAAACTCGCTGCTACGAGACACAAGGTGGGGGGCGGGAAGATAGTGGCATATGCAGACGATTTAGCTATTGCATATAGGGGCAAATTCCCACAAACCCTGTGTGACTTGATGCAAGTAGCACTGCGAGAAGTTTCTTCATGGTCCTCTCGCTGCGGACTTAGCATCAACCCGGGAAAGGTGGAGCTTTTCCTTTATACCAGGCGGTACAAGATACCACCGTTGAACCTACCAGAACTAGATGGCGTGCGCCTGAACTTAGCTGACAAAGCCAAATTCCTAGGCACAGTTCTAGATAGAAAGCTTAACTGGAAGGAGAATGTCATCCAGCGCCAGAGGAAAGCGTGCATTGCACTTTACACGTGTAAAAGAGCGATTGGCAAAAAATGGGGGCTCAGCCCCAAAATTTGCAGATGGATCTACACTGCGATAATCCAGCCAATTATGCTGTATGGAGTCGTGGTATGGTGGCCTGCGCTAAGAAAGGCAACAAACCTAAATCTGTTAGGGAAAGTCCACAGATCGAGCATGATCTGTATAAGCGGGGAGTTAAGAACAACGCCCAATGAAGCTCTCCAGGCCATTCTTGGCTTTTTGCCACTCGATCTGGAAGGGTACCGGGCAGCAGCAGCATCGGCTGTACGTCTAAGGGAAACGTCCGTCTGGGGCGCAAGCACTATTGGACACTCCTGTATTCTAAGATCTTACAGCTTTCTCCCTCTGAGCACAGATCGGTGTGCGACCACAACAGTCGGAGATTGTTGTTTTAGAATAAACATTCCCAGCAGGGAAGACTGGGAGAACATAGATCGGTGTCCCGCTACAAATGGCGGTACTTTTATATACACCGACGGCTCGAAGTTAGACGGCAGAGTCGGAGGAGGGGTTTACTCAAGGGGTTTGGACCTAGAACTCTCCTTTAGACTACCTGATCACTGCAGCGTCTTCCAGGCTGAAGTTTCTGCAATCATGGACGCCGTGACTTGGATAGGGGAACGCACCATCGAACAGGATATCTGTATTTTCAGCGACAGCCAAGCGGCCATCAAATCCCTTGGCTCTTACTCGTTCAACTCTGAACTGACGCTCAGCTGTCGTCGATCTCTTCAAGAGATGGCCCAACAGAACCGCGTGAACCTCACATGGGTCCCGGGACACAGGGACATTGAGGGAAACTGTATGGCAGACGAACTTGCCAGGCAGGGCACGACCAAGCAGATTCTTCAAGATAAAGAGCGCATAGGTATGCCGTTTGCCACGTGCAAGCTAATGCTGAAGGAGCATACACTCCGCGAAGCCAACGAAAGATGGCTACAAGCCCCAGGGTGCCGGATATCCAAGCAAACCTGGCCAAAATGCGATCTTAAAAGATCTAGACACATATACGCCCTAAAAAGGAAGGAAATCTCCATATTAATAGGTGTTTTAACCGGGCACTGCCTTACTGGTAGGCACGCAGCAAGGCTAGGCGTTCCCTACCGACGATGCTGCAGGAGTTGCAAAGATGATGAGGAAGAGGAAACGGTGGAGCACCTCATCTGCAACTGCCCGGCCTTAAGCGGAGCGAGAAGGCGCTCTCTGGGAGTTCCCTTCCTGGTTAGCTTAAGCCAGCTCGCGGAGCTAGACATAAAGGACTTGATGGCCTTCATCAAGTTATCAAAATGGTTCGAGGAGGGGTAGCGGTGTCGGTTAGGAGTGTCAGTCCCGGGTTTCGGCTATATGGAGAGTCCCGACAGCACTGGGATTTTCCATATGGCCGGGCCCCGGGACTGACTTTCCTAGTGTTTGGTGGTATCACAACGGGCCTTTTATTACTGGCCTAGGTGGGCCTTTGCGGCAGCCACTTCTACCTACCTACCTTGTGGTCATTTTTGGAATATTTTGGTGTCATTTTGTGGTAATTTTGGGAATATTTTAGGGTCATTTTGGGGGTTTTTTGTGGTCATTTTGACTAATTTTGTGTTCATTCTGGAGATATTTTTTGGTCATTTTGTGGTGATATTGGGATCATTTTGGGGGAATTTCGGGGATATAGTGGTGTCATTTTGTGGTCATTTTGGGGTAAACCAAGCTTTGCTGAAGTGACCATGGACCGGATCGTAATAGGCATCCTTGACCGAGACAACGACAGTTTGGCCATCGCCAAAGACCGGTGGTGGTATGACCTGTACGTAGCCGGAAGACCTAGTTACGACCTTTACAACGGCGCTCTCAAATGCCCTCGATAAGGCCTGTCCAGTGCCAAAACCACGCTGTAATCATAGGCCACACTGGTGGAGGAAACAATTTAATAAGGCCAAGAGCCTTCGCAAGGAGACTCAATGACTCAGATATAAATATAAACATACAAGGCTCTGAGGCAAACGAAGAGAACTTTGTGGAGAAATGTTTGTACTGCGGTCGAGAATGTCGACTATACAGTGAGACTGAGACGAGAGCTCTCAAGAACTCAAACAGCTACATATAGGCTATTTGCGGAAACCTGCCGGATCCTGGACCAGCTCGAAACGTGAAACGCTGGAGCTGCTATTGATTACACACTTTCCAGAGAACTCGCATGTTGCACTCTTAGCACCTTCAACAAATATGGCTGCACACATTTTCATCACGGAAGAAGGGATAAGGTGGGTAATTAAAAGAGCCGTTCAAGGCTGTTGGACCAGACCGGATTATCCTCGCACAACTCCGCACACGTTGGAAATGGTTGGTTTTTCTATATGGAGCTTGTCTGGCTCTTATCTACAATATTCAATAAAAACGTACAATAATAATAAATAATTGAAACTTCAGTTTTGTTCAATTTGAAGTTTTTTTTTAGAACTGGCAACAAAATGCTTCAGGCGAACTAGTTTGTTCGCTATCCATAATCATTCGAGCTAGGCGATTCGCCAAATAAGGCGACTCGAATAACTCAAGCGACTCGCGAACCGTAATAGGCCCCTTATATGCGATATTAAGAAGACTGATTCCGCGATAGTTGAATAGTTGGTGCGGTTAGCGGGATCGGCTTTCTTGTGGATTAGGCAGAGCATACTTACATTCCCATCCGGAGGCATGCACTCATCTGACCATATTCTGCATAAGAGCTGATGCATGCCTTTTACCAGCTCTTCGCCTGCGTGTTTGAACAGCGCGGCGGTAGTCCGTTTTTGAGCTATCCTCACTGGTGGGACGACTTTTCCATCGTCAGGGATTGGGGTATCGGGTTCGACGTCTCTCTCGCAATTTAGCAGTGAGGAGAAGTGCTCCCTCAATAATTTAAGTACAGTCTGTACGTCGGTTACCAGCAGCCGAATTTCAGAAATCTCTATCTCGTAAATGCTAAAATGCTTAAGCAAATGAACTCTCAGAATCTTAGGAGATCGCGCTTATTTGCGATTCTGATCCACAAGCCGCCTAGCTATGATATTAGTACGTTATCTGTACTCTAGATGGCGCATAGGCATCATTATATACATACACCTACATTTAATTATTTATTGAGTTTTTCACTATAAAATTGTTACACGGAAACAAAAAATGTTTTTTAGTTATAACTTGATAGATAGATAATATACCTGAATGATAGATAATATTACTTTTGTGACTCCGGATTATGATTTCTGGGACTGAAACTCGACTTTTGATTCCTCTCCCGCCGTTTTGCGACGTGTTTTCTGCAGTTTTAGTGGGATAGAAAAAAATACAATTTCCAAAATTATGGGGGAATACATAATTAAATATCAGTTTTTCTTATAAATTACACGTATTTATTGTTGTTGAGTATTTTAGGGCCTAAAACAACATTGTTCTACCCTTTTTCCTATTTTTTTGCGTTTTAGCAACAACTTTTTTTCTTCGCCAAAATTTGCCGGCTTTTCGAGAAAATTGGAGATTTTACGAGATGGCTAAAATTGCAGAATCGCAAATTTAGCTTAGAAGCTTCAAAAACAGCTGAGTTACGTTATCTTATTCATGAAAATGAATTTAGAGATTTTAGGAGATGGAAATTAAGCATTCGCGAATTCATGTCCAGGTCGCCATTATTGTCCTTACAGGAACTTGCCCCGGTCTTAAAACCTTCCGTCATCCGACGGATCTTTTCATAGAGTTTTCGGCCATCATTCCTGTCAACCAGCATCTCAAGCTCCTCACACTCACGCCTTTCGGCCTCACGTTTCTTTTTTGTGAAAGGGCGTCTCTCTTCCTTCTTCCCCCCACGATATCGTTGCCATACACTGCGGGTTGCTCCCGTTCGCAACGTCTCCCTGTAGGCAGCGTCCCTTTTGTCCGAGGCAGTGCTCCATTCCTCATCGTACCAGTTGTTATTGCAGGCTCGCTGAAACCCTATTGTGTCCTAAGCGGCGGTACGTAATGAGATAATGAGATGATAAGTGAGAGATATGCTTCCATTGCTCGGTTACATCGTTAGGTCGAGGATTGCTCTCCGATAGCAGGTGTGAGAGTTGAGTGGAGAAATTATCAGCTGTCTGTATCGTGCGCAGCTTCTCGAGGTCAAACTTTCCTTTCGTTACTGTACGTACTTTCTTCTCTGCACAGAGGCGTGTGCGTATCTTTGCTGCAACAAGATAATGGTTCGAGTCGATATTGGGACCACGTAGTGTACGCACATCCAGAACAGTGGAGCTGTGTCTGCCGTCGATCATGACATGATCAATCTGGTTTCTTGTTTCGTTTATGCTGGAACCTGATACTACTAATGACCATATTGCGAGCAGCGGCGAAGTTAAACAACCTAGTGCCGTTGGGGGATGTTATATCGTGGACACTAAATTGCCCAAATAATAAAAATCGGAATTTAATTATTATTGTTCAATTTATATTTTTTGGATCAAGGTTAAGTATTATTTTTTGAGCTTTATCTTTTCGATCTGAAGTAATAATTAAATCATAATTTTAATGACATTAATCATAAATAATAATTATTTTTCGATTTAAATGTTTTTGATCACGGATAATTATTATGAATTGATTTTAATCATTTTTACTCAAGCATAATTATTACTTCTTAATTTTTATCATTTTCCTCAGCCATAATCATTATCTATAATTTTTAAAATTTTCCATCACGCCATAATCATTATCTTCAAATTTTACAAATTTTACTCAACCATAATTATTATTTTCGATTTTTTGGAATTTTGAATCATGCGTAATTATTTTCTTATGATTTTTGAAAATGTGTTTTTTGAGAAAAATTTACCTACGCGCTGCAGGAACCAGACAAGCCGACATATGTTTCGATGATACTGGAGTTACATCTCTTCAAGGACTTTTCTTCCCGGCATTGTGAGAGTCGAACTCACAACACTGTAGTGACTTGTATGCTAGAAGGTCTAGCACCTTAGGCCACTACCCAGCTTGAAGGTAAACCCTTCTCAGTGTCCATTTATGCATATATTTATACTTCCATATAGAACATTTCTTTAATTTCAATGCTAACTTATATGAAAGATTTGCAAATTTTAGGACTTGGTGTGAAACCTATGAAAGAATTTTCTATGCTTAATTAAGCACGAATATTTTTCCATTTATAACATTTAAACTCTTTGTTGCTTTTTGACTTTGTAGTCTATTGCTGTAAATACTGACGGTATTTACAAGCAATTTTCGGGATTGTATGAAAATGTGTATTTTGAGAAAAATTTACCTACGCCTTCAGGCAATAATAACACTATCCGACAAATTTTCAAAAATTTTCAACTCCACGACATTTGATACATGATTCCTATGTAAAATTTCCTGCTGATTCCAAATTTACATTTCCACGACATTTGATACGTGATTCCTATGTAAAATTTCCCGCTGATTCCAAATATGTAAACATTTGATTTAAAAGTAGAACAGTTTTTGAGATATTTTGAAATTTCAGTTTTTGAGATTTAAAAAAAGTAGGACTACTAATTCGTCAATATCTCCGCTAATACTGCTTCGATTTTTATGCTGTTTCACTTTATCAGGAGAGGATAAAATACTGTTTTTACCTTGTAAAATTTATTTTAATCGGTTTTGAAAAATTTTCAAATTTTCACTTTTTTTCTATATTCATCATTTTGTATGTAATTTTTCTAAGTGAAATATTCCATTAATTCCTGTTTTTACACCGTGAGTCAATAGCCTGTTCATTACGGAACATTTTGACACTTACCAGATTATATTCAGTAGAAAAATGATAATGTTATAAGAGATTTATCGGTTTTGAAGTGACGGTAGTAAAATCAAATTTATTTTCCAAAACAGGGGAAAACTTTTATATATTACAACCAGACCCGTTTTATTTTTTAATAATCGTCGCAATAAAAATTGTGCGACCACAGTGTCAATGACGATTTGATCAAAAACTATGACAAAGTAGGCTAAGTTAAAATTTGATGACTATTTCACTTAGAAAAGCTACGTAAATAAAGATGGATATCGAAAAAAAGTGAAATTTTTTTTTTTTATTCTCTATAACTTCGTCACTTCAAAACCGATTAAGATAAATTTTACAAGGTATCCTCTCCTGATAAAGTGAAACAGCATAAAAATCGAAGCAGTATTAGCGGAGATATTCACGAATTAGTAGTCCTACTTTTTTTTTTCTCAAAAACTGAAATTTTAAAATATCTCGAAAACTGTTCCACTTTTAAATCAAATGTTTACATATTTGGAATCAGCAGGAAATTTTACATAGGAATCACGTATCAAATGTCGTGGAAATGTAAATTTTTGAAAATTTGTCGAATAGTGTAATTAAGCAACATACCGCCATTAGAGGTTCAATGAAAAATCATATATGGGTTTTTTCACTAAATCTCTTATACCATTAACATTTTTCTACTGATTATAATCTGTTAAGTGTCAAAATGTTCCGTAATGAACAGGCTATTGACTCACGGTATAAAAACAGGAATTAACGGAATATTTCACTTAGAAAAATTACATACAAAATGATGAATATAGAAAAAAAAGTGAAAATTGGCACAAAATTTTTTTTTATATTCGCTATAACTTCGTCACTTCAAAACCGATTAAGATAAATTTTACAAGGTAAAAACAGTATTTTATCCTCTCCTGATAAAGTGAAACAGCATAAAAATCGAAGCAGTATTAGCGGAGTAGTCCTACTTTTTTTATCTCAAAAACTGAAATTTCAAAATATCTCAAAAACTTTTCTACTTTTGAACTTTCTGATTACATATTTGGAATCAGCAAACAATTCTACATAAGATTCATGTATCAAATGTCGTGGAGTTTTTTTTTGTCGGATAGTGTAATTACAGCTTGATTTTTATTTTTTCGCAGAGGAAATAATAATTATGGCTTGATTATTATTTTTTTTTTTGCTCAAAATAAAACTCAAAACGTCATATCTCCTGAACCATGAAAAGTTTCGGTCTGAAAATTTACACGAATGTACCTCTTTCTTGGGGGTGTTTGCGCCTTGCACATACCAGCGCCACCTCAAATCGTCGACTCGTAGGTGCATGCACCCTCCTCTTCCAAGCGGGGGTGGAGCCTCCTCGTGGTGACACCTGGTAACGCTTCGGAGGCTAATTCGAGCGGCGACCTCTCCCCCCCCCCCCCCCTTTTTTAACCTGATCTCCTACCGCTGTTTTCAGCCTCTATGCAGGTGTCTCCAACCCTGTAGCCTCTACCAGCGGGCTTGCCAGTCAGCGTTCAGCGTCTGGTGAGTCCATGGCTGGGGGCTCCAAGGGGGCTGGAGGTACTAGCGTTGGGGCCAAGGACAGGCAACCCACAAAGGCCAGCCACCAAGACAAGCGGTCTGCAGCCCGGATCCTTTACAGGAATGCCACCTCACCGACAAGGGAGGAAGATGTTTCTGCGGGGGCCTGGGCGAAGATCCAGCGAGACCTTGCGTGGGCTTGGCGAATAGTGCCTGATTTCAGGGTGGAGCTTTATGGCGCAAACAAGGGGGAGTCCGCTAAGCGTAATCGCTCAGTAGAGGAGACTACCCCTACGGCACCGAAGAGGGCCAAAACACAAGGAGGCTGGACAAGGTCTTTCGCGGACATAGCCAAGGATCGCAAGATCATTGGCATCATCGACGAGAGCAACGCTGACGGCAGGATCCCCAAACAACAGTGGAAGTAGATCGAGGCCGCGCTCGCCAAGGCCTATACAGGATCGGAATTGAGCGCATAGGAGAAGTTTATCCGGGCGCGCGCCTGAGGGTAGTGGACGCGGTCGATATCCCGCAACGCCCAAGGACTAGAGCCTGGGTTCCAGCGACACCCTCGGAACCATCCGAAATTCTTGACGTTCTGCAGGAATATAACCCAGAGCTACCTACACAGAACTGGAGGTAGGTCAATGTTGTCAAGACCGACAAGGCAACAATGCAGATAGTACTGCTACTCGATGAGGCAAGTATCGAGGCTCTGGCCCGGTGCAACTACACAGTACGGTATGGGTACAGAAAAGCTGTGCTCAAAGTCTATAAGGCCGATGCTGAAGCTGTTGCCAGTTCTGCATCTCTTGCTGAGGTGGACCACTCCCCCAGCGACAACGAAATGGACGTGGACGACAATGGGTCAGTTGCGTCAGGAAAACGGAGCGGCTACGCCTCGTCTGGCTCGGACGGTAGCCCGACTCTCAGGAGGCTTTACTCCGAGAGTCAGCTTCTGAGCGAGGACGATGCGGACGCGACGCTCACGGAGGAGAGCGGCAAAAAACATGATGAGGGTCCTCCAGATTAACATTCATCATAGCAAAGCAGCTTCGGCTGCACTTCTACTGCAGCTCTCAAAAGGTGCAGTAGACATTGTTCTGGTCCAGGAGCCATGGATCACTGGTGATAGGATCTGTAGCTTGAGGACCCCTACATACAAGCTCTACAGCGCTATAGAAAAGGGTAAGCCTCGAACGTGTATTTTAGCCAGAGCAAATATTAACGCTCTTCTTTTACCCCAATTCAGTGACGGAGACTTGACAGCGATTAGCGTCGAGGGGCTGGGTAGGGGGTGCAGGTTTGCATCCTTCTATCTGGCCCACTATCACCAAGGTCCAATACCATCAAGGATCTTTCAAGAGCTCGTGAGTTCTACCAAACCGCGTCACGACATTATCGTGCTAGGCGGCGACGCAAATGCCCATCACAACCAATGGGGCAGCACTGACACAAATGAGCGAGGTGAGTCACTCTATAATTACTTACTAGGCACTAATCTAATTATATGCAACAGGGGAAACGACCCCACTTTCGTAACAAAAAACCGCGAAGAAGTCCTCGACATTACGTTGGTCACTGACTCCTACAGTGACCTCGTTGAATCGTGGAGAGTCTCAAAAGAACACTCCTTCTCAGACCATAAGTACATTAGTTTCTCCTTAGCAGATTCACACACAAGCCCGAAATATATACAAAATATTAGGAAAACAAACTGGGGTTACTACCAAAAGCTTATTTGCAAAAATTTGTCAAATAAGCTGGTAACACCTAGAAACGATAAAGAGCTAGATGATCTCGTCAGCTCCTTCAATAATCAATGCAAGTTCGCTTTAGATAAAGCGTGCCCGCCTAGAAAGATAGCTGAAACACATAAACCACCGTAGTGGTCGTCCGTTCTAGATAATCTCAGAAGGACACGTAGAGCAGCTTTTAACAAAGCCAAACAGGACGGCTGCGAAGCATCCTGGGAACTTCACAAAACTAAGCTAAGTAATTACCAAAGAGAAATCCGCAAGGCCAAAACGGGTCTCTTGGATGAACTTCTGCAGTGATATCGAATCAACATCCGCAGCGTCGCGCCTTAGGAGGGTGCTCTCTAAATCGCCAGCAACACTGAGCTACGTGCAATAGCCGGATGGGAATTGGACCGATTCGAGTACGGATACCATGAACCTGCTTCTGGATACACACTTTCCGACATGCATAGACATGTCTACTACAACGATCAGTGGAGAAACGCTCTCTGATCAGCTAATACAGGAAATTACCGATGAGAAAAAGCTGGACTGGGCCTTATGCAGGCTCAAGCCGTTTAAGTCGCCAGGTCCGGACGGAATATTGCCGGCCCAGCTACAACAAACATCCGAGATTATTAAGCCTTGGCTGATAACTATGTTTGTAAGCTGCCTCAGGCTCAACTACGTACCTGCATCATGGAGAGAGGTTAAGGTCGTTTTTATCCCTAAATCCGGGAAACCATCCCATTCTAAACCTAATGATTTTAGGCCTATAAGCCTATCTTCTTTTCTTCTTAAGACTCTGGAAAGACTCTTGGAGGACTATGTCAGAAGATCGATAGACGCAACTCATCTTTCGCGGGCCCAACACGCCTATAGCAAGGGCAGATCTACCGATACTGCCTTGCATTCCCTGGTATCTGCTATAGAAAAGTCACTTGACATTAGGGAATACACACTGGTGGCTTTCCTCGATATAGCAGGTGCCTTCAATAACATTCTACCGGAAGCTATTACCTCGGCGTTGACGGAGCTGCGGGTCGACACCTGCCTCGTTGAGTTTATCCGCAAACTACTTGTTAGCAGAAGGATTACAACAGAGCTAGGTGGAATTTCGATTCACAGACCTGTTAACAGGGGTACCCCACAAGGAGGTGTTCTCTCTCCGCTACTTTGGTTGGTTACGGTAAATCAACTCCTACGTCTTATGGAAGCTGAAGGCTACCAAGTAATTGCGTACGCCGATGATATCTGCGTTATCATGCGGGGAAAATTCCCTCAAACTCTTTGCAATTTAATGGAGACAGCTCTGTCTAAAGTATGCGACTGGGAGAATTCTTCGGGTTTAGAAGTTAATCCCGAGAAAACCGAACTGGTCCTCTTCACTAGAAGGTACAAAATACCGAACCTTTCACCACCAACAATTGGAAACACGACTTTGACACTTAGTGACAAAGTCAAATACCTAGGAGTTATTCTGGACAGAAAACTTCTCTGGAGCGACAACATAGCGGAACGAGTCAAAAAAGCTACGTGCGCGCTGTTTACCTGCAAGAGAGCAATTGGTATATCGTGGGGGTTTTCCCCCAAAGTAATACACTGGATATTTACAGCCATTGTTCGCCCAATTCTACTGTACGGAGTGCTGGTTTGGTGGCCGGCACTAACTAAGAACACGTACCTTAAGCAACTACAAAAAGTTCAAAGGAGTTCGGAGCTCTGCATAACCGGGGCCCTCGGGTCCACCTCAACAGAAGCACTAAATACCATGCTGCATCTTCCACCACTCGATTTGGTGGCGAAGGAGGTAGCTGTGATCACGGCTCTGCGAATAAGGGAAACAGGCGTTTGGATGCACGGAACAAGTGGACTCGCCACAATATTAGGCTCTCACGCTCCTGTTAACATACCATCACACACTGACTATTGCATGCCAAATAACGTGTTTGTTAGGCATTATGAGGTGAAAATACCAACAAGACGAGAATGGTATAACAGACCACATACTGTCCAGAACGCCATTAACATATTCACTGATGGCTCTAGGCTTGATGGGAAGGTGGAAGGTGGGAAATCTCTTTTCGTCTTCCCGATCACTGCAGCGTGTACCAAGCGGAAATGCTGGCTATACACGGTGTAGTTAAAAGCTTGGTGTCTACGCCCCGAAACGGCAAACGAATATTTATTTTCTCAGACAGTCAGGCCGCGCTAAAGGCACTGAACTCATGTGTCGACAACACAAAGTATGCGGCAGATCTCTTAACGAGATGGCTCAGCACTTCGATATCAGCCTTATTTGGGTACCTGGTCACAGGGATATTGTAAAGCGGATGAGCTGGCAAGGAAGGGTACCACCACTCATCTCCTTTGTAGTGTACTCATACAAACATACGTACATAGCGTGCAACAGCCACGACCCACATGCATGTCTGTTTGTATGACCGCATTTGAAAAATGCATTTGACACCTTCGGCCAATAGCGCAGCTTGAAGAATGTCAATGCTACTGCTGAGCCAGCGTTTATTCTAGAGCTCTGCTTGGCCTCATGCTAAGCACTTCTATTGGCTAGTGTAGGTAAGAAATTGCCAAGCTGAATTTGAATTCAACTACATAGAAGTCGAGAAAGAGGAGGAGTCAAGCAAATCACTTTCTGTGATTTGATTTTGTATAAATAGAGTAAGATTTGGAAATAAAAGATTAGAAATAACTTTAGAACGAAACTACTGACTTCTATTTTATTTCTCACATGATCTTTTTCGGCTGTCCTTTTTTTTAGATAGCCTATATGATCGGCTGAATCTCTCCGGCCTTTACAAACCGAGAGATCCCCCTTTAAAATCACCATTTGTACCCGTGGGACCACTACATAGCGATCCTGCCAAAACTTTGAACTCCCCAGGACCATTTAAAATATAAATTTGCAAAGGGACCATAAGAATTTTTTTAAATGAACGAAGAAGAAAACATCAGCCAGGCTGAATTCGACGCGATCTTCAATCGCTATACGGAGCCTTATGTGCCCGAATTAACTGCGCCCCAAGAGGCACAACCCATATATCTACCAACCCCAATACAGGAAGGTCCAAAGAGACTGACCATTGAGGAGTATAAGGCAAGACAATCCAGGTATAAAACAGTTTTAGCAATAACACCAACACCGCCACCTAAGAAGAAACATCGCAGTGGAAAGCAGTTTAGACAGAGAAAGGAGAAGGCCATTCTGTATAAACAATTAAATTTAGAAATTAAGAAAGAAAACAAAATTTTAATCATAAACAAATTGAAAATGTTAAAATATAAGAAATAATAAAACAAAAAAAAAAAAAAAATTTTTTCAGCAATTAAATTTTATATAACGTAAATTTTCACAACTTGATATGGGCTCTCAGAAGTCAAAAATAAGCGACCCCAAGGCTAATGTGGTCAATGAAGTTTTACTAGAAAATAGGCAAAACGGTTCTACCAGCCTTATAGAGATATTGCTGATAATAATAACAGCCCTCCTAATTTTCAATTCAATTTTAAAAATCCACAAAATATATAGGAGCCAATTAAAAAAGGCAATAAATAAAAATATTAAGAATGAACAAATTTAAATAATGATGCACTGGCAGAAAGTAGAGGAGAAGATAAAAATTTCGGAAGAACAATTCAATAAATCTTATAAATGTTTAAATAAATCTTTGAAAGTCAGGGAAGAAACATTCCTAAAACACATAGCAATCCTTTTTACAGAGTTAGAAGCCATAAGGAGTATTTCTAACGCATATTTTGAAAAGCTCACAAAAGAGCACAAAGGAATTGTGTTAGACATATTCTGGCGCAAAAGGGACAAAATATTAAAAGTCTTATCAAAATACGAATACGAAATTGAAATACCGCATACAATTGACAAAAATATTGAATTTCCTTCAGAAATTTTTAATCCAAATTATATCACATCAGAATTAAACAATCACATAGCAAAAATGTCGGAATTTAATTTGCAATTAGCATCAAAATCTATACCAAATTTTTCGGGAAATTACAAAGAGCTGGATGCATTTCTGAAAATAATAGAAATCATCTACAATGATTTAGCAGAAGCAGCTCGACCAGCATTAATCGATTTTGTTTTATACGTAAAACTAAGTCAAACGGTGAAGACAAATGTCACCGCAATAACAATCCCACAAACTTTACAAGAATTAACCACAGCCCTCAAAACCAAATACAAAAGCACAGCCACCATACCTCAACTACAAAACCAGTTGGCAAATCTCAGCCAACGAAATCTGAGTGTAACTAACTACAAAAACAAAATCCTTCAATTAATTTCGGAACTAAACTCTTTACAGATAGGGCAACTAGGTGCGAGTGCATCCCCTGAACAGAAAGCTCTTATTGCCAACCTAAATTAGCAATACAGCCTCACTGTCTTTAAAAATGGCCTGAACGAAAGCTTAAAACAGACCATATTTGCCGCACTACCTAAAACATTCGACAGCGCTGTCAACCTGGCTCTGGAACTAGAGCAAGGGACGCAAAACAGCAGCCGAAATGTAATGTTTTTCAGAAACGAGAGACAGAACTGGAACAACAATTACCAGAATACTTACAGGCAGCAGAACAAAGGAAATAGAAACTATTATCAGCCTAGGTATTCCAGTAATAATAATGCTAGACAGCAGAACGTTCCAGGGAATATGCCCAACCAGTCACAAAAACGGCAATTCCAATAGGTATCCAAATAATTCCAGGCCAAACTCAAATAACAATTTCCAAAGACAAGGAAATAACAATTTCCAAAGACGAGGAAACAATAACTACCAAAGACAGGCAAACTCTAACCAAAATAATCACCGAATGAACGTCGTCCAACTCCAGGGAAACGTGGACGACCCGGAGGACTACGATGGCAATCTTCCGGGGGACAGGGAAATATAGATAGAAATAAATCCAGAAACATCTTTGTCATCACAGAAAACCTCACAAACTACCTAACACTAACTAACTCTGAATTTAACAAGCCAATGACGTTCCTGATTGACACAGGAGCAGACATCTCAATTTGCAAAAACCCGTTCCACGATGAATTTGACATCAATACCGAAGCCAAATGCAAACTAACAGGCATAACCAAAGAAGAAATGTATTCTATTGCCACGGCTAAACTAAATTTCCTAATAGATAATAATAAAACATGTATAAATTTCCAATTGGTAAACGACACTTTTCCAATAGCAACAAATGGAATACTTGGTAGAGATTTCTTGGTAAAACACCTATGCAAAATCAATTATGAAACATTCACCTTAGCAGTAAATCTAAAAGACAAAGAAATTATTTTACCAATCCACACAAAATTATCTAAAAACAAAACCGTAACGATACCACCACGAACCGAAATAATTCTCCCAATTAACTTACAGATAGAAGAGGACAGCGTAGTCTGCAACAAAGAGATACAAGACGGTGTATTTTTAGCAAATTCGATAGCACCTGCCAAAGGAACAGTACACGTAAAAATTTTGAATACTAACAGTCACGCAGTTAATTTAAAAGAGTTAAGGTTCATGACAGAGGGACTATCCAATTACGATATTTTAAGTAGAAACAACGAAGGAAACTCATACAGTCACGAACGCTTTGACAAGTTAATAACTGAACTAAAACTAGAGAAGCTAGACAAAAATACAGAAAACGAACTAAAAAACATATTTTATAAATACCAATCCATTTTCCATTTAGAAGGAGAAAATCTGTCAATAAATAATTTCTACAAACAAAAACTTAATTTAACTGATAACGTACCAGTATACATTAAAAACTACAGACTACCACAAACCCAGCAAGATGAAATTCAAAGACAAGTTCAAGAAATGGTCGACAACGACATCATCGAACCATCAGTCAGCCCTTACAACTCTCCATTGCTTCTGGTACCCAAAAAGAGTAACACTGACGAAAAGAAATGGCGTCTGGTAGTGGATTACAGGAAATTAAACGACAAAGTAGTAAATGACAAATTTCCTCTAACAAGACTTGAGGACGTATTAGACGTTTTAGGCAGAGCCAAATACTTCACAACTTTAGACATGACAAGCTCTTTCCACCAAATACCCCTGCAAAACGACTCAAGACCACCCACAGCATTTTCGACCCAAGATGGTCACTACCAATTCAAACGTCTGCCTTTCGGATTAAAAATATCCTCAAACAGTTTCCAAAGAATGCTAACAATAGCACTAAGCGGTCTAAAATCGGAAGCTTTCCTCTACGTAGACGACATCATCGTTTTCGGATGCTCCTTGAAGCACCATAATAGAAACCTCATAAAAGTTTTCGACAGGTTAAAATACTACAACCTCAAACTTAATGCAAGCAAATGTCAATTTCTTAAATCGGAAGTAATTTATCTAGGACATTTAATAACAGATAAAGGCATAAAAACAGACCCAGCTAAATGCGAAGTAGTACGTAACTACCCCAAACCGACAAACCCAGACGAAACGAGACGATTCATTGCATTTTGCAATTACTATAGACGTTTCATCCCAGATTTCGCAAAAATAGTAAAATGCCTCAATTCTCTATTGAAGAAAGGAAAACCTTTTATCTGGTCAGAAGAATGCGAAAAAGCATTCAATAACTTAAAAGGCAAACTAATTAACCCGCCCATTTTACAGTACCCAGACTTTGACAAACCGTTTATACTAACAACAGATGCGTCTGATTTTGCATTAGGAGCCATACTATCACAAGGAGAAATTGGGCACGATTTACCAATTTCCTACGCAAGCAAATCTTTACAAAAGCATGATATCAACAAGCCAATTATCGAAATAGAATTACTGGCAATTCATTGGGGAATAAACTATTTCAGGACATATCTGTATGGTCGAAAATTTATTGTCGTAACCGACCACAGACCCCTAGTATCGCTATTTTCACATAGAAACCCGTCATCGAAAATGACGAGGATTAGAATAGATCTATCAGAATACGATTTCGAAATCGTATACAAACAAGGTAAAATTAACACAAATGCTGATGCACTATCACGAATTAAATTAGATAGTGACATACTTAAATCAATGATTCCCACTAATAAAAATGAAAAAGGAGATAATAAAATCAATGTAGTAACAAGGAGCAAGGCCGCGAATTTAAAAGAAATGAAAGAGAAAGAAATAAAGATAAATGAAAATAAGGAAACCGGTAAAAGCATTAAGGACAGCATATCTCATAAGAAGCCTGATCAACTCCACATCTGGGAATGCACATCTTTTAATGACATAAAGAAGATGAAGAAATTGAAATTTAATATTGGAAAAGAAAGTGGTACCACAATTGAATTAATTGATAATGAAGTGCACATAACTAGTAGCGATGACCCTTTGAATCTAGATTCAATGTTGGAGAAACTACATAGTTTGCTAAGGAATTCACATATAAAGGAGCTAGCCCTTTGTGAAAAAGATTATATATATAAAAATATTGACATAAATGTATTCAAGAAGAAATACAATGAGTTAGAAATGAAAAACGCGTGCCGATACAAATACTAATATACAAAGCTCCAAGGGAAATAAACAGCATGATAACAAAATCCCAACTGATAGACGAATTTCACTGCTCAAATATCGCAGGCCACCTAGGAATTCGAAAAACTATTTTAAAACTAAAACAAAGATACATTTGGAAAAATATGAGACAAATGGTCAAAGAATTTGTAAACAGTTGTAGAAAATGCACTAAAAACAAAATTGTTAGACACACAAAAGAGCCGCTTGTGGTGACAGACACCCCGGCATCTACATTTGATACCATCGCGATTGACACAGTCGGTCCGCTTCGCATATCAAACGGGTATAGATACATATTGACAATGCAATGTGATCTATCCAAATTCGTCATAGCACACCCCATTGAGTCAAAAGACGCAAAAACAATTGCAACCACTTTGGTTGAACAATTAATTCTCAAGTACGGTTTCATAAAAACATTGAAATCGGATAGGGGTTCGGAATTCGTGAATGAGTTAATGAAACATGTGTGCAACATACTTAACACTAAACAAATATTTTCTACACCATACCATCACGAAACTATGGGCTCACTTGAGAAAAACCATAGAACACTTAACGAATTTTTACTTTCCTTTGCAGACGATTATGAGTGGGATAAATGGGTTCCATATTACACTTTCGCTTACAACACGACCCCACACGTAGATACACTGTATTCACCGTATGAGTTAGTTTTCGGTAAATTACCCGCGCTACCAAGCGATAACATAAACAAACAAACAAAAATTTACGACATTGATGACTATGCCAATGAATTGAAACTGAGACTCCAAAGGTCAATACTCAATGCCAGGAACATTATTAAAACTGTAAAAGAAAAACGAAAATCAAAATATGACAGCAATGTAAACAAGGTTGAGTTGGAAATAGGAGACCTAGTATATGTAAAGCTAGAAAATAAAAAGAAGAGCCAAAGCCCATATCATGGCCCATACAAAATTGTAAAACGAAACGGAGTAAATTCCGTAATAGACATTAATGGCAGACAGAAAGAACTGCACAATAATATTTTAAAGAAATACTTAGAGTTAACCTAAGGCAAACAAGCCGACATATGTTAGAAATTACATAGACATTAATGAAATTACATGTAAGGAAACACTTAGAGATAAGATAAAACAAACCCACCGACATCTGTAAATAATTATATCCATAATTATATTCAATATTTTAGAAAATTACATATAAGCCAATAACACCCAAGAAATTACTAAGAAATAGGATAAGCGAAAAACTTACATATGTAAACAATAAATATAAGAAACTACATTAAGCAAACCATACCTATACGACGTAAGTATGTATATTCACATGAAAGGTATTTGCATAACTCCACACAAAAATTTATTTCATTTCTTAAATTAAACGAAATAAATTTTTCTCTTTTGCGGTAAGGGTGTAGTGTACTCATACAAACATACGTACATAGCGTGCAACAGCCACGACCCACATGCATGTCTGTTTGTATGACCGCATTTGAAAAATGCATTTGACACCTTCGGCCAATAGCGCAGCTTGAAGAATGTCAATGCTACTGCTGAGCCAGCGTTTATTCTAGAGCTCTGCTTGGCCTCATGCTAAGCACTTCTATTGGCTAGTGTAAGAAACTGCCAAGCTGAATTTGAATTCAACTACATAGAAGTCGAGAAAGAGGAGGAGTCAAGCAAATCACTTTCTGTGATTTGATTTTGTATAAATAGAGTAAGATTTGGAAATAAAAGATTAGAAATAACTTCAGAACGAAACTACTGACTTCTATTTTATTTCTCACATGATCTTTTTCGGCTGTCCTTTTTTTTAGATAGCCTATATGATCGGCTGAATCTCTCCGGCCTTTACAAACAGAGAGATCCCCCTTTAAAATCACCATTTGTACCCGTGGGACCACTACACCTTCCAGGAAATGATTTGGTAGGCATTCCCATGGCCTCTTTCAAACTTCGTGCGAGCACAAATACCATACAAAGAGCAAATACGCTCTGGTCAAGTCTCTCGACGTGCGAGATATCCAGGTCAACTTGGCCTTCTTATAATAAAGGGCGTACTAATTGCCTGCTGACCCTTAATAAATCGGGCATTTCTTCATTGGTAAGGGTCTTAACCGGACACTGTTTAATAGGCACGCATGGTGCTAGGATGGGCGTCACATCTCATGACTACTGTCGCAGCTGCAGATGTATTGAGGAGGAAGAGAGCGTTCAGCATCTGCTGTGTCAATGCCCCGCACTTAGTAGAAGACGTTTGGCTATACTCGGCCAACCGTTCCTCGATGACCTCGTTGAGGTATCAAAAATGGAAATTAAGGCGTTAGCCAAATTTATTGATTCCATGAACTGGTTTGTTCCTCTGCCTGGAGTGTGAGCTTGGGTTTTCGGACATGGGGGAGGTGTAGTGACCGTGTGGGGTATCACAATGGGCCTATTTTTCTGGCCTAAGTGTTGGACGGGGTCGGTGTACTCTGTCCTGCCCTTTTAACCTAACCTAACCTACCCTCTTTCTCTGAAGTATCTAATCCCATACAAAATTAATTCAAAAATTGACAATAAATGGTGGAAAAAGGTATACAAAAATGTATATCGTCGATTGGATAAATTTATGTCGAGTGTTGAAATTTTGCCAATTTCAGTTAATAATGCAGTTATACTTAGCTGATGAAAATGTTTCAAATTGCTTTTTACGTTTTTTGACAACTCTTTCAGCTTTCGAAATACTGCGATAAATGTTATATGCACAAGGTCACAAGCGATTTCTTCCGATTTCTCTAAAACTGAGGCACCTGGATAAATGACGATGCCCCATATAACATATGGCTTTCATTTATCGTCTTACTTTCATACCCCTTATCCACTAGTTATAGTCGATTTTTGAATTATTTAATTATGGGGTCAGATCCTTCAGAGAAAGAGGTACATTAGTGTAAATTTTCAGACCGAAACTCCTCATGGTTCAGGAGATATCACGTTTTGAGTTTTATTTTGAGCAAAAAAAAAAAATAAAAATCAAGCCATAATTATTATTTCCTGAGCGAAACTATAAAAATCAAGCTGTAATTATTATTGCCTGAACGAAAAATAAAAATCATAAGAAAATGATTACGCATGATTCAAAATTCAAAAAATATGGTTGAGTAAAATTTGTAAAATTCGAAAATAATGATTATGGCGTGATGGAAAATTTTAAAAATCGAAAATAATAATTACGGTTGAGTAAAATTTATCAAAATTATAGATAATGATTATGGCCGAGGAAAATGATAAAAATTAAGAAGTAATAATTATGCTTGAGTAAAAATGATAAAAATCATTTCATAATAATTATCCGTGATCAAAAACATTTAAATCGGGAAATAATTATTATTTTTGATCTAAATTATTAAAACTAAATTTTTATAATTAATTTTGATCAAAAAAATTTCACTCAAGCTATATTTAACATATTTATTATTATTTCATCAATGTAGTACAGGATAAGACAACATATAGTCTTTTAAAAGTACTTCAACTTAGACATTATTTCAAATATATATATAAAAAAAAAGAAGATATAACATTAAACTTAAGTCTAAAAAACACCATAACAGAAAATAACTTAATTACTTAGTAGTAAGTAGAAAAAGTAGTTAAACTTCTTGAGAAAAGTAGTAGGAAGATAGTAGAAGAGATGAGAATTCAAAGTCTTGATCTGGTATCATTATAGTGATTCAAAATATTTGCATATTTTTGCCTGGTAGTTGGATTGATTTAGTTCGGCTTTTATGGAATTAGGGATTGCATTCCACAACCTTACAGCGCTAATGAAAAATAGTCTAGATGAGTTTAGGTAATGATATGATGGAACAGCAAGACTATGATGCCTTAATGACCTTACTGTCTTCAACTTTTCAAATAAATAATTTGGTGTCTTCCACGTTAATAACTTGTACATAAAGATACAATTCCTAGCAGCCAAATAATTTTCTAGACTGCACCCAATAATTCTGGCTCGTCAAACAGAGATATGCTCATATTTACCAATCCCATAAATATAACGTGTAGCATTGTTAAATGCCACAGCCACGTTATTATATGATACTGAATCCATTTTACCGTATTCTCAAAGTAGGTTATGATAGGCATAACCAACTGCATTACAAGCTTTCGTCTGGTTTCAACGGGGGTGAAAGGGGCCGATATTCGCAATCGAAACCACCTTATTAACATGGTCACAGCAGGTAAGTTTTGAGTTCAAAATAAAACCTAGACATTTGACTTAATCCACAAATCTAAGAGGAATAGTTCCAATGTACAATTCCGGAATGTCACCAAAATATACTGCACCATGACTTATGGGCAGGACATAGGATTTGGACGCATTTAAGCATAAAGAATTTTCACTAGCCCAATCAGATATTGCGAGCAGATCGCTATATATTTTAAAACTTAAATCCTCAATGAGACAAATACGACTTGACAAGTACAACTGTATGTCATCAGCATACGCATGCACATTACCAAATTGGCACACAGAAAAGATATCATTTACAAACAAACTAAATAAGAGTGGGCCTAGGACAGACCCTTGCGGAACGCCTGCCAATAACGGCTTAGATTGCGATAATACATGGCCAGATTTTACTTTCTGCGACCTATCCTTAAGATAATTAGCAATAAGCATTACCGAGCTCTCTGCAAAACCGAAATAGTACTTGAGTTTCATGCATAAAAGGTTATGGTTAACAGAATCGAATGCCTTGGAGAAATCAAGTAAGCAAAGTAGCCTTAGGTCGCCAGCATCAAAATTAATTGTAATATCATCCAATATTTTAAGCATTGCCGTGGTATAACTGTGCTTAGGTCTGAAGCCAGATTGTAATGGAGAAAGTAGGCGATTTTGTTGTATATAGGCGGAGATTTGCCATTAAATTTAAAAGTAGGCAAAATGCTAATAGGCCTATAGTCACCAACACACATAGCATTTGTTTTTTTTTTGCGACTGGGAGTATAATTGCTCTCTTCCACACTGCTGGAAAACTTGAGCTGGTAAAGCAAAAATTGATGATGTGGGTAAGAGGTCTTATAACAAACTCTAAAATTAACTTGATAAATCGAAGAGAGATTCCATCCTCACCCACAGCACCCGACTTAACACTTAACACAGACTTCATAACATCAGCCTCTTCTACTCCAGCAAACTGAAACTCACAATTAGGACCTACATACGACGAGTAATCTTTTAACAAGGCAGAGCAACTGGTATTATTGTTGGCACAATTTCACACTCCGAATTTTCCTTCCCATGTATTTTAAACTTTTTTAAATTTCTCCGTAATTATTTGGATGGGAGTAAAGGATCTAGCTTTGATCTGCTATACCAACGCTTTGCCTGCCTGATAATAGCTGTTGTTTCATTTCTTACCTTTTTATAACGACGCCAGGTGATATCAGTCACATTTTTACGCCACTTACTATAGAATTGATTTCGTTTCTTAACCAGGGACACGAGCGATTAATGACACTAGCAGAACGAACAGGAACATGCGCATCATACAATCTAGTTAAATTTTTATTTAGGAATTCCAACTTACTATCTACAGTGTCTAGGAACCAACAATCAGTCCAATCAACCTCACATATATTGTAATGATTATCCTTGATTAATATGGATAAAACTCAAAAATATAAATCATTGCAGATTGCAAAGGTTATACCTGTAGAAGTATGGTGGTATTTGTAAAAGTGTTTTGCGATGTTTAGAACATTCTGATTTTTTTAGTTGAAAAAATTAAGAACAATAATTATTTGCCGTCTCTGGTAGCCGAGCATGATTTTTATATCATGTTGGGGGCAGCGATCATAATTGTGTTCAAGTTTATCGTAGAAGGAGTCCTTCTCTGCGTCGTCCGTCTCCTCATTCGGCGCATAGGCGCAGATAAATGTTATGTTGAAAAACCTCGCCTTGATGCGGATCGCAGCGAGACGCTCGTCCACAGGAGTGAACGCTAACACTTGGCGGTGAAGTCTCTTTCCCACCACGAATCCTACACTACGCGCTTTGCCGCGTGTCTGACCACTGTGGTAGACATCACAAGGTCCGATGGTAGACTTGCCTTGCCCCGTCCATCGCATTTCCTGTAAGGCAGTGATATCAGCCTTTGCCTGTAAGGGTCCGGACATTCCAGGTGCATGCCCTAATGTCATTCTCATTGTCCTTATTTCGTTTTTCCGGGTCGTCCACTTTAAAGGGGGTTCTCATCCGAGGCTTTGATTGTTTTTTCATTGGAATTTTATTTTTACGTGGCGGGTCCCAAACCCAGCGCACAACCCGTCTCCGTGGTTTTGAACATAAATATTCACACATTTATATAGCGAGCCGCTTGCTCCCAGACACCCGCTTGCAGCCGCACCACGCGGTGAACAGACGTTGCTAAAAAGGAGCTCGGTGAGCCCTTAAACCAGATTTGCCAGAGTGGCACCACCGGGGTTCGCTCTCTTTCTGCCGCGAGCATAAATAGTTCACGTTGCCCAGAGTGCACGAACGGGGACGCAAGAGTCGGGATTGAGTATGGTCCCACAGCTAGAGCTGCTTGCCTAACTATACAACCACAACCCATTACACGCGTTTTCGATCAGAGACGGTAAACAACAGCGTAGTAAAGGAAGAATTAACAAATGCTATTTATATTGCTCGCATACTTCGATTTATCTGTTGATCATCTCATACAATTACAAAGCCATATATTTGACGATAGTAAAACTGCAGCCAGTTTAAAGCTTGGCAGGACAAAATGGAGCGCTGTCATAAAAAATGTATTATTTCCCCATTTTAAAAAATTAATAAAAAAAAAACATTAAAACAAATAAGTTTAGTCTGATAATAGACGAGTCAACTGACATTAGCGTGAAAAAGTATTTGGGTATCGTCATTCGTTACTATTATAACGTTGTGCATTATTGAAAATGCGCGTTGGGTACGCCCGCACTTGCACGCACTGGTTTAGCACTACTTACTTTCGTTACTAAGTTTTGTTCGGTTTAGTTTCCTTTTATTTTAAAAAACTCTTTTAATTCTTTTAATTACTTTTTTCTTTATTTTGTTATAAGTTATTTAGTTGTAAATTGATTTTACTCTTAAAGTTATTTTTGTACTATTGCGAGGCGACGCGGTTGGCTGATGAAACTAAACTGTTTCTTTCAATTACAGCCATATCGCGTTGCTTTCTCGCGCATGCGCTGTGTGCAGTTGGCACCGCTGTCAGGAAGCTTGAATGCGCTGCCAGACTGCAAACAAGCATGGGGATGTGTTTATTGTGTGCAGTATGCGTGCAGTGGCACTACACCGATTTAAGGTGCGTGCAGTATCACTACACCACCCCACAGGAAAAGAAGAATTTGCCAGATTCTTCTTGCCCGTAAATTATTTTGAGTGGACGAATGATGACTATTAGGGTGTACCTTCCCTTTTTTCAGTCGCTCACTCAAGTACAATTTGAAAATACTATCTACATAATTTATTTCTAATTTACGTCTAACTATAGAGTATTTTATATTATTATAGTAAATTATATTAGTAAAAGAGTTTAGAAAAAGTAAATGTAAAAATTTTATGTTTTAGATTTTAAAATTTCATAAATTCAAAATTTTCTAAAATACATTTTTTTTATAATTTTTTGATAGTTAACTACAGGTTAGTTTAAATATACAAGAGAATTCATACCTTATGTATTCTATTTTTGTGAACAGTTCTTTGTTTTGTTGCTTCATCGCTTTTAATTATAATATATGAGAATTGGTATATACTTTAATGTTTATTTCTTGGTTCTTTCTGTATCAAGGCTTTATCATTTATGTATTTATGCATCCTCTATTTTACCTCTTTTGCATAATTTTCAATATTATAGATTGGATCAATTTCTTCATTAGTTAATTCATTTGGCAAAAGTGTTTTTTTCCAAATATTAACTCAAATGGAGTAAATTGGTTATCAAAAACTGCATTACTTGAAGTATTATGGAAAAATGTAAAATATTTAAGGTAAACATCACAATCTGAGTATGTTTCATTTAAATATGCTCGTAAATACTCGTTAAAAACTATGATTCCTCTCAATTGTACCAACCGTTTCGTGGTGGTATGCAGTAGAAAAATCATGTTGGATTTTTAAGAGTTTGGAAAGTGGTCGCCTAAAGTTGGATCATTATGATAAATTGTCATAAGTTTAAGTTTTTTATCATTATCAACCACTGTCTCTACAGGGTTAGTTAAAATAATTTGCAAATGTTTTAAAATTTTATTCCTGGAAATTTTTAAATTTGAAATTGGAAAATATTCGAAGAAATTATCATCTTTTTGCCATTCTACTTGTGAAACCCTTCCAGATCAAGTGGCAAAATGCCCAGAATGACCTGGAGGGCTTCGTTTGGCGTTGTCCTTAGCTTATACAGATCATATTGGATCTATGGACTTTCCGCAACAGATTCAGGTATGTTGCCTTGCTCAGCGCAGGCCACCATACGACGACTCCATACAGCATGATTTGGCGAATGATCGCTGTGTAGATGTTGTTGTTGTAACGAAGCGTAGCCCTGCCCAGCGTGTACTTTTCCTTAACCTAAATTGTCATCAATTTCTTCTAACGGGAGTCCTAGGAAACTTGCCGTTTCAACAGGGTTGGACCAGAGGGAGATGGGTGTTAGAAGAGTGGGCTCCGAAGAGCAGATAAATAAATGGTTGGTATTATGGGGTGACGAGCCGCATGCCGGACATTCATTCGGCACGTCAAGGTCTAGTCTGGATAAGTAGGAGTTTAACCTGCTACAGTATCCAGAGCGTAATTGAGCCAGAGTGACCCTTGTCTCTCGAGGAAGATGACGCTCCTCAGCCGCGACGCGAGGTGGTTTGGCGTGCAAAACGGCGTTCAGTGGACAGAGCGAGACATAAGACGCAACGGACGTGTCATAGATGTGCTTCAGGGCCTGCGTATGTACCTTTGGATCAAACGGCGAAAGTGTGAGGTGCCGGATCTCATCAAAATGTTCACGTAGATGTGCCCTTACGGTCCTAGGAGGTGGCTCATACTCAAGCAGTAGTCTGTTGGGATGTTGTGGTTTGCAACAGTTCAACAGGTACTGCTTGTTTAGCATTTCATTGTGCTCCAAAACTGGGAGCATTTCCACCTCATGATGTAAATGATGTTTTGGAGACATAAGGACGCATCCCGTGGCGGTTCTGAGTGCGGTATTTTGGCAGGCCTGCAGTCTTTTCCAATGTAGATCCAACTGCTGTGTAGATCCAACTGCATGCTCTAGGGCTGAGCCAACATTTTTTGCCAATGGCTCTTTTGCATGTGTAAAGAGCGATGCAAGCTTTCTTCTGGCGTTGAAGAACATTCTCCTTCCAATTCAATTTCCTGTCCAGAAATATGCCTAGAAACTTGGCCTTATCCGACAAGCCCAGGTGCGTGCCATCTAGTTCTGGTATGCTTAGTGGTGGTATTGTGTACCGGTTGGTATAGAGGACAAGTTCCACTTTCCCCGGGTTGATACAAGTCCGCAGCGAGAGGACCACAACGAAATTTCTCGCAGTGCTACTTGCATCAGGTCACAGAGTTTGTGGGAACTTGCCTCTGAATGCAATAGCTAAATCGTCGGCGTATGCCACTATACGTGTTTATAAGTTGCGCGGGGATAATCCCGTCCGACCCGGCAGCCTTATACGGTTCAAAGCTCTTAACAGCCCATTAACTTAGCTGTGTATTCAAGAGCAGCTCAAGGATTTCCTCTTCCGTGCTGGTCCAGGATTCGCCAGGTTCTCGCAAATAGCTGATGGCTGTTTGACTTTTCGAGAGGACTCGTCTAAGTCTCGCTGTGTCGTCGACCTTTTCGACGCCAGTGCAGAAATTTCTCCACGAGGTTCTCTTCGCCTGTCTCAGAGCTTTTTTGTAGGCCCTTAGTTTAGCTTTATATTCGTGCCAATGAGGCTCAGAGCCGAGGCTCTTGGCCTTGTTAAATTGTTTCTTTGTGCCTTTGTAGACTTCACCCAGTTTAGCTGCTGCTGCCTTGTACAGTGCTACGGTTTTTGCATCCTCGCATGCAAGTAATTTAATCTGACCCTGGTGCCAACCCGCATCCGTTACTCGCGTCGAACTACCCGGAAACTCTGGAGCAACGTTGAGAAGAATGTTGCGAGTTCATTTTGCACATAACGCCACCTGTCCTTGGGGATGGCCAGCCGGGCATTGCCTCGGTCAAGGACGCCTATAAGGATCCTGTCCTTGGTTACCTCAGCAAAGCTTAGTTTGCCCGCTCCAGGGGTATTCTGATGCCGCATGGGAGGGGGATTTAACTCCAGGTCCAATCTCTGGCGCTTGAAAGGGTTAACTTTTAACCTCTTCGCATGTAAGTATTTTGCGTACCTATAGTTGCCATCGCGGTCGCTCCCTTTGCCGAAAGCTTAGTTGCAGCTTCCTTCTCCTTCGAAATTCTGAGGCCATGTCGTGAGACCGCTGCCACATACGTAGTCCGCTTAGCTGCGTTGGCAACCGCACTGGTGCTAGCTCCCATCAAGTCACACAGAGCAAAAAGTGACATAAAATGCCCTCTAAATCAGAAGGATTTCTCTATGATATTTTTCCAATAAGATGCCCGTCTTATTATGACTCGGTGTCTCTTTTTAATAAAACTGAGTAGATAATCACATAATATTAAGAACATTTTCTTTTTAATATTTCAAATTAAAAAAAAAAATGAACGCTCAACCCAGATGTCTAGTCTAGTCTAATCTACACTACCATGTCATCGTATAATACTTAACTTGCCAACGTCTATTTACACCTTTGTTCGTTTTGCCTCACCACATCTCCACTTGCCTTATTGCCTTCACCGCGAATCGAACTAAGAATTATTAACTGCTGAACGGAGATCTCTACCATGATGCTATCGTGTGCTTGTGCTTGGTAGCGTCGAATTACACATTCGAAGAAGGCATACCTGAATTTGAATTAATAAGGGATCTTCTTAAAATATATAGTTTTCCTTTTCAATAAATTCAATATGAATCTAGTGAAAATAAGAGGATGTTCTCATTAATTTACTTTAAACAGGTTTTCTAATAAAAACAAGCAGATTTCTTCTAACTTTTGACAAAAGTACATAAAAAATTCATAAATAAGAAGCTAACTCCTTGTTTTTAGCCGATTTCCTTTTCAATAAATTTGAGAAGAAATTCAAGCTAAAATCTAGAAGATTTCCTAACACAAATTTCTTCAAATTTGTCCCCACTCGCTCTCCCCGGCCAAAAAGCTTTTTTAGACGTCGATCTCTTTGATTATAGGTGAACTTTTGGGTTCTGTGCAATCTTACTCGATAGAGGTTTGGTTGACCGACTCGTAGTTGCCATCGCTGTCGATCCCCCCCTTGATTGTGGAACGCAGGTTGTCCTCCGGCGTTGTTGTTGCTTTCTCGCTTGCTCCTCCATAGCTCTCCTCTGCTGAGGTGTGAAATTTGGCGTTGTTTGTTTTTTAGGGTTTTCGTTTTATTTACGTTATTTGAGTTCATCTTGTTCGTACGACCCATCGCCGGACAAGGCCAGCTTAGCGTCAAGGGAAGAGTAGGGCAAAATGTGTCGTCCGCCGCGGCAGAGCCCCGTACCGCGGTAAGGCCATGCTTACTCTCTGAGGCAACCCGGTATCAGAGAGGCTCCGTTCAAATACAGCCACGATTTGCCTCCCGGCTGCAAACGTCTAATGGGCACGGTTTCGCGTAACACCCTGGATTGGGAGGGGGAAGATCTTTGTCGTCGCGTCAGAGAGGCTAGGCTGCTCTCGTGATGAAGTGCCGTACGGAGCTATGATCACAAGGGCAGCGTAGCCCTGTGGCTATCGACTTAAGCCCTCGTACCGCGGCAAGGTATCCACCCTTCACGAGGGAGATCTAATAGTAGTTAATGAGCAGTTGCCGACTATATATGCTCGCAACTCGGCTCCAAGCTTGCTTGACCTTATCATCTCCTCTAGACCTGGGCATATCCTTATTATATAACTGGGTACACTTCACGTCACTGCACTCACCTTTCCAACACAATAAATAAGGAAAAGAGATTTGATTTTAAATTTAAATTTAGATTTAATTAGCGGGAGCGCAAATATGATCGTGTGGCGGGTACAATAGTTTAACAATTGTGTTTTTGTTTATGATGTGTGGGTGTGTTTGGTGTTGACATTTGGTGTATGTGTAATTGTGTTAGTGTGCGTTTGAGGTGTGGTGAGATGGCCGGCGGCAGGGTTGCTGCGAACGCGGCGGTGGTTACGGCTAAGTTAGCCATCCCAGCCCCCCTAGGCGAGTAATCAGCCTAGCAATCGCTGTAGCTACTGCAGTGTCTCCACGACGTTGCTTAGCCCGGTTGGGCGTCGGTTGCGTTGCCTAGGAGGGTGCTGACGTGTTGATGTTGCTGGGTTCCGGTATCGTGCACCAGGATGATTCTACGCCTGTGGACGATGGTTCGGCTGCCATATTGTGCGTCGAGGTTGCGTGACGCGTGGTGGTTGCGCTCTTGGTCGCGCGTTGTTGTGTAGCGCTCGCGGTTGCGATCTTGGTCGCGCGTTGGTGCGTGAAGGCGGTGCCGCTGAGGCGCTACGCCTGGCTGTCCGATGTAGCAGCGTATTTGGCACAACACATTCGAGGTGCACGCATCCGTCGCATGCCACAAGGCCAAACAATTAAGGCAATAGCCATGTGCCTGTGCTACCTGTTGCCGTTGCTGGGGTTGTATGGCTTTGAATATGCCACACAAACGCAACGAGTGTGGTCGACGGCATAGGGGGCAACGTGCAGGATGTGCCGTTACCGGATCTCTTAGGGGCGGCTCTTCGGTGACTGCTGCATGGGTCTCATTTATAGCCCGACGTGGCGCTGGCGACGGCGCAATTGTTGCACGAGGAGCGTCGGCCCGCGGAGGTGCAACAGGTACGAGGAGCGTCGGCCCGCGGAGGTGCAACAGGTGTTACGCGTGCTCGTGGCACGGGTATCGCCGAGCGGATGATTGGTGTCGGGGCGACTTCTTCGATTTCCATGCTCGTAGACATCTGTTAAAAATATAATGGACTTTAGTGTCTTATAAAGGCATTTGGGGTGCTTAATTTGAGCACTATGTGTATCTACATATGTATTTCTTATATAAGGCTTTAGGTATTTATGATAAGCGGTTTTCTTTGCGATATAAGAGGGTATTATTCACGATTTTCAGGAATCTAGTCCTTCGAGCCACCTCTTAAGGAGTGAGGTTTTAACTCTTGGGGGTAACATCGCTTGGTGGATGCATTGCCTTTATTTGATTGGATGCGAGAATTATCGATTTTTAGCTATTCGCGGGGTTGAAATTAGTTGGTATTAGACTCGGTTGGCAAAAAGCATAGTTTGACGAGTGGTCGCGTTAACATTCCGGTTTGTGTACGTAGGTCAACTACCCGGATGTGACCGTCGGAACCGTAGTGTACCTTTTCGATGCGGGCTAGCCGCCATTCGGTAGGTGGGAGACAGTCGTCATGTATTAGGACGCATTCTCCAATTTTTGGAGCTTCTTGAGTGTTTTTCCACCGATATCTTTTATGGAGGTCTTTGAGATATTCCTCCTTCCATCGGCGACTAAATTCATGATGGAGAATTTTGATTCGTTCCCATCGATTTATGAGGGAGAGTGAGTCCACGTTTGGTTCTGGTATAGCCAGAAGTGGAGCTCCTCTAAGAAAATGCCCAGGTGTGAGGGCTGTAAAGTCGGAGGGATCTTGCAAGAGCGCTGATAGCGGCCGTGAATTTAGAACGGCTTCGACTGGTATGAGTAGCGTTGTGAACTCTTCAAATGTGAATTTATAATTGCCAGCGACTTTTTTAAAATGTGTTTTAAAGCTTTTAACAGCTGATTCCCATAGTCCACCCATATGTGGGGCGCTCGGGGGGATGAATTGCCAATTAATGCTTTGAGGTGCATATTTTGCAATGACATGCGGCGAGACTTCTTTTGCGAACTGTACGAACTCTTTTTCGGTTGCGCGTTGGGCACCGATGAAGGTTTTACCGTTGTCGCTCATGATTTTGGAGGGAAATCCTCGCCGTCCGTCAAAGCGTGCAAATGCCGCGAGGAAAGCTGACGTTGTCAGATCGGAACATAACTCTAAGTGCACGGCTTTTGTCGTAAAGCATACAAAAACAGCCACGTAACCTTTCGTTATGGTAGATGACCTTAGCACCGAGGCCTTTAACTGGAAAGGTCCGGCAAAATCAACACCCGTGATGGTGAAAGGCAAAGAAAAATTGCAGCGTTCAGGTGGTAGAGCTGCCATGATCTGCGTGCGCATCTTTTGCTTATGTAGCGTACAGACTTTACACGTAAAGATGCATTTTTTTATCAGAGGCTTTAGTCGTGGTATATAAAATTCTTGTCGGATCATTTGTTGCTTTAGCCGGTGTTCGGCGTGTACCATTAAAAGGTGAAGATAATTAAGGAAAAGCATGGCAAATGTTGATTTTTCAGGTATTATTCTTTTTGTACCTACCCGTCCTGCGATTTCGAACTGGGTGGTGAGGAAATCTTTCATTTGTTGCCACGTTGGGCATTTTTTGCGGGATGAGAGCGATTGCTCCCATAAAATTAAAGATTTTTCTGGCAATGTGGCAGCACAAATATTGACCAGAATTGGGTCCCAGTTTTCAGTTTGAATTTTTTGGGTTTCTAAAACCGACAAACAGTTTGTTACTGTTGATTGCAATTTGAGAAATTCCTCGCTAGTTTCTTTTTGAATTTTTGGTAGATTCATTAATGTCGTTATTTGTTTATCGACTAATACTCTTTCATTTTCGTATCTAGCTTTTAACGCTTCCCAAGCCAGATTAAAATTGTCATCGTTAAGTGTGAACTGTTTTACTATTATCCCTGCTTGACCTTTAGTTTTATTTCTTAGATGATATAATTTTTGCGCTTGTGATAGCTTTGGGTGGTTTATGTAAACGGCTGAGAACATATCTCGGAACGACGGCCATTGCTCATAACCCCCATGAAATACTTCAGTATCACAGGCCGGCACTGTGAGATATATGCCTGAATTGGTTTCTTTGGTTTGTGTTTGGGGCAGCTCTACTCGTTGTAGAGTAGGTGCAATAATTGGCCTTAAAAGTTTTAATTGATCGGAGATCATGGCCTTTGTTTCTTCATAACGGTCTAAGCAGTTTTCATACTTTGAATAAGCCGATTCTTTAAAATTTCCTGGCAAGTCTGAATCAGCGGTTTCGATGATTGCGTCATATGCCGTTTGGAGCCGTGTCCAAAATCTGTCAAGAGATTTCTCTTTGACTTCTAGAACCGATTCCGTATTATCCTCTATAGGGATTGAGGCGAATCTAGTGCAGTATCTTATGATACTGTCTCTTTCGGTTATGAATTTTGCTGCAGAAAATTCTTTGCCCTTTTTTTGCTTTCCCCCCTGTTTTGAGCGGGTGCCGTCAGCAGGGCTGCCTTGAGGCTTTTCGTCTTCACCCAGTTTAAATGGCTCCACTACGATATGGGGAGATTTTGGGTCGGACATTATGTTTTTAAAAATTTAATAAATATAAATATTATTGAACGGTGTTTTTTTGTATTACCGACTTTTTGTTTCTATCGGTCGTTGTTTTTTATTTGTTGTTAATTTGATTCTTTTTGATAAAAAATCGATATATAAAGCAAATATACATGAATTTATGCTATTGTTTAATATATCGTGATTTTATTACTATCGCTGCTTTTATTTTGCACGCGAGTGTATTTTCTACCTTGGCTTTTATTGTGAAAATATGCCAAAGGCTAATTGAAATTATTACCGCTTATTATTTCCTTATATAATTTTTATAAGTACTTACAATATTTTTTGTAAAGTATTGTCACTCTATAAGTACTATCGAAATTTTTGTTGGGTATGTAAGACCGGTTACCCAAATGTAGTTATGTATATATTTGAATGTTTATAACTTAGCGGGGGTGACTGTTTGCCTTTAAGTAGGTGCAAAGCTAATTTCAATACAAGGAACTTTGTTGTTTATATTTGGTTTTTTTTTTTCTTTTGGGATGCTGGACTATAGCTTTTTCCTTATTTTTGTGTCCGTATTTTTTTTGTTGATAATCACTCAGTACTTTTACTGGGCGAACAGAAAATAGCTTCGCTAACAATTTTAATATTTTCGTTTCATTTCATCATCATTTATTGGCGCTTAACCGCCTAAGCGATTTTGGCCGTTTCGTATCAAAGCTTCATTCCTTCATTCAAAGTATCATTCCTTTTTAGCGATAACCGACGCCAATTGGAAACCCCAAGGGAGTTCAAGTCATCCTCCACCTGTTGTTTCCATCTCAGTCGAGGCCTCCCCCTTCCTCTGCTGCCGAATTCAGGCGACGATAGGAAAACCTTCTGTGCTGGAGCTTCTTTGTCCATTCGCATAACATGGCCCAGCCAGCGGAGTCTTTGGGCTTTAATTCGCTGGACTATGGTCAGATCTGCGTAGAGCTCGTACAGCTCATCATTAAATTTCCTTCTATACTCGCCGTTGGCATCACGGGAAGGACCATAAATCTTCCGGAGAACTTTTCTCTCAAATACTCCAAGGGCCATCTCATCTTCTCTTGACATTGTCCATGAATCTGAGCCATACATCAGGACAGGTATGATGAGAGACTTATAGAGCGTGATCTTTGTGCTTCGAGAGAGGACTTTACTTCTCAATTGCCTACTCAGTCCAAAGTAGCACTTGTTGGCAAGAGTGATTCTCCGCTGGATTTCTAGACTGATATTATTTTCGGTGTTGATACTGGTTCCCAAATAGACGAAATCCCTCACAGTTAAATTTGTAACTATCAACAGTGACATGGCTGCCAAGGCGCAGGTGCGCCGATTCTTTCTTTGATGACAGCAAATACTTCGCCTTGTCCTCGTTCACGGCAAGACCCACTTTTTTCGCTTCCTTATCCAGTCCAGAGAAGGCAGCGCTTACGGCGCGGTTGTTAAGGCCAATGATATCAATATCATCGGCATACGCCAGCAATTGCACGCTCTTGTAAAAGATTGTACCATTGCGGTTTAGCTCTGCTGCTCGAATTATCTTCTCCAGCATCAGATTGAAGAAATCGCACGAAAGGGAGTCGCCCTGTCTGAAGCCTCGTTTGGTTTCAAATGGCTCAGAGAGGTCCTTCCCGATTCTGACGGAGCTGTTGGTATTGCTCAAGCTCATTTGACAAAGCCGTATAAGCTTTGCAGGGAAGTGAAATTCAGACATACAGGCAACTCCTTTTTACGCTGTCAAAAGCGGCTTTAAAATCGACAAAGAGATGGTGAGTGTCGATTCTCTTATCATGGGCCTTCTCCAGGATTTGGCGTATCGTGAAAATCTGGTCGATGGTAGACTTACCAGGTCTAAAGCCAGACTGATAAGGTCCAATCAGTTTGTCTACGATGGGCTTCAGCCTTTCACACAACACGCTAGAAAGAACCTTATATGCGATATTAAGAAGACTAATTCCGCGGTAGTTGGTGCGGTTAGCGGGATCGCCTTTCTTGTGGATTGGGCAAAGCACACTTAAATTCCAATCCGGAGGCATGCATTCGTCTGACCATATTCTGCATAAGAGCTGATGCATGCTTTTTACCAGCTCTTCGCCTCCGTGTTTGAACAGCTCGGCGGGTAGTCCGTCTTTTCCAGGCGCTTTGTTGTTTTTGAGCCGGGATATAGCTATCCTCACTTCATTATAGTCAGGTGGTGGGACGACTTTTCCATCGTCAGGGATTGGGGTATCGGGTTCGACGTCTCCCTCGCAATTTAGCAGTGAGGAGAAGTGCTCCCTCCATAATTTAAGTACACTTTGTACGTCGGTTACCAGGTCACCATTATTGTCCTTACAGGAACTTGCCCCGGTCTTAAAACCTTCCGTCATCCGCCGGATATTTTCATAGAATTTTCGGGCATCATTCCTGTCAGCCAGCATCTCAAGCTCCTCACACTCACGCCTTTCGGCCTCACTTTTCTTTTTTCTGAAAAGGCGTCTCTCTTCCTTCTTTGCCTCACGATATTGTTGCCATACACTGCGGGTTGCACCCGTTCGCAACGTCTCCTTGTAGGCAGCGTCCTTTTTTTTCGAGGCAGTTTTGCATTCCTCATCGTACCAGTTGTTCTTGCGGGCTCGCTGGAACCCTATAGTGGCCTCAGCGGCGGTACGCAATGAGTGAGAGATATGCTTCCATTGCTCGGTTACATCGTTAGGTCGAGGATTGCCCTCTGCTAGCAGGTGTGAGAGTCGAGTTGTGAAATTATCCGCTGTCTGCGTCATGCGCAGCTTCTCGACGTCAAACTTTCCTTCCGTTACTGTGCGCACTTTCTTCGTTGCACAGAGGCGTGTGCGTATCTTGGCTGCGACAAGATAATGGTCAGAGTCAATATTGGGACCACGCAGTGTACGCACTTCCAGAACGGTGGAGCTATGTCTGCCGTCAATCAAGACATGATCAATCTGGTTTCTAGTTCTTTGATCAGGGGACAGCCATGTGGCTTGGTGTATTCGCTTATGCTGGAACCTGGTACTACTGATGACCATATTGCGAGCAGCGGCGAAGTCAATCAACCTAGTGCCGTTGGGGGATGTTATATCGTGGACACTGAATTTTCCAACTGTGGGACCAAAGACTCCTTCCTTGCCCACCTTGGCATTAAAGTCGCCGAGCACGATTTTGATATCCTGCTGGGGGCAGCGATCATAAGTCTGTTCAAGTTTATCGTAGAAGGAGTCCTTCTCTGCGTCGTCCGTCTCCTCAGTCGGCGCATAGGCGCAGATAAATGTTATGTTGAAAACCCTCGCCTTGATGCGGATCGCAGCGAGACGCTCGTTCACAGGAGTGAACGCTAATACTTGGCGGCGAAGTCTCTTTCCCACCACGAATCCTAAACCACGCGCTTTGCGGCGTGTCTGGCCACTGTAGTATATGTCACAAGGACCGATGGTCGTCTTTCCTTGCCCCGTCCATCGCATTTCCTGCAGGGCGGTGATGTCGGCCTTTGCGCCTACGAGGACATCAACCAGTCGGGCAGCGGTACCGTCCCTTGAAAGGGTCCGGACATTCCCGGTACATGCCCTAATATCCAAATCGTTATGCCTTATTCGTTTTGCCGGGTCGTCAACATTAAAGGGGGTTCTCATCCGAGGCTTTGCATTTGTTTTCATTGGAATTAAGTTTTTTACGTGGCGGGTCCCAAACCCAGCGCACAACCCGTTTCGGGGTTTTGGAAAATATTTACACATTTATATAGCGAGCCGCTTGCTTCAAGACAGACGCCCGCTTGCAGCCGCACCTCATGGTGAACAGACGCTACGCAAAAAACCTCGGTGAGCCCTTAAACCAAGTATGTCAGAGTGGCTCCACCGGGGCTCCCTCTCTTTCTGCCGCGAGCCTAGGTAGCTCCCGTTGCCCAGAGTGCACGAAAGAGGACGCAAGGGTCGGGATTGAGCAAGGTCACTTTTCTTTATTCTTTCTACTGCTTATTTTGTTAGTGCAATCCTGCCTTTGCTTGACTTATGTGCGCAAGGAAATGCAAGCTAAAGGGGGTATTGCCGCTAAAATTTGCAAGTCAGACTTGAAACCTATATTTTGTTTTTGGAAATTTCGATTTGTGCTTGACAACACGAAAAATAAGCAGTATGTCCGCGGTGAGATTTTTTTTTCCTTTTAGTAAGTATTTGTTGTAATACTTTTGTGCGGGACTTAATATGAAACTTATATGTAAATATGTAGGATGGTCGGAATTTACCGGGGTTAGAATATTTATATATATATATATTTTTTTCACGTTACTTTTTTTAAAATTCCGTATTCTATAGAAACTTTTTGGCAATGTTAAATATTTGAATATATGTACGTATATATTTTTATGTGTAACAGTTCGATTTTGGGAAATACGGATTTATGGAAAAAATCCGTAGAAATACCAAATGAACGTCTTAATAATTGGAAATCATACAACTCACCGCTCTTTAGCAAGGGTTAAGGGGAAGTTTAAGTACTTAGCCTTTTTTAATTATTTTGTATTTATAATTTTTGGTTAATGTTGTTGTTTGTCCTTCCTTCCCTCGCTTTTTTTCATATGTGTTGCAACAATTTTTGTTATGTTAGTTTGTATATTTCCGCGCCCGATCTTATGTTAGTGGACTGTATTTTTATTTTGTTGTTTGTACTTTAGTTTTTGATGGTTTTGTTTTTTGTTGACCGGCGCGCCCGAATATTTTATAATATTATTTTGTTTAAATGTTTCGATAATTAATTAATTAATTTTTTTTTTTCAATCACCCTAATGTTGGGTTTTACTTGTGCACGTCTTGTTTTTGTAAATTTTGTTTCCAACTTCTTTTTTGAACTTTAGGATGTTTAATTTCAATATATTTTCTCACTGTCCATATGTTTTGCGCCGTTTTTGTTGTTGTGGACTTTATTTAATATTTTTAACGTGTTTTCCATAGGTGCTGTTCACTAAGGCGAAGATGGACCATATATAAATGGGTACACTTCACGTCACTGCACTCACCTTTCCAACACAATAAATAAGGAAAAGAGATTTGATTTTAAATTTAAATTTAGATTTAATTAGCGGGAGCGCAAATATGATCGTGTGGCGGGTACAATAGTTTAACAATTGTGTTTTTGTTATGATGTGTGGGTGTGTTTCGTGTTGACATTTGGTGTATGTGTAATTGTGTTAGTGTGCGTGTGAGTTGTGGTGAGATGGCCGGCGGCAGGGTTGCTGCGAACGCGGCGGTGGTTACGGCTAAGTCTTTCCAACACAATAAATAAGGAAAAGAGATTTGATTTTAAATTTAAATTTAGATTTAATTAGCGGGAGTGCAAATATGATCGTGTGGCGGGTACAATAGTTCAACAATTGTGTTTTTGTTTATGATGTGTGGGTGTGTTTGGTGTTGACATTTGGTGTATGTGTAATTGTGTTAGTGTGCGTGTGAGGTGTGGTGAGATGGCCGGCGGCAGGGTTGCTGCGAACGCGGCGGTGGTTACGGCTAAGTTAGCCATCCCGGCCCCCCTAGGCGAGTAATCAGCCTAGCAATCGCTATAGCTACTGCAGTGTCTCCACGACGTTGCTTAGCCGGTTGGGCGTCGGTTGCGTTGCCTAGGAGGGTGCTGACGTGTTGATGTTGCTGGGTTCCGGTATCGTGCACCAGGATGATTCCACGTCTGTGGACGATGGTTCGGCTGCCATATTGTGCGTCGAGGTTGCGTGACGCGTGGTGGTTGCGCTCTTGGTCGCGCGTTGTTGTGTAGCGCTCGCGGTTGCAATCTTGGTCGCGCGTTGGTGCGTGAAGGCGGTGCCGCTGGGGCGCTACGCCTGGCTGTCTGATGTAGCAACGTATGGTGTGGCCTGTCGCATATTTGGCACAACACATTCGAGTGCACGCATCCGTCGCATGCCACAAGGCCAAACAATTAAGGCAATAGCCATGTACCTGTGCTACCTGTTGCCGTTGCTGGGGTTGCATGGCTTTGAATATGCCACACAAACGCAACGAGTGTGGTCGACGGCATAGGGGGCCGAGCAAATTGATAACTCCTCTTTCTGTACTGTGAACGGAGACTCCTCAACCAGGATGGCTGTTAACTGCAGTAGCTCCCCGGAGCTAACTATTGTTAGCCCGGGGTTAATTAACAGCATCAACTGGCAACCTATGGTGGCCCTGTCATCCGACCACCTGCCTATCATCCTGTCTGTCGATCGTGCCACGGATTTTATCACGTCTGAGAAAAGAACTTACGTGAATTTCAAAAAGGCCAATTGGGTCGGCTTTTTGGAATTCACGGAGAGCTCCTTTGGTGATCTTCCCTTTCCCACTGACGTACACGTTGGCGAGCGCAACATACGTGAGGTCATTAAAAAGGCTACAGCCCGTTTTATACCAGCTGGTAGGATAAAAGATATTAGGCCTAACTTCCCAGCTGAGGCCGCAGCCATGGCCAACGAACGTGACCTCATACGCAACATCGATCCATCTGACCCACAGATCGGTGATCTCAACGTGGAAATCAGAAGGCTGGTTAACGAACACAAACAAACCAAATGGGAGGAGCACCTCAGGTCTTGTAACCTCTCTACCGGTGTTGGGAAATTATGGTCCACCGTCAAGACCTTGTCGAATCCTTCGGGTCCACCAAAAAATGTCGACATTACCTTTGGTGACAAGACAATAAATGACCCCAGGAAATGTGCACAGGCTTTTTGTCGACAATATGTCCCACACCCTGCGCAAGACAGGGCTAGACGTGGAATCTTCAGGCGTGCGCATAAACACAAAAACTATGCCCCCGTTCCCATCACCGCTACAGAGGTTCAAGAGGCCATCCGGAAGGCCAAAAACTCCAAAGCCATCGGCCCTGATGGCATAGCCATGGTGCATCTAAAACACATCGGCCTAGCGGGAGTCAAATATTTAACGGCCGTCTTCAATTTGTCTCTGATCACAGCTGTCATACCCGACAAATGGAAGCAGGCAACTGTGATCCCACTACTAAAGCCTGGCAAGCCGGCTAACGTTGGGGAGTCATATCGCCCGATATCACTCCTCTCGCCAGTAGTAAAGACACTTGAGGCGGTCCTACTCCCGCTCTACACATCACACTTGATGTTAGCCGAGCACCAACATGGCTTCAGGAAAGGTAGGAGCACAACATCTGCTCTAAATGTCATAAACACTCAGATAACTGACGGTCTTAATCAAAATAGGCCTAATGACAGGACGGTTCTAGTTGCACTTGATTTGAGTCAACCTTTTGACACAGTAAATCATGGGCAACTTGTAGCTGATTTGGAAGACTCGTCACTCCGCCCCTGTCTAAAGCGTTGGACCGCCAATTATCTCAGTGGTCGTCGGTCGTCTGTTGTATTTAGAAACAAAAAATCTAAAGCCAGGAAGATAAAACAAGGGGTACCACAGGGTGGTGTCCTCTCCCCGTTATTGTTTAACTTCTATATTTCGAAGCTTCCTCCTCCACCAGAAGAAGTTACGATTGTTTCTTATGCAGACGATTACACGATATTGGCAACTGGTACTTCCGTTGATGAGCTGTGCTCCAAAATAAATGGTTATCTCCCCTCTCTAGTCGAGTTCTTCACTGCCCGAACCTTGACATTGTCGCCAACAAAGTCTTGGGCGACCTTATTCACGACGTGGACGGCGCAGGTTGGCATGGAATTAGAAATCTATGTAGGTGATCATAAAATACCTACTGTCGCTCACCCAAAAATTTTAGGAGTGACTTTTGACACCATGCTCACTTTCGCTGCCCATTCAGCTGCAATTGTCTCAAAATTACAGAGCCGCAACAAAATCCTCAAGTCACTAGCCGGCAGTACTTGGGGTAAAGACAAAGAAACGTTGTTGGTAACGTACAAGGCAATTGGTCGGCCGATCCTGAACTATGCGTCGCCGATATGGTCGCCGGGGCTTGCAGACGTTCACTGGAGTCAGCTTCAGGCCTGTCAAAACACCGCGCTCAGAACCGCTACGGGGTGCGTCCTTATGTCACCTATATCTCATATACATAATGAGGTGGAAATGCTTCCAGTTAGGGAGCATAATGAAATGCTAAACAAGCAGTACCTACTGAACTGCTGTAAACCACAGCATCCCGGTAGACAACTGCTTGAACTCATTCCGCCTCCTAGGACCATAAGGTCGCATCTACGTAAACATTTTGATGAGATCCGTCACTATATAACAACGCCGTTTGATCTACAGGTGCACAAACAGGCTTTGGGGCATGTCCATACAACGTCTGTTGGCCATTACTCTGCGCTCTGTCCGCTAAACAATGTCTTACATGCCGCAACACATGGCATTTCTGAAGAGGAGCGTCATCTTCCTCGAGAGACAAGGGTCACTCTGGCTCAATTACGCTCTGGATATTGTAGTAGGTTAAACTCCTACATATCTAGACTGAACCCTGATATGCCGAATGTATGTCCGGCATGCGGCTCGTCCCCCCACAATACCAATCACTTATTTTCTTGCTCATTTGAGCCCACTCTTCTAACACCCATCTCTCTTTGGTCCAATCCTATTGAAACTGCTAGTTTCCTTGGACTCCCGTTAGAAGATATTGATGACAATTAGGTTAAGGAAAAATACGCGTTGGGCAGGACTACACATCGTTACAACAACAACAACAACGGCATAGGGGGCAACGTGCAGGATGTGCCGTTACCGGATCTCTTAGGGGCGGCTCTTCGGTGACCGCTGCATGGGTCTCATTTATAGCCCTACGTGGCGCTGGCGACGGTGCAGTTGTTGCACGAGGAGCGTTGGCGCGCGGAGGTGCAACAGGTGTTGCGCGTGCTCGTGGCACGGGTATCGCCGAGCGGATGATTGGTGTCGGGGCGACTTCTTCGATTTCCATGCTCGTAGACATCTGTTTTAAAAATATAATGGACTTTAGTGTTTTATAAAGGCATTTGGGGTGCTTAATTTGAGCACTATGTGTATCTACATATGTTTTTCTTATATAAGGCTTTAGGTATTTATGATAAGCGGTTTTCTTTGCGATATAAGAGGGTATTATTCACGATTTTCAGGAATCTAGTCCTTCGAGCCAACTCTTTAGGAGTGAGGTTTTGACTCTTGGGGGTAACATCGCTTGGTGGATGCATTGCCTTTATTTGATTGGATGCGAGAATTATCGATTTTTAGCTATTCGCGCGGTTGAAATTAGTTGGTATTAGACTCGGTTGGCAAAAAGCATAGTTTGACGAGCGGTCGCGTTAACATTCCGGTTTGTGTACGTAGGTCAACTAACCGGATGTGACCGTCGGAACCGTAGTGTACCTTTTCGATGCGGGCTAGCCGCCATTCGAAAGGTGGGAGACAGTCGTCATGTATTAGGACGCATTCTCCAATTTTTGGAGCTTCTTGAGTGTTTTTCCACCGATATCTTTTATGGAGGTCTTTGAGATATTCCTCCTTCCATCGGCGACTAAATTCATGAAGGAGAATTTTGATTCGTTCCCACCGATTTATGAGGGAGAGTGAGTTCACGTTTGGTTCTGGTATAGCCAGAAGTGGAGCTCCTCTAAGAAAATGCCCAGGTGTGAGGGCTGTAAAGTTGGAGGGATCTTGCGAGAGCGCTGATAGCGGCCGTGAATTTAGAACGGCTTCGACTGGTATGAGTAGCGTTGTGAACTCTTCAAATGTGAATTTATAATTGCCAGCGACTTTTTTAAAATGTGTTTTAAAGCTTTTAACAGCTGATTCCCATAGTCCACCCATATGTGTGGCGCTCGGGGGGATGAATTGCCAATTAATGCCTTGAGGTGCATATTTTTCAATGACATGCGGCGAGACTTCTTTTGCGAACTGTACGAACTCTTTTTCGATTGTGCGTTGGGCACCGATGGAGGTTTTACCGTTGTCGCTCATGATTTTGGAGGGAAATCCTCGCCGTCCGACAAAGCGTGCAAATGCCGCGAGGAAAGCTGACGTTGTCAGATCGGAACATAACTCTAAGTGCACGGCTTTTGTCGTAAAGCATACAAAAACAGCCACGTAACCTTTCGTTATGGTAGATGACCTTAGCATCGAGGCCTTTAACTGGAAAGGTCCGGCAAAATCAACACCCGTGATGGTGATAGGCAGAGAAAAATTGCAGCGTTCAGGTGGTAGAGCTGCCATGATCTGCGTGTGCATCTTTTGCTTATGTAGCGTACAGACTTTACACGTAAAGATGCATTTTTTTATCAGAGGCTTTAGTCGTGGTATATAAAATTCTTGTCGGATCATTTGTTGCATTAGCCGGTGTTCGGCGTGTACCATTAAAAGGTGAAGATAATTAATGAAAAGCATGGCAAATGTTGATTTTTCAGGTATTATTCTTTTTGTACCTACCCGTTCTGCGATTTCGAACTGGGTGGTGAGGAAATCTTTCATTTGCGGGATGAGAGCGATTGCTCCCATAAAATTAAAGATTTTTCTGGCAATGTGGCAGCACAAATATTGACCAGAATTGGGTCCCAGTTTTCAGTTTGAATTTTTTGGGTTTCTAAAACCGACACACAGTTTGTTACTGTTGATTGTAATTTGAGAAATTCCTCGCTAGTTTCTTTTTGAATTTTTGGTAGATTCATTATTGTCGTTATTTGTTTATCGACTAATACTCTTTCATTTTCGTATCTAGCTTTTAACGCTTCCCAAGCCAGATTAAAATTGTCATCGTTAAGTGTGAACTGTTTTACTATTATCCCTGCTTGACCTTTAGTTTTATTTCTTAGATGATATAATTTTTGCGCTTGTGATAGCTTTGGGTGGTTTATGTAAACGGCTGAGAACATATCTCGGAACGACGGCCATTGCTCATAACCCCCATGAAATACTTCAGTATCACAGGCCAGCACTTTGAGATGTATGCCTGAATTGGTTTCTTTGCTTTGTGTTTGGGGCAGCTCTACTCGTTGTAGAGTAGGTGCAATAATTGGCCTTAAAAGTTTTAATTGATCGGAGATCATGGCCTTTGTTTCTTCATAACGGTCTAAGCAGTTTTCATACTTTGAATAAGCCGATTCTTTAAAATTTCGTGGCAAGTCTGAATCATCGGTTTCGATGATTGCGTCATATGCCGTTTGGAGCCGTGTCCAAAATCTGTCAAGAGATTTCTCCTTGACTTCTAGAACCGATTCCGTATTATCCTCTATAGGGATTGAGGCGAATCTAGTGTAGTATCTTATGATACTGTCTCTTTCGGTTTGACCAAATTAGTTTTATCTCTGACCATGATTTCTCATGATTTTGTACACTGGATGTCAAGTTTAACTGCCCTGTTGAAACTGTCACCACTATGTATCGTGATTTTAAGTTGGTAAATGTAGATGAGCTGTTCTCTGATGCATCTTGTGTAGACTGGACCTTGTGCTGGAGTATTGCCACAGTAGATGCGAAACTTGGCTTTTTAAATGAAAATTTGTGTTGGCTCTACAACACTCATGTCCCTGAACGAAATGCTCGAGTCACCAATAACTTCGTTCCGTGGTATAATTAGTTAGGTCAGCTGTAAACGAACGCAATAGGCGTTACTCAAAGTGGAGAAAGACCAAACCGAGTTTGCTTGGCGGCAGTACAAAACCGCCCGTAACAAAGCCGCTGCCACTGTAAAAAGAATCAAAGCAGATGTACTGCGACTCAATGTTGAACCCGGCTCTACCATCCAAAGACCTCTGGCGTAACTTGCGGAATCTCAATGTCCATGATAAACCCCCATCAGAATGTCATATTGAGCCTGATATGTTCAATGATTATTTTATCAGCTCAAGTACTTGTCCGAATGGCCCTTTCTCTCAGAGTACTATAAGTCGCGCTTATCACGGAAGTATATTTGAATTTAAGGCAGTTTCTGAACATGCAGTGTTGAAATCTATAATGAGAATAAAGTCAAATGCAGTTGGAGAAGATGGGATCTCTCCGAAGTTTGCGAAACTTGTGCTGCCATTTATTATAGGAACTCTCACCCATATATTTTACCACTGTTTCACATCTTCCTGCTTCCCGCTTGCGTGGAAGAAGGCTTTGATTATTCCTGTTGCTAAAATAAATAAAGCTATGGAGCCCCTGCAGCGAAAGCAACTAGTTGAAAACTACTTTACAACTAGTTGGTGCACCGGGCCCAACTAGTCAGTGTTCTGTCTTTTTTTCCATATAAGCAACTGGTATTTTCAATTGTCAGATTTCGACCAGAATATACCAGTTATCTACTAGTCAGGAAATACCAGTTTCATACTAGTTGTAAAATACCAGTTCCATACTAGTTCATCCTGGACTAGTATAATTTCCATAAAATGAACTAGTACATATACTATATAAAATATACTAGTCTCATACTAGTCCAAAAAGCATCGAATCTGGACTAGTATGATTTCAACCAGAATTTTCCAGGCTTACGATTTATTTTATCATTTGACTTTATTTTCATGTTTATTCTTAAGAAAGCAGCGGCTATTTGTATTTACCCTATCACGAAAAAGCATTTATGAATTATAAGAGAAAACGAAACGAATGAATTTTGTATTTTTTAACTGGTATAATTTCATACAGAAAAATCTAGTTGTATACTAGTATGGAATGGATATTTTCTCACTAGTATGGGGTCAGCTAGAAAATTCTAGTTGTATACTGGTATGAAATGGATATTTCCTGACTAGTATGAGTTCTACCAGAAAGTTATAGTTGCATACTAGTATGAAATGGATATTTCCTGACTAGAACGAATTCAGCCAGAAAATTATAGTTGTATACTAGTATTTTTCTGACTAGTTTGAGGATTCGCTGCAGTGGCTTAGCAATTACAGACCCACTAGCATTTTACCTGCATTTGCGAAGGTGTGCGGGTCCTTAATGGCCGTGCAAACTATGGCACATGTTCAGGGGAACAACCTTCTTAGTCCACTGCAGTCAGGATTCAAACCTAAATACAGCTGCTCTACTGCTATGCTCAAGATTCTTGATAACATCAGATTGCACTTTGACAATAACGACCTGACCCTTCTGTGTCTTCTAGATTTTTCCAAGGCGTTTGACTCTGTGAATCATGGCCTTCTTTGTAAAAAGCTTGAGTGCTACTTTGGATTCTCAAACAGTTCTGTCGAGCTTATGTCCAGCTACTTGGCGGGGAGAACCCAAAAGGTGGTGTGCAAGAATTCTACTTCCAATGCGTGTATCGTATCGTCTGGTGTGCCGCAAGGCTCTGTCCTTGGTCCTATCTTGTTTAGTCTGTTTGTTAATGATGTATTCTCTGTATGTCAATATGTAAATGTCCTGCATATGCTGATGACATTCAGTTGTATATGTCCAGTCGAATTGGTCTGGTTGATGATCTATGTTGTATAATAAATAGTAACTTGTCTGCAATTTCGAATTGGGCTTCCGAAAACTATCTGTGTTTGAATGCCAAAAAGTCATATGTATTGCCAATTAGCAACAGTGTTGTATATTTTGAAGATATCCCTAAACTACTTGTTGGTAATAGTGTCCTTTCATTCACTGATAAGATTAAAAACTTAGGCTTTATGATCAATTCTAAGATGAGCTGTACTGATCATGTAAATAAAGTTGTGGGAAATGTCTACTGTGTTTTACGTCGATTGAGGATGTCAGCTTCGTTCACGCCTTTGGAGACTAGGAAAAAGTTAGCTATCCAACTTATCGTTCCTCATATAACATACTTTGAGCTTATTTATAGTCAATTGGATTCTGCTTCGCGTCTAAAAATTGATCTAGTTTTCAACAATATTACTCGCATACATACATATATGGCTTGCGAAAATATGACCACGTCTCTTCATGGAAAAGAAAAATTCTTGGTTGCAGCATTTTTGAGTATATAGATGCACGCAATTGTATACATATTTATGTTCACACTAATTGCTTCCAAAACTCCTCAATACCTTTACGAAAAACCAGACCTGTTAATAATTGATTACTAATCGGTAATGATTAGCAGTTTCATTGATTATTTTTTGAGAAGTCACCTAATGATTGATTACCAATTACTTTCACTTTTTAATGATTATTTTTCATTTGATTAAAAAAAAAATAAAAAAAATAAAAAAAAATAAAAATTTCATTACTTTTGATTACTTTTGATTATTTTTGATTTTTTGATTTTTTCCAGTACGGTTGTAGAAAAATATGTACATACATAAATATTCACTTGCACAAACATACAAATATATAGGTGAAGCAAGAAGTTCTTTTATATAAATGCATGTATTCATGCAAGTAAATATCCCTGGAGGAAAAATCTCGAGATCTTTCGTACTAGTTCTCATCAAGTGGTCGAACTAGAACCTAAACAGAAGACTGGCGCTTTTGCACATTCAGTCTATTATTTTTAAAAAAGTATATGTAATATGGAATGATAATGATGATAAAATATTAATATGATAAATATGGAATGTAACGGTGTAATTTTCAACTTGTTAATAGTATACTGTACGATAGTAAATCCAATGTCAAATGCCCATAAATGACTACGTCGCCCATTGTGGACGAAATTTATTAATCCCGGACAATGCTATGGTTAATAACCGCTTAATTTTTGATCAATTGATCCTTACATGTCTCTTTTAGACATAGTTGGTATGCCTATGTTTTAATTTGTGTAGCATACTTAGGCTACGCTCACACTGCAACCGACTTTTTCATCCGGTCTCATCAGTGAAATTCCAACGCATTCTATTTTATCGGGCGGCCAAAGTTTGTTTACATTCGGGTGAAATCGGATGAAATCGAGAGCTCATTTAAAACACATGTGTGTGGATGTGTGATTGTGAGCCTAGCCTTATAAGTGTTCGAATAGAACTAACCGACCGTACTCGTAGGGTATCAAACGAGAAATGTCCGACACTATCCGTTTAGATATAAAAGGTCAAATTACACTAGTTTATAGCCAAAAAATACCAGGACATTTATGCATATGGGTGAACCCGGCGAGTTATCGAAATAAGCGATGTCTTAATTTTTAAGTTGAACGTCTAATAATACAATAGTGAAAGTTTTATTTAATTAAATTCAGCAGTTTTCGAGTGATACGACCCCAAACATACAGACAGAAAAACAGACAGACAGGAAGAAAGATAGACAGACAGACAATCAAAAGTTCTCAAAACGGATGAATGGACTCTATTGGCTTAGTAATGATTAAAACTAAAAGTTTTTTTGAATATCTGCAATATACAGACATCGACCTTTTACAATTCTATTAAGTGAAGGGTGGACACCTTGCCGCGGTACGAGGGCTTAAGTCGATAGCCACAGGGCTACGCTGCCCTTGTGATCATAGCGCCACCGGTACTACATCACGAGAGAAGCCAAGCATCTCTGGCGCGAGGACTAAGATCTTCCCCCTCCCAATCCAGGGTGTTATGCGACCACGTGTCCATTGGACGTTTGTAGCCGGGAGGCAAATCGCGGCTGTAATCGAACGGAGCGTCTCTGATACCGGGCCGCCTCGGAGAGTAACTATGGCCTTACTGCGGTATGGGGCTCTGCCGCGGCGGACGACACATTCCCCTTACTCTTCCCTTGACCCTAAACTGGCCTTGCCCGGCGAGGGGTCGTACGAACAAGATGATAAATAGTAATAAAAGCCCTAAAACTAAAGATACAACAATGTATACTGCACAGCAGAGGAGGAAAATGCTGGAGCAAGCGAGAACGCAACGTCGGAGGACAAACTCCATTTCTCTATCAGCCGAGAGTTCGACAGCGATGGCAACTACGGGTCGATTAGCTCTGGATAACAAGGGGGCAATCCCCAAAGTAAGTACCGGTACAAACACAGTGAAGCCAACAACGGCTGATGCTAAAGTCCTAGTAAGTGCCGGTACCGAAACCAAGTCTTTAACGTCTGTGGCAGTGGTCTCACGACCTGGCCCCAGAGATCCAAATAAGGGAACGACCGCGATGGCAACTACGGGTCGAAATTTACCCCAAAAGACATCTCCCAGTCGCTCTGAGTACTTGGACAAAAGAGCGGCCGCGAGGATCCTGAAGAAATACGAGGATATTTCACAACAGACGCTATCGCCGAATGCTAGAAAGACGGTGGAGATGGCTGAAGCTATCTTACCGAACTTCCAAAGCGATGCGCCAAAGAAGGTTAATGGAAATCCCTTCAAACGCCAGAGATCAGACGTGGATTTAAAACCTCACCCGAAGCGGCATCAACACGCCCCCGTAATGGGTAAACTCAGCTTTGCTGAAGTGACTAAGGATAGGATCCTCATAGGCGTCATTGACCGAGGTAATGAAAGCTGGGCCATCCCTAGGGACCAGTGGCGGTACGTCCGGAATGCTATCGGTAATGCCCTTCTCGACATTATGGATGAGTCTCCGGGTGCCACGCCGATGGGTTCTGATGCGGGATGGCACCAGGGCCGAATCAAGGTATTCGCTTGCGAGGATGCAAAAACTGTTGCACTGTACAAGGCAACAGCTGCAAGACTGGGTGAGATCTACCAAGGGGCAAGAATCGAGGTTGTCGACTGGAAGGACATCCCTGCTCGGCCAAGGGCAAGAGCGTGGATTCCTGCTATCCCTGCTGAACCTGAGAGAATTCTCAGGATGCTGAGGATCATGCACCCGTCTCTCCCGACGCAGGACTGGGGTGTCAATCTGGTCGAGGATGCGGTAGGGCCTGACAGGCAAGTGGTCTTCACCTTGACTAAGGAAGCACTCGAGCCCCTTAAACGGTGCAATGGACGAGTGCACTACGGCATGGATCAGATCGTGATCCACGTATACCGCGGCGATGCACAGCGCGCTGCTATTTTGGCTGCACCGCAGGGCTCGGACATCGCAGTGCCGGTAGAGGAGTCGGAGGTGTCCGACTTGGAAAGTATGGTATCTGCCACGTCAAATGGCGAAGGAGCAGTGAACAGCTCGGAGATGGGAGACAGCCTGCTGGACGGGGAAGACCTCAACGTCACAGTGATACCAGCTAATCCTGAGCGTACCAATTTCAATACTGCCACAGTTAGTAGGATCTCGGCTACGCCAAATCGTGGTCTGACCAAATCGTCGTTGAAAGATAAGCCTCCAGACGAGGTGGAACTCGACAATACGGCGGTGGCAGGGAAGTCTGAGCGTTCTAATGTTGGTGGTGATTCAGATAAACCTGCACAAATCTAAAGCAGCCTCGGCTGCTTTAATCAGTCGTATCTCTAAAGGCGACATAGATGTGGTCCTCATCCAAGAACTCTGGGTCAACAGCTCAAGGATTTGCGGTTTGGGGACTAAGGGTTTTAAACTAATCCAAGCCAGCGAGGGGGGCAGGGTTAGAGCCTGTATTTTGGTTAAGTCTGAGCTGAATGCTTTTCTCTTGCCCAACTATACCAATGGTGACGTTACAGCTGCCAGTTTAACAGTCGACAGTACCAGTCTGACGATGGCGTCGGTCTATATGCCCTACGACGCCGAAGAACCTCCGCCACAGAGGGAGGTAAAAGACCTGGTGGCAAATTTTTCCATGGGTCATCTTATTATCGGAACTGACGCCAATGCTCATCACGTCCAGTGGGGAAGCTCCGATATCAATGCTAGAGGAGAGTCGTTGTTTGATTATTTGTTAACAACTAACCTGGTAGTTTGAACCTACGTTTATTACCAGTGTACGAAAATAAACTTTATTGTACGGTACTATTTCGTTTTGTTTATTACTTTCATAGTTCAGTACAAAACAAAATCCAAAAGCTGAGTTCACTTTGAAAACTGTAAAATACATTTTTTGAAATTTACATCCAAAATAAAAAACAAAATAAAAAAAATATTTTGTTCTCTATGAACATACATTCAAACACTTCATTTTTCTTCAATCAATTGAAACGTTTGTGTCTATAAATTTTTTTTTGTTGGAATTGTCACAAACAAAAAGCAAACGTTTCCAAAAAGTAATAAACTGTACAAAACTTAAATGACATGCTACTCGATGAGGATATGAAAAGTATTTTGTACAGTTTATTTTCGTGCCCTGTTTATTACTAAAACCCGTAGGGAGGTCATCATCATCATCATTTATTGGCGCTTAACCGCCTAAGCGATTTTGGCCGTCGCCTAACAAAGCACGCCAGTCATTCCTTTTTAGCGATAACTGACGCCAATTGGAAACCCCAAGGGAGTTCAAGTCATCCTCCACCTGTTGTTTCCATCTCAGTCGAGGCCTCCCCCTTCCTCTGCTGCCGAATTCGGGTGACGATTGGAAAACCTTCTGGGCTGGAGCTTCTTCGTCCATTCGCATGACGTGACCCAGCCAGCGGAGCCTTTGGGCTTTAATTCGCTGGACTATGGTCAGATCTGCGTAAAGCTCGTACAGCTCATCGTTAAATCTCCTTCGATACTCGCCGTCGGCATCACGGGAAGGACCATAAATCTTCCGGAGAACTTTTCTCTCAAATACTCCAAGGGCCATCTCATCTTCTCTTGACATTGTCCATGAATCTGAGCCATACATCAGGACAGGTATGATGAGAGACTTATAGAGCGCGATCTTTGTTCTTCGAGAGAGGACTTTACTTCTCAATTGCCTACTCAGTCCAAAGTAGCACTTGTTCGCAAGAGTGATTCTCCGTTGGATTTCTAGACTGATATTATTTTCGGTCTTAATGCTGGTTCCCAAATAGACGAAGTCCCTCACAGTTTCAAATTTGTAACTATCAACAGTGACGTGGCTGCCAAGGCGCAGGTGCGCCGATTCTTTCTTTGATGACAGCAAATACTTCGTCTTGTCCTCGTTGACCGCAAGACCCACTTTTTTCGCTTCTTTATCCAGTCCAGAGAAGGCAGCGCTTACGGCGCGGTTGTTAAGGCCAATGATATCAATATCATCGGCATACGCCAGCAATTGCACGCTCTTGTAAAAGATTGTACCATTGCGGTTTAGCTCTGCTGCTCGAATTATCTTCTCCAGCATCAGGTTGAAGAAATCGCACGAAAGGGAGTCGCCCTGTCTGAAGCCTCGTTTGGTTTCAAATGGCTCAGAGAGGTCCTTCCCGACTCTGACGGAGCTGTTAGTATTGCTCAACGTCATTTGGCAAAGCCGTATAAGCTTTGCAGGGAAGTCAGATTCAGACATGGCGGCATACAGGCAACTCCTTTTTGCGCTGTCAAAAGCGGCTTTGAAATCGACAAAGAGATGGTGTGTGTCGATTCTTTTATCATGGGTCTTCTCCAGGATTTGGCGTATCGTGAAAATCTGGTCGATGGTAGACTTACCAGGTCTAAAGCCACACTGATAAGGTCCAATCAGCTTGTCTACGATGGGCTTCAGTCTTTCACACAATACGCTAGAAAGAACCTTATACGCGATATTAAGAAGGCTGATTCCGCGGTAGTTGGTGCGGTTAGCGGGATCGCCTTTCTTGTGGATTGGGCAGATCACACTTAAATTCCAATCTGGAGGCATGCACTCGTCTGACCATATTCTGCATAAGAGCTGATGCATGCTTTTTACCAGCTCAGGGAGGTCATAGATCTCACTATTTGCAGCGAAGGCGCTTATGAGTGGGTCAGAAAATGGCGCGTTCTCGATGAACACTCATTCTCCGACCACCGGTACGTAGAATTAGTTCTAGACTTTTCTGTTGAGCAGCGGGTTATGAAACGCAACCCACGTAACACTAACTGGAGCAGGCTTGCCCAGTGCCAAAAACCACGCGGTAAACATAGGCCGCATTGGTGGTCCTACGACCTGGACTCGCTCCCTAAATCATGTAGGACACAATTTAATAAGGCCAAGAGCCTTGGCACGGAGAATCAATGGCTCGAATATAAAGTTAAACTCAGGGCCTACAAAAAAGCTCTGAGGCAGGCGAAGAGAGTATCGTGGAGAAATTTCTGCACTGGGGTCGAAAATGTCGACGATACAGCGAGACTTAGACGAGTGCTCTCAAAAACTCAAACAGCCACAAGCTATTTGCGCAAACCTGACGGATCCTGGACCAGCACGGAGAGGGAAACCCTAGAGCTGCTCTTGAATACGCACTTCCCAGGGAACTTGCATGAGGAACCCCTAGCACCTACAACAAACCTGGCTGTACACCAACCCATCACGGAGGAAAAGGTTAGGTGGGCGGTTAAAAGCTTCGAACCGTTCAAGGCTGCCGGGCCAGAAGAGATTATTCCCGCACAACTCATAAACACGCTGGAGACATCACCAAATGGCTGGTATTTCTCTATACAGCCTGCCTGGCTCTTAGCTACATTCCGTGCTCCTGGAGAAGTGCCACGGTAGTGTTTATTCCTAAGGTGGGCATAAGCAGGTCTCTTATTGGACTTATTGATCAACTGCTAAGGGGTAGACGAATAGTTTCATCACTGGGCTCGGTTGAATTATCACGCTATGTCACAAGGGGAACGCCTCAGGGTGGTGTTCTCTCCCCGCTTCTATGGAACCTCACTGTCAACTCGATGCTGCGAGACACAAGCTGGGGAGCGGGAAGGTAGTGGCATATGCAGATGACTTAGCTATAGTATACAGGGGCAAATTCCCACAAACCCTGTGCGACTTGATGCAAGTAGCACTGAGAGAGGTTTCCTCATGGTGCTCGCGCTGCGGACTGAGCATCAACCCGGGAAAAGTGGAACTGGTCCTTTTCACCAACCGCTATAAGATACCACCGCTAATACTACCAAAACTGAATAACGTGCACCTGAACTTGGCTGACAAAGCCAAGTTCTTGGGCACAGTTCTGGATAGGAAACTAACCTGGAAGGAGAATGTTCTTAAGCGCCAGAAGAAAGCGTGTATTGCACTCTACACGTGCAAAAGAGCCATTGGAAAGAAATGGGGGCTCAGCCCCAAAATATGCAAATGGATCTACACTGCAATCATTCGACCAATCATGCTCTATTGAGTTGTGGTATGGTGGCCTGCGCTGAGCAAGGCAACAAACCTTAATCTGCTAGGTAAAGTACACAGATCTTGCATGATCTGTATAAGCGGTGCGTTAAGAACAACGCCCAACGAAGCACTCCAGGCCATTCTTGGCATTTTGCCACTCGATCTGGAAGGGCACCGAGTAGCAGCAGCATCGGCTCTGCGTCTAAGGGAAACGTCCGGCTAGGGCGCAAGCACTACTGGACACGCCTGTATTTTGGGATCCTATAGCTTTCTTCCGCTGAGCACAGATCGCTGTGCGACCACAACAGTCGGAGATAGCGGTTTTAAAATCAACATTCCCAGCAGGGAGGAATGGGAGAGCATGGATCGGAGTCCCGTCGTTCATGGCGGCACTTCCATTTATACTGATGGCTCGAAGTTAGACGGCAGAGTTGGGGGAGGGGTTTATTCAAAGAATCTGAACCTTGAGCTCTCCTTCAGACTACCTGATCACTGCAGTGTCTTCCAGGCTGAGGTTTCAGCAGTCATGGACGCCGCGGCTTGGATAGGCCAACACACTATCTGTTACCGCCTTCTATGGTCTAGTTAAGGACGGAGTACTGCACATACCGTTTCTCTATTTTACTATGTAATGCATATAAATCACGCGATATACATTCGCTTAATATACACACACATGTACATATGTATTTAATCTTTATCCTATTTCCTTCATCCTATATCACGTTATAATTTTTTACATGCATTTATATACCTACATGAAGTCATTAGAAAACTTAAAACGGCAGTAGTCAATTAGTCGTCAGCGGTTTAACACAAATTATTTTAAAGTTCTTCTCCTTATAGTTTTCTGTACTACGCTTTGTAAACGAAATCATTGAAATAATATTGAAATTAATTGTACAAAGTTCTCTTAAAATTTGGTCTTTTATTTATCCGCTTGGCTCCGTGCATAACTGCAACGACGGTAACAAACCTTTAAAATAATTTTAAATTAATAAATAAATCGCGAGCGGTGCGTGAAAACTCTCGGTAAAATTGCTTGAATCTACCGCGTGGTTAATTTAATTTTAATTTCTACCAATTCACGCTCGACCCGCATACGTCTCAACAAGAGTAATTTGCATCAAAATGGGAAGAAGTTATCACTGCTCTAAATGTGACCAGCCAGATAATGAAGAAATGGTACAATGTGATCACTGCGATGGTTGGTTTCATTTCGTTTGTGTAGGCGTGGATAGCACTATCGCAAATGAAGATTGGAGTTGCGGAGTTTGCATCCAAAACGCTACAACTACAACGGTGAACAACGAGGCACCAGCATTGTCGACAGCATCTCCAATATACGGAACAGCGACGACAACACCTTTGCTAAAGCCAGCAGCAGTAACAACGTACGCAGACATTTTCGGCATGGGAAGTACACCAAACGGGCAACAAACATCAGCAAATCACGTGATAACAACACCAACAACGAATTTAATCACCAGTTCTTCTGCCTTTATTCCTTCGGTAGCGGGAATGCCTGCGCCAATAATGACGTCATCGTTATTACCTTCGCACCAACAAAGGGCAAATTTTGATAATAGTTTCAACCGCCAAAACTTACACAATGTCGGTATTTCAGCGCCAAATTCAATGTCATTTGGTATGACAAGCAATTCAGCGGCAGCGCAAGTGTCACAACAGAATTTACAAATACAACGCCTGGAAGAAGAAATGAAGCTCCAACAACAATTCATTGATTCGAAATATAAAATATTAGCGGGGCAAGAGTCTCCCATGTTAAGCACGCGTACAAATACATTTGCAAATTCACCAACTTCAGCACAACTAGCTGCATCTTTATCTAGCATAGTCTTTATCAACGCAACGCTCAATCGCAAGTGGGACTATGTTCGCAAAAAAAAACCTTTGTCGTTTATGCCTCCACGTACATCGCCGAAAGTGCTTGAGCTACAAAACTTGCGGAATTGATGGATGCACGGCGAAACACCACCCACAATTGCACAACCAAGGTACAGGGCAAGGAGAAGACCGTGAGTACAAACAATGCAAATACACAGGTAAACGCACATAGTTGTGTAGATAGTAAAACGCACTCGTATTTTCGAATAGTGCCCGTAAATATTCATGCAAAAAACAATGTAATTCAAACTTTCGCATTCTTAGATGAGGGCTCCGCCGTTACACTCATCGAAAAGAACTTATTCCAGAAACTAGGCATAGAAGGTGAGCTAAGTCCGTTGTGCTTAAGGTGGACGGGCAATACCACTCGTACGGAAAGCAATTCGTTAGTCGCGTCAGTAGATATTTCTAATATTCACAATGGCCATAAATTCACCCTAAAAGACGTGCACACTGTCGAAAGCCTGAATTTACCTACACAATCGCTAAATGTCGCAGACATCGCATCAAAGCACCCATATTTAAAAGGGCTACCCTTAGGCTCATATAGCGACGCGAATCCGAAAATTTTAATTGGGGTAAACAATTGGCGATTGGCAGTACCCTTAAAAATTAGAGAGGGTAGATTTAACGACCCAATAGCAACCAAATGTCGCCTCGGATGGACGCTGCAAGGATGCGTAGGCAAAAACGAGAACGAATATCACATAAACATACATGCTTGCGACTATCAGCAAAAGGATCAACACCTACATGAAACAGTGAAGGAGTATTTCAAAATTGAAAATCCTAAACCAAAGCAACTCTTATCTGCAGACGACAATCGAGCCATGCAAATCTTGAATGAAACTTGTAAACAAAACGACGAGCACTACGAGATCGGATTGTTGTGGCGCACCGATAATTTACGCCTACCAGAGAGTTACAATCAAGCGCTTCGTCGGTATATGTGTATGAAAAACAAATTCAAGAAAGAGCCCACCCTGAAAGCTACGATCCAAGCGAAAATTAACGATCTAGTCAATAAAGGATATGCCCGCAAGCTAACATTGGACGAAGCAGCCGCTTCAAATGATAAGGTATGGTACTTGCCGATTTTTTTGGTGAAAAATCCCAACAAACCGAGAAAAATACGCTTAGTATGGGACGCCGCTGCTAAATCAAACGGGGCCTCACTCTTTGGTAAAAGTGTTGCTGGCCTTCAGAGTAGGTAAGATAGCAGTGTGTGGAGATATCGCGGATATGTTCCACCAAATAAACGTTAGAGAAAGCGATATGCATGCTCAACGGTTCTTGTGGTGCGACATTAACGACGACGAAAATTATCCCAGCTCATATGTCATGTGTGCGCTTAGTTTTGGCGTAAGTTGCGCCCCATGTATCGCACATTTTGTTCGCGATAAAAATGCTGACAAGTTTCGCGACAAGTATCCCCGAGCGGTGGAAACCATTCACAAATATCACTATGTTGATGACTTTATTGACAGCACGGATGATGAACAGTCTGCTATAGAGTTGGCAACTCATGTGAAGCAAATACACGAAGCCGCTTGTTTTAATATGCGCAATTGGTCATCGAGTTCAATGGCAGTGCTAAGAAGCTTAGAACCAGATCCTCAAATCGGCCAGATGTCTCGGGAGTGGGGCTCAACTACCAAGGTTCTAGGTATGTTTTGGGAACCCATTAACGATGTTTTCAGATTTTCCCGCATGCGCGCGATGTTATCAATGAATCCCTCGTGCCAACCAAAAGGGAAACACTGCAGGTTTTAATGTCCATATATGATCCGTGGGGTTTATCTCGTGGTACACTATGGGCCTTAAAATATTGCTACAAGACATTTGGCGTTCCGGTTTGGACTGGGATGAGCCACTCTCTGAGCCTTTATACAAAAAGTGGTGCGAATGGAAATCTGTAATACACGTTATCTCACACATACGCATACCGAGATGCTACTCAATGTCACTCATATAGAATAGTGAACATTGGCCTGCTAGCAGTATACCTGAAAAAACCGAAGAAGAAGAGTCCGAAATAAGACACCACGTAATGGTTATCCAAACGACCGATATTCGTCCACCAGACTTTAACTATTTTTCATGTTGGAAACGCTTGCTGCGGGCCGTCGCAACATTCATTTTATTCATAAAAAGGTCAATTGCAAAATCAAAACACATGAAAAAACCCGAAATGGTAACAAACGAGATGCTTGAAGCTGCTCACACATTTTTAGTAAAGTACGCTCAATCCGCGGAAAACAGCGAAGAAATTTATAATCTTCAACGTGGTAAGCCTATCCATAACACTAGCAAACTAATTTCTCTTAATGTTTACCTAGATGAAATGGGGATTCTTAGAAGCAAAGGCAGGGCAGAGCATTTAAATAATCATGGCGATGCAATAATACTGCCTCAAAGTCATAACATAACATATTTAAACACACGCTGGTACCACGAGCGTTTTTACCACCAAATGCACGAATCCGTGATCAATCGTCTAAGAAGCCGGTACTACATCCCACGTCTTAGAGTGCTGTATCGTAAAGTTCGAAGATTGTGTCAAGCGTGCAAAAATAATAGCGCCACACCAAAAATACCACAGATGGCCGCTTTGCCGTTGGCAAGGCTTGCTGCATTTGAACGACCCTTTACGTTCACTGGAATCGATTACTTTGGCCCCTTATTCGTGTCGGTTGGAAGGCGCCGTGAAAAGAGGTGGGGCGTTATATTTACTTGTCTCACAGTACGGGCTTTTCACATTGAGGTGGCACATAGTCTGGACGCGACCTCGTGCGTCATGGCTATAACAAACTTCATCTCACGACGAGGTACACCCCGCGAGATGTTTTCGGACAATGGGACGAATTTTAAGGCAGCGGAGAAAATAATAAACGAAAATATCAAGTGGAAATTTAATCCGCCTGGAGCACCGCACATGGGCGGCGCCTGGGAAAGGCTAATCAGATCCATAAAAAATGTACTTTACTGTATCTGCCCAACGATGCAGTTCAACGATGAAAGTATTCGATGTGCACTAAACGAGGTCGAGTTCATCATCAACGCCCGACCGCTTACTTTCGTTTCCGTCGAATCATCTGATGACGAGGCTATCACTCCAAATCACCTGCTGATGGGCTCATCAGATGGATTTAAACCTATTTTCAACAACACAGACTTACGCCAGCGCTGGCATCAAACACAAAAATTCGCTGACCAGTTCTGGCGCCGTTGGACCAAAGAATATTCCCCAATGATAGCTCGTCGAAATAAATGGTTCAGCAAGCAAGACCCGGTTAAAGTCGGTGACGTAGCAATAATAGTCGACTCTGATCTCCCACGCAACAGCTGGCCTAAAGGCATCATAACCGACGTTCAGGTAGCCAAGGACGATCAAGTGAGATCCGTAATGATCAAGACAAATAAAGGCATATTTCAACGACCTGTTACGAAGATAGCAGTTTTGGACGTCGGAGTTTCAAATGGTAAACTCGCTGGACCGGACTCATTTACGGCCGAGGGGATGTTACCGCCGTCTATGGTCTAGTTAAGGACGGAGTACTGCACATACCGTTTCTCTATTTTACTATGTAATGCATATAAATCACGCGATATACATTCGCTTAATATACACACACATGTACATATGTATTTAATCTTTATCCTATTTCCTTCATCCTATATCACGTTATAATTTTTTACATGCATTTATATACCTACATGAAGTCATTAGAAAACTTAAAACGGCAGTAGTCAATTAGTCGTCAGCGGTTTAAGACAAATTATTTTAAAGTTCTTCTCCTTATAGTTTTCTGGACTACGCTTTGTAAACGAAATCATTGAAATAATATTGAAATTAAATGTACAAAGTTCTCTTAAAATTTGGTCTTTTATTTATCCGCTTGGCTACGTGCATAACTGCAACGACGGTAACACTATCAGACAGGACATTTTTATATTCAGCGACAGCCAGGCGGCCATCAAATACCTTGGCTCTTACTCGTTCTACTCTGAACTGACGCTCAGCTGTCGTCGATCTCTACAAGAGATGGCCCAACAGAATCGCGTTAACCTCACATGGGTCCCGGGGCATAGGGAAATTGTAGGGCAGACGAACTTGCGAGGCAGGGCACGACCAAGCACGTTCTTCGCGATAAAGAGCGCTTAGGTATGCCGTTTGCCACATGCAAGCTTATGCTGAAGGAGTACACACTCCGCCAAGCCAACGAAAGATGGCTGCAATCTCCAGGATGCCGGATATCCAAAGAAACCTGGCCGAAATGGGATCATAAAAGATCAAGACAAATTTATGCCCTAAGGAGAAAAGAAATCTCCATATTAATAGGCGTATTAACTGGGCACTGCCTCATTGGAAGGCACGCAGAAAGACTTGGTGTGCCCTACCGACGATGCTGTAGGAGTTGTGAGGATGATGAGGAGGAGGAAACGGTGGAGCACCTCATCTGCAACTGCCCGGCTTTAAGTGGCGCGAGAATGCGCTTTTTGGGAGTTCCCTTCCTGGTCAGCCTACGCCAGGTCACGGAGCTGGACATAAAGGAACTGATGGCCTTCATCAAGTCATCTAAATGGTTCGAGGAGGAGTAACGGTGTCGGTATAGGAAAGTCAGTCCCGGGATTCTGCTATGTGGAGAATTCCGTTAATACCGGGATTTTCCATATGGCAGGGTCCCGGAACTGACTTTCCTAGTGTTGGTGGTATCACAACGGGCCTTTTAATACTGGCCTAGGTGTGCCTCTGCGGCAGCCACTTGAACCTAACCTAACCCTAGAGATGTTGAAAGTTACGAAAAAAATCGCCAAAAATACAGTTTTTCCTAGATCTTGGTAATATTACGCTCAAAGTGTTTGCAATTATACACACTAATTTTCGATAAAATAAAAAGCTCCTCATTTTTACAACTTCGCATGAAAAAAACATTTTTAAAATCAAATTTCTTTCAAAAATGGTAAAAATTCGACAAAATTTCGACTTTGGCCATCTATTGCTCATAGAAGGTTTAACCCATCCCTACATTTTATAGGTCGTTAGAAGCGTATTTTAATTTCATTTCGAACGAGGTATCGCTTTTGCAACATTGGCGAAAAGAATGTTTGAATAAAGCGATACCTGAAAAACACAAAATTACCGATATCTCGAAAACATACCCATACAAAAAATTTTTTAAATATGTTTTGTGCTTGGCATATCAGTGCCAATTCACCCATATATATGAATATCTTGGTATTTTTTCAAATTAATTATTTGTAAATTAGTGTTGTCATCACTCCAACCAATAAAACCATCAAACCTGGCATTTTTTCTTACATGTACATATACTTAGCGATCAAGGTTCATTCTAGAAATCCATGAGCCCCAAAGTGTAAGTAGGTGTATATATTTGCATACAAAGATACACAGATGTTTATACTTTTAACAACAAAACTTAAAAAAAAAATAAAAAAATTAAAAAAAATAATAAAAAAAAAATCAAGAAAAAATCAAAAATAATCAAAAGTAATCAAAAACGGCTTTTTTTATTATTTTGATTTTTTCTTGATTTTTTAATTTTTTTGGATTTTTTCTAATCGTAATCAATTAGTAATTGCTTTTTCTTGAAAGCAATTAAAATAATCATTACTAATTAAAAAAAACTTCTAATCAATCAATTACTAATTACTAATCAAAATTAACAGCTCTGCGAAAAACTACAATTATCTCAGTCTTGCAGGCATCAAAAGCTAATTTTGCCTAGATACGTTTATTTTTCCTCTTCAAGGCTTTTCTTCGTTAATGCTGTAAGGCTCTGGAACTCTCTTCCTGTTTCTCTTACAGCAGGTTTGAGTTGGAACAACTACAAAAAGGTGATTCAAGATTACTTCTGTTCTCAGTGATTATGGTGATTGCATTTCCTTCCATTTCTTCCCTGCTTGTTACTATAGGTTCTTCCTTTTCTTTCCTTCTTTTCTTTTATCCTTTCAAGCAAAACAACTAGTCTCCTCTATTTAAATATAAGAACTACAATGTTAAACTTTTATTTTTATTTATCAATTATTTTTTGTCATTTAAAACTGATGATGTACTTTTATTAGACCTTCAATGTTAAACTTTTATTTTTATTATTTCTTCTCAATTATTATCTTGGCTTTAAATCGTTGATGTACTGCAAAAGACTTTGTCTTATACTTACAACATATGTGCTAATAAATTGAATTGAATTGAATGTTGTTGTTGTTGTAACGAGGTGTAGTCCTGCCCAACGCGTATTTTTCCTTAGCCTAAATTGTCATCAATATCTTCTAACGGGAGTCCAAGGAAACTAGCAGTTTGTTGTTGTTGTTGTTGTTAACAACAAAACACTCCCCGAAGGTTTTGGGGAGTGATGCCGAAGTTGACAGTCCTTGGCCGGATATGACCCCGGTACGCTGCGGTGCTCCCTTGCGGTACTGCCCGACTGTCGTGGTAGCGATTTGGTATGACCAGTGGAACCTTCTAGGTCATGGCATCCCTCCATCCATGAGGAAGGAGAAGATGGGTAATGAGAGGTGAGAGGCATCATATCCGTAGATCAACCATCGAGTTAGCACGTCAATTACCTATGTGCATATTAGTCGCCTCTTACGACCGGTATGCCTACCTCGGGCATATTCTAAACCCCTAACCCGCAGGGTAATAGCAGTTTCAATAGGGTTGGACCAAAGGGAGATGGGTGTTAGAAGAGTGGGCTCAGTAGAGCAAGAAAATAAGTGATTGGTATTGTGGGCGGACGAGCCGCATGCCGGACATACATTCGGCACATCAGGGTTCAGTCTGGATATGTAGGAGTTTAACCTGCTACAATATCCAGGGCGTAATTGAGCCAGAGTGACCCTTGTCTCTCGAGGAAGATGACGCTCCTCTTCAGAAATGCCTGGTGTTGCGGCATGTAATGCTATGGATACACACACGGAGATTATCTCCAATAAATCTTCTTTAATCAGATCCAAATTTTACCCTGATACACACAAAATTGAAGATTAACAGCATTGGGAATTACTACTTTGGTTGTTATTGCACCATATTCTTACCTACCTCGGCGACATCTAGTTGTCGAAAGTCGGATTTTACAAACCAGCGCGACGCCTATCTGTCAGCTACCCTTAATTTCCTAGTGTTTCTTGCTGTTGTTGTATATTTATGTACAGAGTGTTGCCAGTGCAAATTTTTTAAAACATCTCAAATCTTCTTAATTTTTGGGAGTTTATAATGAAGATTATGCTCAAGTTAACTCCCAAAAGCGCAGTTAATTCGGAATTTGCGCTAATGTATCAGCCGTATAAGACATAGTTTAGCGGACAGAGCGCGGCGTGATGGCCCACTAACGTTGCATGGATATGCCCCAAGGCCTGCTTATGCACCTCTAGATGAAACGGCGTTGTTATATAATTCCGGATCTCATCAAAATGATCACGTAAATGCGACCTTATGGTCCTAGGAGGCGGAGTGAATTCAAGCAGTTGCCTATTGGGGTGCTGTGGTTTACAACAATTCAATAGGTACTGCTTGTTTAGCATTTCATTATACTCCCTAACTGGAAGCATTTCCACCTCATTGTGTATATGAGATATAGGAGACATAAGAACGCACCCCGTAGCGGTTCTGAGCGCGGTGTTTTGACAGGCCTGCAGCTGGCGCCAATGAACGTCTGCAAGCCCCGGCGACTATATCGGCGACGCATAGTTCAGAATCGGCCGACCAATTGCCTTGTACGTTACCAACAGCGTTTCTTTGTCTTTACCCCAAGTACTGCCGGTTAGTGACTTAAGGATTTTGTTGCAGATCTGTAATTTTGAGACAATTGCAGCTGAATGGACAGCGAAAGTGTGCACGGTGTCGAAGGTCACTCCTAAAATTTTTGGGTGAGCGACAGTAGGTATTTTTTGATCACCTACATAGATTTCTAATTCCATGCCAACCTGCGCTGTCCACGTCGTGAATAAGGTCACCGAGGACTTTCTTAGCGACAATGTTAAGCTTCGGGCGGTGAAGAACTCGACAAGAGAGGGGATATAGCCATTTATTTTAGAGCACAGCTCATCAACGGAAGTACCAGTTGCCAATATCGTGCAATCGTCTGCGTAAGAAACAATCGTAACTTCTTCTGGTGGAGTAGGAAGCTATATGTAGTAGGCATTTTTGACTAAATCTCTTACATGTAGTCGGCATTTTTGACTAGTCGGCATTTTTGAGTAAATTTCTTATATGAGCCTTTCAGTGCACACAGTGACTAAGTCCACTTTTTTCAAAATCTGATATTTAAGTGTCGCAGCACTTGTTATAGTCATATCTTCTCGTGATTTTAGTAACTACACCGAACAACAAGTATTAACACCATTTAACTAAAAATTTTTTTTGGCCACTGAAAAATTTTTTTTTTTTTTCAGAAGCCATTCTGATTAACTCCATGATTTAATGCAGCCAATATCTGGCTCCTTGTAGCTCGCAACAACACCAAAAAAATACAAAATATACTGTCAAATGTAAGCTATATCCGTATTTATGCATCCTACATCTAATATTTTAGTTTCAATTACACAGGGAATTTTAAAATGCAATGTAAATTAAATCAACGGCTTTCTCAACTTCAACTCGAATGGACTTAGTCACTGTATGCACTGAACGGCTCATATGTAGTCGGTATTTTTGACTAAATTTCTTAAATGTAGTCGGCAAGCGGGAATATTTTCTGTAATGGCTGATACTACTCCAGACCTGTCACATCAATATCGATTAGCTGTAAATATTCGGTATGCGCATCAAACAAATGAAGGAATTGTACCTGTTGAACGGCTTTTGAAGATGGATATCGTCCTGACTAAAAAATCAGGAGAAGAGCTGGCTGGAAAAATTGTAACAGCTCTGCAGTCGATGGGAATTTCCATAAAAAACATTGTTTTCCAATCTTATGATTTTGCAAAAAAAATGTCTGGAAACTTTAAAGGCACGCAGCAAAAATTAGCGGAAAAATGTGAGAAACGTATTCCCCATATTCCATGTCATGCTCATAGAATCAACATATTTGTTGAAGCTTCATGCAATGCAAGCTGTTTGATTAAAGAATTTTTTAATGTTTTAGAAGCTTTGTCTGTTTTTTTTTCTGGAAGTACGAAACGTTTCTTGAGTTTGCGTGAAGAGTTAGGTAATATTGAAAATTCATTGCAGTTGAAGAATTTGTCAAAAACACGATGGACTGCTCGGGCAGAAACAGTCAAAGCTGTATGGATTTCTTTCGAAGGCATCATTCATGCTCTTGAAACTATAAAGAAAGATTCCGAAAATTTTGACAGCAATTCACGTACACAAGCTTCAGGCTTGTTAAAAAAAATTTTGGACTTCGATTTTATAAGCTCTTTATTTTTTTGCAAAAATATAATGTTCAAAGTTAAAAATTTGACAGAAAATTTGGAAGCTGAAGAACTTAACATCATCGATGCTTTATTGTTGATTCAAAGCACATCAGAGTCATTTCAGCAAATGAACGATGATATTCAAAAAAACGATTTGATTGCGAGCTCGGTTTCCTTTGCTCGGAAGTGGGAGATAAGCCCCGAAAACGACTTTTCAAAGTATCACAGAACGCGACGAATGCCAAAAAAAATTGACGAAAATCCGGAATCTGCTACAATTTTCGATTTTGAAACATTTTATAGAAAAGAATTCAAAATTGTTCTTCAAGTTTTTACAAGTTGCATCCAAGAAAAGTTACAAGAAAGTTTATCAACTTTCAAACCCATTCAGGAAATATTTAGAATTCCACTAGACAGAAATAATGTTACGATTGATTTGATAAACTCTATTGTACAATTGGAACCCGAATTTTTGTGAGTTACAAATTCTTTTTGACTCATGTCAAAGTTCTAAATCATTCGAAGATATTTCCACGGTAGCATTCAAGTTAAAACGAGTTACTCCCTTAGCATATAAACTGGTTCGTTACATTTGCGCACAACATGAGCGGGTTTTGGGCTGAGGGGTAGTCGAAACGACGGAAACGAAAAAAAAACTATACGCAAATCTATTTGGTTTAATGAGGAAATTCTTATTGATATTATTAAGTGCAATTTCTTCTTATTTCTTTTCGATTTCTTTTTATATGTGTTATTAATAAGAAAATCTTTTCAAGATTTCCTTAAAAATATGAAAAAAGATGAAAAAGAGAAAACTTCTTATTTTAATAAGATGATCTTAGGGTTCCTAACAAGAAGATTTGACTTATTAATGTTTTCAAAGGGAAATCTTGCAGAAAACGAAATGATTTCTTAGGGTTCTTATTAATAAGATGATCTTAGGGTTCCTAACAAGAAGATATGACTTATTAACTGATTTCCGCATAATTGTATGTGTTAATAAGATGATCTTAGGGTTCCTAACAAGAAGATTTGACTTATTAATATTTTCAAAGGGAAATCTTGCGTCATCATCAGCAGACATCATGTAGAACAATTATACGCTGGGAAGCAGAAATACCCGATGGCTCGATGGTAAGCACCTGTGTTCAGCATTCAATATGTGGTAAGTTCGATTCACGGTGGAGGCAATATGGCAAGTGTGGAAGGCAATGTAAGGAAGAGTGCGGTGAGATGGCTTGAAGGAAATATAAAAAGGCAACATAAGAAGGTAAAGGCAATACAAGAGAAATCTAAAACTGAATCGTAACTGGATAATCTGAAGTTCTCGAAGACAATATAAGAACTCTGAAATATAATTTTTATTTTTTTTATTTGAAATATTAAAAAGAACATCTTCTCAATAATATGTGATTTCATTTTGAAAACATTAATAAGTCGAATCTTCTTGTTAGGAACCCTAAGAAATCAATTCATTTTCTGCAAGATTTCTCTTTGAAAACATTAATAAGTCAAATCTTCTTGTTAGGAACCCTAAGAAATCAATTCGTTTTCTGCAAGATTTCTCTTTGAAAACATTAATAAGTCAAACCTTCTTGTTAGGAACCCTAAGAAATCAATTCGTGTTCTGCAAGATTTCTCTTTGAAAACATTAATAAGTCAAATCTTCTTGTTAGGAACCCTAAGAAATCGGTTTGTTTTTTGCAAGATTTCCCTTTGTAAACATTAATAAGATTTTCTCTTCAAATTTAAAAAGAACTTCTTCTTGAAGAAAATCTATAGAGATATCATATGACTTTTGTTCTATTTTATTAGGCATTGTTGGCTCTGTGCTCTTCTCTTCAAAAGATAAAGTAGATGAAATTGACGTTTGTGAAGTTGTTCAAAAATGGTCCTTACTAAAACATCGCAGAGTCAAAATTTGAATTTAATTCTTTCATTTTTCTCAAAAAAATTTTTCTTTGTAAAATTATTTTGATTTTTGTGAAAAGGGTATCTTTATACCCAGCTGTACTTGTACACAGGGTATTATAACTTTGTTAGGATAACGGTTGGTTGTACAGGTATAAAGGAATCGAGATAGATATAGACTTCCATATATCAATATGATCAGGATCGAAAAAAAATTTGATTGAGCCATGTCCGTCCGTCCGTCCGTCCGTCCGTCCGTCCGTCCGTCCGTCTGTCCGTTAACACGATAACTTGAGCAAATAATGAGATATCTTCACCAAATTTGGCATGCGTACTTATTTGGGTTCAGAATAGATTGCTATTGAAAATGGGTAAAATCGGACCATAACCACGCCCCTTTTTCGATATCGAAAATTTCGAAAAACGTATAAAATGGGTTAATTCAATATTAGAAGCAGCTGCAATGATAAAATTTGCAATATGTATTGATTTAGATGTTCTAAGGCCGATTTTATAAAAAATTTTGAAAAGGGGGCGTGGTACCGCCCACGTATATTTGAAGAAATTTTAAAATTTTGACTCTTAATAACTTCACAAGAGTGTATGCTAGTATAACGAAATTTCGTAGAGGACATACTATTGTTGTGGTAAATTCAGCTATAGAAAATAAACGAAATCGCTTCGCGACCACGCCTACTTTTTCATAAAAGTTATATTGAAAGGAGGTGGAAATATTGAAAAGTCCATATCTAATTAACTGATTTCGCTATAATAATATAATATGGTACATACATCAACTTTCATATTCTTTACATAATATTTTCAAAATTTTGGAAAGTGGGCGTGGCACCGCCCACTTATGAGTCAAGCAATTTTTAAATTCGACTGCTAACAACTTCAGAACGGTATGAGATAGATTTACGAAACTAGGTACCAGGCATGTTATGTTTATGTAGAGTACTACCACAGAAAATAAGAAAAATCGGTGAACGATCACGCCCACTTTATGTGCACAGCTGGGTATGTAATGTTCGGTTTCACCCGAACTTAGACTTCCTTACTTGTTTTAGTATGTATTTAATTTTGTAAAACATTATATACGACGAAAATAAAGAAAGAGTAAACAAACACTGTAATTTTTAATTCATTCGGTAACATATTGCGCATTTTCACAAGTGTATTCCAATAATTTATTTTTTTTTTAAATCCATTATTATACCTAAATAAAATGTCGGCAAATTTTCGAGATCAGTCGGCATATCAGTAAGATTCACCCGCCCACGATCGGGACCTTCGCGACGCCCCTGGTGACGAGTCTTCCAGATCGGATACAAGCTGCCCATGATTTACTGTGTCAAAAGCTTGACTCAAATCGAGTGCAACTAGAACCGTCCTGCCATTAGGTCTGTTTTGATTTAGACCGTCAGTTATCTGAGTGTTTATGACATTTAGAGCAGATGATCAAGTTTGATGTGTAGAGCGGGAGTAAGACCGCCTCAAGTGTCTTTACTACTGGCGAGAGGAGTGATATCGGACGATATGACTCCCCAACGTTGGCTGGCTTGCCAGGCTTTAGTAGTGGGATCACAGTTGCCTGCTTCCATTTATCGGGTATGACAGCTGTGGTCAAGGACAGATTGAAGACGGCAGTGAGGTACTTAACGCCTACTGCGCCGATGTGTTTAAGATGCACCATGGCTATGCCATCAGGACCGATGGTTTAAGATGCACCATGGCTATGCCATCAGGAGCGATGGCTTTGGAATTTTTGGCCTTCCGGATGGCCTCTTGATCCTCTGTAGCGGTGATGGGAACGGGGTATGCCCCCGTTTTTGTGTTTATGCGCGCGCCTGAAAATTCCTCGTCTTGTCCTGTCTTGCGCAGTATGAGGGACATACTGACGACAGAAAGCCTGCGCACATTTCTTGGGGTCATTTAGTGTCTTGTCATCAAAGGTGATGTCGACATTCTTTGACGGACCCGTAGAATTTGACAAGGACTTGACTGTGGACTATAATTTCCCAACACCGGTAGAGAGGTTACAAGACCTAAGGTGTTCCTCCCATTTGGTTTGTTTGTGTTCGTTAACCAGCCGTCTGAATTCCACGCTGAGATCACCGATCTGTGGGTCTGAGGGATCGACGTTGCGTATGAGGTCACGTTCGTTAGCCAAGACTGCGGCCTCAGCTGGGAAGTTTGGCCTAATATTTTTTATTCTACCAGCTGGTATAAAACGGGCTGTAGCCTTTTTAATGATCTCACGGATGTTTCGCTCGCCAACGTGTACATCAGTGGGAATGGGAAGATCATTAAAGGAGCTCTCCGTGAATTCCAAAAAGCCGACCCAGTAAGCCCTTTTGAAATTCACGTATGTTGAATTGAATTGAATTGAATGCCGTTTTCCTAGCATGAGATATACACATTTTAGGTAACTGGCACAAATAATTCGTACTCTAGAGCTTTCTTCAGTGCTTTGGGAGTGTGTGCTTAATGTCCCCATAGTCTATCCGCCGTTGTTGTGACGAGCAAACGTTGCCTCTCAATTCGTCGAATTCTTTCATTAGACGCAACATCTCAACTCGTTTGCGTAACATTGCTAGTTCGTCATCAACGTTATTTATACCCATGGCACCGGGGTTGGTTTCAGTAGAGGCGGTTGTGATGGCACTATTGTTGGTGTCAACAGCAGTAGTAGGTATAGCAGTGGCACTGGCGGTGGAGACGGCAGCGGCAGTGGTGACGGCAGCCGCGGTGGTAGAAGTAGCGGCCGTGGTATCGCCGGTGGCAGTAGTGGCAGTTGTGATAGGGTCGGCAACAGCAGTAATGGTAGGAGTTGTGATGGTGGTCACAACAGCAGCGGTATGGACCATCTCAGCAATAGCGGCAGCAGCAGCAGTGGTAGTTGGTGTATTACTGGCACCGTCAACACTGGGCAAGTTATTTGCCCCAACTCCAATCACATCCTGCAGAAGACGGCGCAATTGGGTGTTGGTGGCAGTGTGTAGAAAATCTACACCCAATTCAGTAAGAGACTGAATTATATTTGCGCGAGTATCGGCCATGGTGTCAGAACTCATGAACGACAATTCAATTTAGCTTTAATATGTTCTTAGCCCAACACCTGAGGTTGAAAAAGTTTGAACTTTATGGTTTACTTTAAAAGATGTCCGCTGATAGAAAGGATTAAATAAAAACACGATGTGGTTGGCTTTGGTATTTTCCAGAAGTGAAGTATCTTCCTTTCTTCTCTATTTTCTTGTATTCTTTCTTTCAATTTGTTATTGTTCAGTGTTCAGTGTTGCCATGAGCAACAAGGTTGCCACTGTGTACATATTATATATTTCTTTTATTTGTAATCTTACATGTATTTTATTCAAATTATTTCAAAATACTTTTTTCAAAATCAACCGCGATGTTCACTGCCTGATCCTTAATAAACGGAGAGTTGACATCATAAAAATCAGGTCACCCGGTGCAAGGTTGATATCCACATATATGGGTTCGACTGTTACCAACTAGACGTCAGCCCGGCCGCCAGAAGGCCTACTGGAAGACAAAGCCGAGTTATCCCTAACACGTCCGCATTCAAGCATTTTTGCCCAAGAAATTATAAGTCTAACATGAATTTCGAGCTAGCAGTTTTTTCGATCAATTTGTTTTTCTTCCAAAAAAAGTTAAAAAGCTGTGTTGAAAACTAGCAAAAATCATTCTCAATATGCATCTGGGGGGTTTTGAGGTCGAGGAATCCATTTCCGGTATTATTTTTTTCATTTGACGTGTTCCCCTATGCATTTTTGCTTAGAAGCCTTCCAGGGTTGAAAAAAAAACTTATTTCTAAAGAATTTGTTATTTGATAACTTTTACCGGGGTAAGAACCTGGGATGCTGGGGTAATCGACTGAGCACACTACTCCCGTGACACAACAAACCCAAATAAGTAGGTGGAAAAATAACTGAGACTTACTTGGTTTTGCATTTGTCACGGGAGACTACAGCTATACCATAGTGGGCGCCAAAAAACTAGCAATGATTGATCTCAAAAAATGAATACCAACGTCTGAAAAATTTACACAGAAAATTATTACGGCGGCAACAGATAATATGTACTTATACTTAAATTTTATTTATTAAGACCATTTAAAAAAAGGAAAATATATTGCCATTGTTGCATACAACATCTAATTAAAGTACTTTTTGATTTACAGGCTACTCATTCCTTGTTACTTGGATAACGTCATTTGTAATGGTTATTGTCCATGAGCGTGTACCTGATATGAAACGTTATCCACCCTTACCAGACATTTTTCTGGACAATGTACCGCACATACCATGGGCATTTCATATGTGTGAAATCACTGGCACATTGTTGTTCATAATTTGGTGCTGCGTTTGCACCTTCCATAAATATCGTCTTGTACTTTTACGACGTTTCTTTGCTCTCGCTGGCACAGTATTCTTGCTTCGTTGCGTAACCATGCTGATAACTTCGTTAAGTGTGCCAGGGACACATTTGCAGTGCAATCAAAATGATTATGCTGTGGACGATACAGAGTAAGTATAGAGATCTGATTTAACGAAGACGAGGTTAAAGATGACGAACATCGTGCAGATGCCATTTTCTTCCATACAAAATTGCAACCCATGAAATTTTCTACCTAGCATCCATTATTATTATTGTTATTGATGGCCTGATTTTATAACACGAAACGCGACGCGAAGAGTCACTTTCCCCTAAGTGAAACCCAGTTCGTAATTTATAAATCGCTGACAGTCACGGAGTGAGTGTGGGTGAACATGGTACGTTTCTTACGTTTTTGGTAACATATAAGAACGCGAACTGACGCGAACAGTCATTTTAGCTGTCAAAATAAACACTTGCTGCTGGGCCGTGTTTACTTGATTCACTATACTTATTTCAGATATTTTGTTAAAAAAAAAAAAAAAAAAAAAAATTAACAGAAAAGAACATTATTTGACGGCATGGAAAATTCGATGATAATAAAGTCGATATTTGTGTTGTGACTTTTTTCCCAAAAATTCTTCTGGACCGACAGAGCTTAATTTTTGTAGAGAGCTTAGGTTCACCTTGAGGAAGAAAACTTTAAAAGTCCCCATCGATCCCATGTATAGTAAAAAAGTTATTCTGGGTCAAAAGCCAAAATATGAGGTTTTTTATACTTATCTCGAAAGCTGTAAATTCTTTCGAAAAATGTCCTGAGACAAAGTTGTAGACCTGAAAATTCTCTACAAAAATTATCTTTTTAACACACACTAAAGTATTCGGGAAAAACCCTGAAAAGTCTATACATGGCATATGTGTATGTGCATATAATTTATAGAGCTAACTTCTCAATCCCGTTATTTCAGAACTGGTGACTCAAAGAAAGAAATGATTGGACCATTGTTATAGATAATTTCAAGGTCTACAACTTTGTTTCTGGTAATTTTTCGAAAAAACTTACCGTTTTGACCTTTTACCCCGAACAACTTATTTAGAACACATGGGATTGATTGGACTTAAGAAATTTTCTTCTGAAGGGGAACCTAAGCTCTCTACAACAATGTGGCTGTCGGGCAGGAAAGCTACCTTGGTCCGATCCCAAGTAAGGGGTGGGATCCATAATTTTTTGTAGGGAACATTTGGCCCTTAACCAGTCCGTCTATCACATTACACCCTTACGTACATCGCATAAAACAATTTGCAACGTTGTTTGAAAATACATATTTCACTAATTAAAAAAATTTAGCTCTGCTGACATGTTTCAACGCTCATTCGGTAGCTGCTGAAACAATACCTTGCCTTGCTTTATAAATTAAACAATAAAAACAAGGCACTAGAACCTTTCCTCTTATTATGTGGCTTACATGTTTATGTTCGCTTGCGGTATCTCCAACTGTCGGTATTGCCGACCTATAAAATGCAGTGACTGCGCCGTGACTACGTAACTGGATGAGCGCGAAAACTTACGTGCTTATAAATTACGAACTAGAGGTTGAATGTGAAAGTGAGTGACCGCGTCGCTTTTAATCACCGTGATTTACAAATGGGCCATTAGCCTAAGAGATTAGCTACCATCCTACCTAACCGACACGAGAGGCGCATCCGCATAACGCGCGTTGTTAAGCGTCGATATCTCAAAGCCAAATTTTTGCATACAGCATAGGTTCACATAGAAAACCCCCAAAGTCCCCATCGATCCCAAGTGTGCTAAAAAAGTTATTCGGGGTCAAAGGTCAAACTTTTAGGTTTTTGGGACTTCTCGAAAACGGAAAGTTTTTTCGAAAAATTAACTTAGACCACGTTAAATAATTAATCAAATTAAATTACTTGAGCGCTAATCGACTTTCGACCATATGAATAAAATGAAACTAGTTTTCAACTGGCAACTGAAGAAGACATAGACGGGAGCTGGCTACGAAAAAAATGATAAGGTGCAGTAAAAGTGATGATATAAATACGTTCCTTACTAGTTGAGAATCGGCGTAGCATTGCCGGCAGAAGTCCTTCCCGGCGAGGGATGCGTTGGCGTGCGTTCAAACGTGTAAATTTTTATTGAAAATAAAATCATAAGGTGCAGTTCTGAAATTTGGAGAGGTTACAGTTTTTAACCATAGAAATAAGGTAAAATTATTGGCAGAACTCTAGGTCGGGGATAAAGGGTTGGCAGAAGTCGACAAAGTTGTAAAATTTTTCTTTAAAATTTCATATGAGACCAAGCATTGTCTAAGAGTAAGAGTTCTGAGATATCGCGATTGTAAAATGGATTTTTCAGGATTTTTCTCGAAAACTTTAATATGCGTAGAAAAATTTTCCTTTGCCGTTTGTTTATTACGGGGATCCCCATCGACAATGAAGATAGTTATTTTTGTTCTCGAGCCACCTTTTCTCCATGCATGATACACTACTCGACCAATTTTGATCAACTTTAGTCTGCAAGAATAAAATAGACCTTTCATAAAGTAAAATCTTCTCCTGATTCAGAATATCACTTTCATTTTGCCGTGGTAGATCTAGTTTCCGAAATATCGGTAAAATATGAAAATTTCCATTTTTGCAAGACACTATTTAATAGAGGTAAGTCAAAAGTTTGTATTTCTCTTTTTTCCGATTTAAGCTGTTTAATTACACATTATAATAATTCCCATTAACATTTTTAGCCTTTATCTCTATAAGTATCTTTAGTATTTTGGCCACTATGCCAAAAAACGTTCAAAAATAAACGAATTTTTTTACAAAATTTCAGATTTAACCACTTTAAAATCAGAAAAAGTCTATGGACGAAAAAAAAGTTAGCCCTCCTATGTTGTAGGTAATTTAATTACGAAAATTTTAAGTACGCCAGTACAACATTGTGAGCCCTTGACTTTATAAGCCACGTTTTATTGAATGTCATCAATCAAAAAATTTCTATTTTTACCCGACAAATTTTCAAAAACTTCCGTATTCTCGACATTTGGTAGATTATTCCTATGTATAATATTCTGCTGATTCCGAATATGTATCATTTGGTTCAAAAGTAGAACAGTTTTTAAGATATCTTGAAATTTCAACGTGGAATTACTGATCTGCTAATATTTTCGATATTACCTTCTCGATTTTTATGACATTTGATTTGAAATACCCTTTCAATGCAAAAATAATTAAAATCGGCATTAAGTTATTACGAAAAAAAAAATTTTTTTCTTCATCCAAATTTTCAATTCTTTTTCGACCAACTGCTATACCAAGGACTTCGGAAATAAGCTATCATAGGTAACTTTGGTTGGTTCCTTCTTTGGAAAGCATAAAATGTAACCAAAAGGTGAAAACTATCAACTTTTAAACACTTTTTATATACATAATTTAACCTATCTCATAAAGTGAAATTTCATATCTCGAAAACAATTTTACTTTTAAACCAAATGATTACATTTTCGGAATCAGCAGAAAATTCGTCATAGAAATGATGTGTAAAATGTCGAGGATATGAAAGTTTCGGAAAATTCCTTGGGTAGAAACAGAAAATTTATGACTTTCAATATAACAGGACTTATAAGTCAAGAGCACGTCACAATGTTGTACTGGTATGCTTAAAATTTTCGTAATTAAATTTCCTACAATATGGGAGGGTTACCTTTTTTCATCTATAGACTTTTTCCGATTTTAAAGTGCACAGAGCTAAAAAGTTCACCTATAATCAAAGAGATCGACGTCTAAAAAAGCTTTTTGGCCGGGGAGAGCGAGTGGGGACAAATTTGAAGAAATTTGTGCTAGGAAATCTTCTAGATTTTAGCTTGAATTTCTTCTAAAATTTATTGAAAAGGAAATCGGCTAAAAACAAGGAGTTAGCTTCTTATTTTTGAGTTTTTTATGTACTTTTGTCAAAAGTTAGAAGAAATCGGCTTGTTTTTATGAGAAAACCTGTTTAAAGTAAATTAATGAGAACATCCTTTTATTTTCCCTAGATTCATATTGAATTTATTGAAAAGGAAAACTATATTTTTTTAAAAGATCCCTTATTAATTCAAATTCAGGTATGCCTTCTTCAAATGTGTAATTCGACGCTACAAAGCACAAGCACACGATAGCAACATGGTAGAGATCTCCGTTCAGCAGTTAATAACTCTTAGTTCGATTCGCGGTGAAGGCAATAAGGCAAGTGGACATGTGAGGCAAAAAGAGCAAAGGTGTAATTAGACGTTGGCAAGTTAAGTATACGATGGCATGGTAGTGTAGATTAGACTAGACTGACTAGACATCTGGGTTGAGCGTTCATTTTTTTTTTTTTTAATTTGAAATATAAAAAAAAAATCTTCTTAATATTACACAGAGCCAAAAAGATCACCTATAATCAAAGAGATCGACGTCTAAAAAAGCTTTTTGGCCGGGGAGAGCGAGTGGGGACAAATTTGAAGAAATTTGTGCTAGGAAATCTTCTAAATTTTAGCTTGAATTTCTTCTCAAATTTATTGAAAAGGAAATCGGCTAAAAACAAGGAGTTAGCTTCTTATTTATGAATTTTTTATGTACTTTTGTCAAAAGTTAGAAGAAATCTGCTTGTTTTTATGAGAAAACCTGTTTAAAGTAAATTAATGAGAACATCCTCTTATTTTTTATTTTCTCTAGATTCATATTGAATTTATTGAAAAGGAAAACTATATATTTTTAGAAGATCCCTTATTAATTCAAATTTAGGTATGCCTTCTTCAAATGTGTAATTCGACGCTACCAAGCACAAGCACGCGATAGCATCATGGTAGAGATCTCCGTTCAGCAGTTAATAATTCTTAGTTCGATTCGCGGTGAAGGCAATAAGGCAAGTGGACATGTGGTGAGGCAAAAAGAACAAAGGTGGAATTAGACGTTGGCAAGTTAAGTATACGATGGCATGGTAGTGTAGATTAGACTAGACAGACTAGACTGACTAGACATCTGGGTTGAGCGTTCATTTTTTTTTTTAATTTGAAATATTAAAAAGGAGACTTCTTAATTTTATGTGATTATCTACTCAGTATTATTAAAAAGAGACACCCAGTCATAATAAGACGGGCATCTTATTGGAAAAATATCATAGAGAAATCCTTCTGATTTAGAGGGAATTTTATGTGACTTTTTGCTCTGTGTGTTTAATCTGAAATTTTGTAAAAAAATTCGTTTATTTCTGAACGTTTTTTGGCATAGTGGCCAAACTACTGAAGATACCCTGCAGCGAAACCTCAAACTAGTCAGAAAAATACTAGTGAACAACTAGAATTTTCTGGTAGAACTCATACTAGTCAGGAAATATCCATTTCATACCAGTATACAACTAGAATTTTCTGTCTGAATTCATACTAGCCAGGAAATATCCATTTTATACTAGTATACAACTATAACTTTCTGGCAGAACTCATACTAGTCAGGAAATATCCATTTCATACCAGTATACAACTAGAATTTTCTGTCTGAATTCATACTAGCCAGGAAATATCCATTTCATACTAGTATAGAACTATAACTTTCTGGCAGAACTCATACTAGTCAGGAAATATCCATTTCATACCAGTATACAACTCGATTTTTCTGGATGAACCCATACTAGTCAGGAAATATACATTCCATACTAGTATACAACTCGATTTTTCTGGATGAAATTATAAAAATACAAAATACAAAATTCTTTCGTTTCGTTTTCTCTTATAATTCATAGATGCTTTTTCGTGATAGGGTAAATACAAATAGCCGCTGCTTTCTTAAGAATAAACATGAAAATAAAGTCGAGGGATAAAATAAAGGGTAAGCCAGGAAAATTCTGGTTGAAATCATACTAGTCCAGGTTGAATGCTTTTTTGACTAGTATGGGACTAGTATATTTTATACTAGTCCTGTTTGGACTAGTATGTGGATTAGTCCATCTTATGGAATTTATACTAGTCCAGGTTGAACTATTATGGAACTAGTATTTTACAACTAGTATGAAACTGGTATTTCCTGACTAGTAGATAACTGGTATATTCTGGTCGAAATCTGAGAATTGACATCTCGTAGGACATCAACACGTACAAAATACCAGTTGCTTATATGGAAAAAAGACAGAACACTGACTAGTTGGGCCCGGTGCACCAACTAGTTGTAAAGTAGTTTTCAACTAGTTGCTTTCGCTGCAGGGTACTTATAGAGATAAAGGCTAAAAATGTTTATGGGAATTAGTATAATGTGTAATTAAACAGCTTAAATCGAAAAAAAGAAAACCACAAATATTTTAAGTTAAATATTTAATCAAATTAAATTACTTGAGCGCTAAACGACTTTCGACCATATGAATAAAATGAAACTAGTTTTGCACTAGCAACTGAAGAAGACACCCCGCTCGGGTCGAAACAATTGTTTTTCAAAATAAAAACAAAATTTTAAACGACTAAAAGCTGTAGTTTCATTTTATTTATATGAGGCCAAGCATTATTTGTTCGAATCGCAATACAGGGTAACCCCCCGTTCTGAGATATCGCGATTGTAAAATGGATTTTCAGGATTTTTCTCGAAAACTTTAGTATGCGTAGAAAAATTTTCTTTTGCCGTTTCTTTGTCACGAAGATCCCCATCGACAATGAAGATAGTTATCTTTGTTCTCGAGCCACCTTTTCTCCATGCATGATACACTACTCGACCAATTTTGATCAATTTTAGTCTCCAAGAATAAAATAGACCTTTCCCAAAGTAAAATCTCCTGATTCAGAATATCACTTTCATTTTGCTGTGGCAGATCTAGTTTCCGAGATATCGGTGAAAATATGAAAATTTCCATTTTTGCAAGACACTATTTAATACAGATAAGTTAAAAATTTGTATTTTTCTTTTTTCCGATTTAAGCTGTTTAATTACACATTATACTAATTCCCATAAACATTTTTAGCCTTTTTCTCTATAAGTATCTTCAGTAGTTTGGCTACTATGCCAAAAAACGTTTTTTTTTACAAAATGTCAGATTTAACCACTTTAAAATCAGAAAAATTCTATGGTCGAGAGAAAGTTAGCCCTCCTATGTTGTAGGTAATTAAATTACGAAAATTTAAAGCACGCCATTATAACATTGTGATGTGTCCTTGACTTTACAAGCTACGTTTTATTGAAAGTCCTCAATGAAAAATGTTCTATTATTACCCGACAACCTTTCGAAAATTTCCATATACTTTTATTTTGATCTAACCAATGCAAAAATCAGGGCACGAAAATAAACTGTACAAAATACTTTTCATTTCCTCATCGAGTAGCATGTCATTTAAGTTTTGTACAGTTTATTACTTTTTGGAAACGTTTGCTTTTTGTTTGTGACAATTCCAACAAAAAAAAATTTATAAACACAAACGTTTCAATTGATTGAAGAAAAATATAAGTGTTTGAATGTATGTTCATAGAGAACAAAATATTTTTTTTATTTTGTTTTTTATTTTGGATGTAAATTTCAAAAAATGTATTTTACAGTTTTCAAAGTGAACTCAGCTTTTGGATTTTGTTTTGTACTGAACTATGAAAGTAATAAACAAAACGAAATAGTACCGTACAATAAAGTTTATTTTCGTACACTGGCAAAAATAATTAAAATCGACCTTAAGGTGATTGAGTTATTACGAAAAAAATTTTTTTTTCTTCATCCAAATTTTCAATTATTCCTCGACCAACTGCTATACCAAAGACTTCGGGAACAAGCTATCATATCCTTCTTTTGGAAGCATAAAATGTAATAAAACGGTTAAAACTATCAACTTTTAAACACTTTTTATATACATAAATTTAACTTATCTCAAAAACTGAAATTTCAAAATATCTCGAAAACTATTCTACTTTTAAACCAAATTATTACATTTTTGGGATCAGCAGAAAATTCTACATAGATATTATGTATCAAATGTCGAGGATTTGGAAATTGCGCAAAATTTCTTGGGTAAAAACCAGGGTTCGAAATTATTCATTTATGAAGATTCAAGTACTTCTTTTACATTCGCATTCACGAACATGAACATTAAAGAAAAAAATTGCATTCGCGTTCGTGAATAAGAACGCATAAGAAAATCCACACCGTTCACGTTCATGAATGCATTCGTGAATCAATCATGAATGCCTTCTCGAATCTATATATGAACGTACTTCTTGCCGTTCATCTTCATATACGTATGCATATGTGGCGTGAATAATTCACGAAGGCATACAAGAACGTTCATTGAATGCATATTTTGTATGGCATATTCGCAAAATGCTATTGCGAGTATACCGACAGGAATGTGAACCAAAAAAAACTTTTGACGGGACTTCTAGGTTTTATTCAGGCATATGACGGACCTTTTAAGATCCTACCTACATACAACACATGCTATTGTTCCACTAACTAGCGACAATGCCTTGTGGTTTTCCACATACAAAACAAAAACAGAAATGCGAGCGCTGTTATACTTATGGAGTCGTGTGCGCAAAAAAGACGTATGAGCCATGATGTTCGATTTCCGCTTTTTTATGCAGATCGATAGTTTATTATCACACGCATCATCTCTCAAAGTTTTGTCATAAAAAGTACCGTAACGAATTTAGAGCAAAAGCAATTTTGCCGTAAGTGCCATGTGTTCGTTTGTTTATATTTTTAGTGAGCAGCAGTGGCTCATACGTCTTTTTTCTCTTTTGAATTTAGTGGTTGAATAAGTGGTTTAATACCAATTTGCTTTGTTCTTTGTTTCTTTTTTTTTTAATATGACGTCCTGGCTATCTGAGGTAATTCTGCTAATAATTATAAAAAGTCTATTTGGTTAATAGGACAGAAAAAAAGTTCGTTTTTGTACCGCAGTGTAATATGTCTACAATTTTAAAGTATTTTAGATAAAACAAGTAAGCAACATAGTGCTACAAAAAAAGTGAATACACTTTTAAAGCGACCTAGTAGAGATTGTTCATCTGGTCGAATCATACACGAAACACCCTTCGAACAATTTGTAACACCCCAAAATCTGGTTTTAAGTTCAAAAGACCGTTTTTTCAGTTTTTTCCTAAAAAAAAAAATGCATTAAAAAACATATCAACAACAACAGCTTTAACGAAATTATAAAAACAACAATCCACATTCAATATCAAAATCAATTATGTTGTTTATATTATATAATTTAATACTAAAATAAGTTTAGCAACTCCACCTCCATCTTCTTTTTTCCCACAAACTAAACAGTCAAATATATTTGAAGCATCATCGCGAATAACGTTCTAAGTTACAAAATCAAAATTTGTCAGGAAAGCAAAAAAACACTAAAGTCGTAGTTTTTTATTTTATTTCTTTCAACTGTTTCCTAAACTTTTTCTTTTATATCTTTCATATTATCAGGTTTACACCTTCCTTATGACCTTCCAGTTCACTTTCGAATCACTGTCGACGCTTCTATGCAAAATGATGTACTCGTATGTCACCTTACATTACCCTATTAAATGCATTTTTACAGTTATGGCGTGCGAAATTTTAGAAAATTTGTTGCCTGAACAATGCAAGAGAGCAATACAAAAGGTAATATGCAATAAAACCGGTTTTGAAAAAATTTACACTTAGAACGTTATTCGCGATGATGCTTCATTTGATGAATGGTTTTGTGAAACCACAATACAATACCCCCGTCACTTCAGAAATTCTACAATCACAGCAACGAATAGCTAATCTTAACCAGAGCTGTTAATTTTGATTAGTAATTAGTAATTGATTGAAATTGAAAAAAGCCGTTTTTGATTACTTTTGATTTTTTTTTTGTTTTTTTTTATTTTTTTTTTTGATTATTTTAAAGTTTTTTTGTTAAAAGTATAAACATCTGGGTATCTTTGTATGCTAATATATAAACCTACTTACACTTTGGGGCTCATGGATTTCTAGAATGAACCTTGAACGCTAAGCATACCTATGTACAATGTACATATGAGAAAAATGCCAGGTTTGATGGTTATATGGGTTGGAGTGATGATAATTTGTCCCTTTTATATCTAAACGGGTAGTGTCGGACATTTCTCGTTTGATACCCTACGGGTGCGGTCGGATAGTTCTATTTGAACACTTATAAGTATGCTACACAAATTAAAACATAAGAATACCAACTATGTCCACTAAGCTGTTCCTTAAAAAAAATTTTTTTTACTTTGAATTATTGAAAGAGATAAAGATAATTTTGATCGTAATTTCAATTCCTCTTCCAGTAGATCCTATGAAATTTCAAAGCGTCTGTGACTCTGCTGCTCAGAAATATGTAAATCTCTATACTTGCCATCAACATTGCATAAACTTCTTCTGCATGGTGCTGATATTATTAGTACAAGTATACTACCTGTTGGTGTTTTAGGGGAAGAAGCTTCTGAAGCCCGAAATAAGGAGAAATAAGCAGGAAGCACAACAGAGATGCTGATATTGGGGATGTTTTTAATAGAGCAATGGACACATCTGATATAATAATATCAAGTATTGGTCTGAAAATGCGTTTAAAACATAAGCAATGTTTGTCAATTCCAACACAAGTGTGCAATTCTCTCAGTATGCCAGAAGGTGAATCCAAATCAACGAAAGTGGACTATTTCAAACTTTAAGCATGTTGGATGATGTTGTACTGTCAGATGATAAACTCGAATAAAACATCACAGATAATCTTTTTTTTATAGGAAACACATTTTTTTAACTCAAACTTTAAATAAAACTCACTTAAAATTAAAAATTATAGATTTAAAAAACAAAAAAAAATAAATAATTTAAAAAAAGTTAAAAAAAGTCTGAGCAAAAATATAATTAAAGAAATTACAAACAAACGAATTTTTTTAACACAATTTAAAAAAAATTAAAAGCAAAAAATTAAAAATCTTAAGCTAGCAAAAAACACAAAAAAAAACAATAATTTACCAAAAAATATACAAAAATTTTTTTTTACAAAAATTTCAAAAAAAAAATCTGGAAATAACAAAAGAAAAAAAATAAACAAAATTTAATAAAAAAAAGTTACAAACAAAAAAATTTGTTATCTCAAAATTTAAAAAAATTTAAACCAAAAAACGAAAAATCTGAAGTTAGCAAAAAAACAAAAAAAAGTAAATAATTTACCAAAAAATATACAAAAAAATATTTTTTACTCAATTTCAAAAAACTATACATCTGAATTAGGCAATAGCAAAAAAAAATTTTAATAAAAAAAGTTACAAGGAAAAAAATTTGGTAACTCAAAATTTAAAAAAATTGTTATCAAAAACTTAAAAATTAAAAAAATATTATTAAAAAAAATTAGGAAAAAAAATTGTCTAATTCAAAATTTTAGAAAGTTAAAACCAAAAAATGAAAAATCGAAAGTTAGCAATTTATATTGTATTTCGATTAGATTTTGAATTATGGCCACTTTGGACCCCTTCCTGGCCCACTGTGTGATGGATGGATTAGGTTCTTTTAGGTATGTACCCTTAATATCTGAAAAAAATTGAGTGGCTACTTTAAACAGTGAAGACGCCAGAGCCAGCTAAAATTGACAAAAATTACGTATTTTCAGTACCAGGTTTTTAATACCACTTACTCGCTATATGATTTATTCTTTACTTTTGAAGAAACTACTCTCTTTTACCTTTAAAAAGCCATATCGCATGTAAGGATATCTCTAATAGAAACATTTTTACAGCTACAATAGGGTAAGCGTAAAAATTACGATTTTCAAACTTTGAAATTTGACCAGTCCGACACCAGTGGTTATAAAAATTAAATGTTTGTAAATTTCATACTTTAGGACCCTAAAGAAGTGTCCCTAAAAAGTTTGAGCGAAATCCGAGACTAGTCAGCGATGATTTTTGCTACTATTAGACGTTGTCATTTGGATTGACTCATACCCAACTTATATATGTAATACAAGCTACGGTTATTTGCGGTCCTGTATGAGATGAAGCAATGAGGATTTTTTATTTAAGTTAACGAACTGTATATATATATATATTTTCAATTAGTTTATTTCAACATTATAAACCTGAGTTTTAAATGAAAAAAAAAAATATATATATATACATTAGGGTGATTCAAAAAATTTTCGGTCTTACACCCTGAAACTTTAGGTATTGACTAGAAAAAAAGCCTTGCAAAAAATTAGAGCTCTAACTTAACCCTCAGGGTTGGCTATTTTTTCGCCCTTTCCCATACATTTTGTATGAAAAATAGTATTTTTTTCAAAGTGAATTTTCTTTAAATTTTTGAAACTTTTTGAAAATATTTTTACATACTCTTAAAGTTGAAGCTTTGAAGCTTCCAAAATGGTTTTTTACTTGGGACTATGACACTATAGGCTGGGTGTCACAATCCCAAATAAAAATGAGTCACAATCCCAAGTAAGACACTTGGGATTATGATACTCCCTTGCTCTCTCATAATCCCAAGATAAGAAAAGTTCGGATTGTGACACTGTAGGCTCTCGTCATAATCCCAAGTAAAAATTACAATGGAGAAATAAGATATGATAAAACCGCCCAGTCGAACATTTTTTTAATTTTTCACTATGATTTTAAAATAGTTTTTCAAAAATATTCAAAAAAGCACCGCAGGCAAAAATTTGAAAGAAGAAATCGCGCGATTTTGAATTTGAAATTTTCATTTTTTTATTATGATCTTAAAATATTTTTTCTAAATAATTTGAAAAAAAGAGCTGCAGGCGAAAATTCGGAATAAAAAATCACGCCATTTTTAATTCCAAATTTACAATTTCCATGCGGGTGGCCCAAGTAGGCATAATCACAAAGAATAGTATGAAATTGTAAACAAGAACCGGTCTTAAGTGCAGTTAGGAATTTCGGCTAAATATATGTTAAAATGCGTATCAAACGAAAGGGTTTTTAAATACCTGTACAATGATACCAATAATGTAAAAATCTATTCAGTAGTTTTGGATATACATATATATGCGATTTTAAATACTTGATTTTCTAACCTCTCCCCCTCCCCAAAAAAAATAAGTATACCGTTATAATCAGGAGAAATATACGAACCATTTCTCATATTTACTTTATCACGGGGCGTGGAGTCTGTATTCTGCAATTAACCCACTGTTTCTCGCCACAAACTTAAAAACAAATCTTGTAATTTCATTTGTCAGCTCAAAGATATCAAAAACCCAATTGGGTGTATGACATTCCCTCTGCAGTGTCATATTCCCAAGTAAAAAAATTGGGATTATGACACTGCATGGGGGGTGTCATAATCCCAATTTTTATACCTTTCATGAACATGAAATGGTATTATAACTTTGGTCCGATGTTTGTAAATATGAGAAGAAGAAGAGATAGACCCATCAATAAGTATACCGAAATGATCAGGATGACGAGATGAGTTGATTTAGCCATGTCCGTCTGTCCGTCTGTCTGTTTGAACGCAAACTAGTCCCTCAATTTTTGAGATATCTGGCTGAAATTTTGTATGTGGCCACCATTTTGTAATATAGGAATCATTTGTCGGAACTGACAAGATCGGACCAGTATAACATATAGCCCCCATACAACCGATTGTTCAGATATAAGGTTTTTTGGCCAAAACTTCTGCAATTAAAAAGTTAGGAACGTAAAATTTTGCAACTCGAGTACTTTCTATTTATGTAGTGTATATAGTGAAAATCAACCAGATCGGGCAAATGTAACATATAGCCCCCATACAACCGATTGTTCAGATATAAGGTTTTTTGGCCAAAACTTCTGCAATTAAAAAGTTAGGAGCGTAAAATTTTGCAACTCGAGTACTTTCTATTTATGTAGTGTATATAGTGAAAATCAACAAGATCGGGCAAATGTAACATATAGCCCCCATACAACCGATTGTTCAGATATAAGGTTTTTTGGCCAAAACTTCTGCAATTAAAAAGTTAGGAACGTAAAATTTTGCATCTCGAGTACTTTCTATTTATGTAGTGTATATAGTGAAAATCAACAAGATCGGCCAAATTTAACATATAGCCCCCATACAACCGATTGTTCAGATATAAGGTTTTTTTCCCAAAACTTCTGCAATTAAAAGTTAGGAACGTAAAATTTTGCAACTCGAGTACTTTCTATTTATGTAGTGTATATAGTGAAAATCAACAAGATCGGGCAAATGTAACATATAGCCCCCATACAACCGATTGTTCAGATATAAGGTTTTTTTGGCCAATACTTCTGCAATTAAAAAGTTAGGAACATAAAATTTTGCAACTTGAGTACTTTCAATTTATGTAGTGTGTAGAGGAAAATCAAGAAGATCGGGTAAATATAACATATATTTAGCCCCATACAACCGGTTGTTCCAATATAAGGTTTTTTGGCCAATACTTCCGCATTTAAAAAGTTAGGAACGTAAAATATTTCACCTTTAGTACTTTCTACATATGTAATGTGTATAGTGTAAGTCAGTACAATTGAACACGTATAATATATAGCCTCCATACAATCGATTGTTCCGATAACTCGGATCCTATTATTTTGTAAGTTTTTTTTTAAATTATAACAAAGATGTGTAATGTGTATAGTAAATATAGTTAAATTGAAACAGGCTGTACTGGGGATCGAACAGTGAAAATCGTGACGCTTATTCATGAAAGGTATATAGCCTTCGGCACAGCCGAAGACAGCTTTCCTTACTTGTTTTACTTGCGATTTTGCCACTTGGGATTTTGTCATGGCACCGACTATAGTCATTATGCCTCGCTATAAAACGGTGTACAATAAGTTATTTTAGCACTACCAGCATCGTATAACTACGAAAATGTGTATTAGTGGATATTCGTGCATCGCGTTCGTGTGCTGCATACACACTAAGGGCCGCTTTCATAAAAGCCGATAACGCCTAACCGGAGTTTAATTGACGTATTTTGTATGGTTAGCTGTCAAGTTAATCACCGATTAGGCGTTATCAGCTTTTATGCAAGTGGCCCTAAGCCTGTTGCTGTGGCTAGTCGACTTAAGTTCATGAAAATGTGAATATTGCAGTTCTCTGGTGTGCGCCAACGTGCTGCACTGCTAGCGACGAACTACAAAGAAGAAATACTACAAAACACAATTTAACATCAGCGCCCAAACGCAGTTATGAGATCAGGGACCGCAATTAACAATTATGTATAAGGTAAAGTTTAAACCAAAGAAGGGGTAGTGTTACTGCCATAAGGAGTACATAAACAAATTCCTTATAACTCTCAGTATCGATTTGTGAAAAGTTATTTTTCATTTTTAAATTTCAATCGAAAAATAAGAGTTATTTTCAAACTTATTTATTTCTATCTGAATTATTTTTTTATTATATTATTTTTAATTTAAAATAATAAATTGAAAAATAACTTTTATTTTTTGGCGGGATTTAAAAATAACTATTATTCCCAACCTATATACATATGTAATACAAGGTACGGTCATTTGCGGTCCCTGTATAAAATGAAGCAATGAGGATTTTTTATTTAAGTTAACGAACTGTATATATATTTTTCCAATTAGTTTATTTCAACATTATAAACCTGAGTGTTAAATGAAAAAAAATATATATATGTATATATATATATATATATATATGTATGTGGAAAAAATAACTTTACAAAGCCCACCTACATTTTTCAACATCGAAAACTTTTAATATTAGGAAGTTTTTCAAAACAGGTATTTTTTATTTTGAAGTTTGTCTACAGAGCTTACAAAAAATAAAGGATGGTTAAATAAAAGTGATTCTTAAAGTACTAATTTTAACAAAACTCAAAAATATCCAATATTTAAAGTAGGAAAAGTGAGTTTCCAAAATACTTAGTGGCCGCAATGACCTCCATTTTAAAGAGATATCTTTCGTATATGATCTGGCATTGTGTCAATGAGCTCCTTGTAATCTGCTGTACTAATTTGCTGCCACAATCTTTGAGATGCCTCAAGTTTTGAGGTGCTACTTCCGCGAACATCAATTTGAGAATTGCCCATGCGTTATCTTTTGCGGAGAGAGTCGGACTCTGCTGTGGGCACTTCAAGACTGTAATATTTTTTTCGGAGAGATGTTATACCACTTGTTTCGCGAATTGAATAGGTGTATAGTCATGCTGGAAGACGAACTTTGTCCCTAAAAGTCGATTTTCAATATTTTTAGGTGAACATTTGCATTAACCGTTCCCTCAAAAACCATTATTTGGCCAGTACCCTGAGCAGAAAAGCAACTCCGTATCATGGGTCCCCTGTCTACAGATTTTACAGTAGGAATAGTGCATTTATAGGAGGATGCGTCTCCTGCTTTGCCTCAAACTCTGATCATGTCGTGCGAATATTTTATCGTATCACCGACTCATCGCTCCATAGGAAATTGTACCAATAGTTTGGAAGCTTTAGCACGTTGTTCTTCATAAAACTGCATCCTTTTTGTTCTATTAAGTTTGTTACATAGGCAACTTTACGTGCCACGCGGATACTCCTACTCTTGCTCTGCGCCTGTTCCGAATTGTGTATACAGATGGGGCATCTCTTCCCTCTTTTATCAGCTCAGAACGAATTTTTGGCACTGACTGTACAGGATTAGCTTTTGATATTCCTAGTAATCGTCTATCCATTCTGTCAGCAGTACTATTTGGACGACCTGACCTTTTCTGTGCTGAAACTCGCTTTCCAGATTTAAAAGCCAAAATTGCCTTTTGAACAGCTCTGTGCGATTTTCCACATTTCTTACCAATATAACCCAGTTTCTGGCCATCTTTGTAGAGGTTTATGATTGCTTTGCGTTTGCTGAAAATTTCACAGTTAAAAATAAAAAAATGTGTAGTACAGTACGATATTATAAAAAAAAATTATAAACAAAGACTTACCGCCAAACTTATCAGTTGTTAGTTTTTTATAGTTTGTTGAAGACATGGATGAAAATTTAATCCAATTCGATTAATTAATATATATTTACCTTTAAAACTTACCTGTTAAACTGAATCCGAAAAATGTTAAATTTATATTTAAAGTTGAATTTTTTTATACCTACCTTATTGCACATACACATATATACTTACCTCTACCATTAAATACTTACCTCCTATTAGATACACTTACCATTTGTATCCATACTTACCCTAAATTAACCTTACCTTTGAATTCGACCCATCCTAATGTGCAACTCTTAACTTGGAAAACTACAGCTTTTCTATTTACTTACCTTTCTTATATGTACATTAAGCTGTTCCTCGGATAAGCAAAGCTGGAGATTTTTCGTAAAATACAAAAATGGTGTTTTCCCTCTTTTTTAAAAACGATAACTTTGCGAAATCTCAAAAACTATAGCGAATTTTTTATTTTTCTCTGCAGAATCCGAATCTGCGCGTTTCTTCTCGTAATTAATGTGTACCAAGTTTACGGCTAACAATGTTTTTATATAATCTGCGGCACCCTGGATGCATATGGTTTTTAAAATTTTCAAATGCAACGTGCAAGTTCTAAAAGTTATTCAATTCGAGTGAAATTTTGCACAGCTTATTTTTGGAGCAAAATCTATCATATTCCGCCCGGCGAACCTAATATTTGCAAAAAAAGTTTATATAAGGAACAGCTTAATGTACATATGTTGGTATGCTCACAGCACAGCTTAGCGGGCGGTCATCGATGGCCGCTGAGTTCAGTTGTCGATGAGCGCGCGGTTTACTACTTACCCCTTTGTGAACTCTAATAATTAAACTTAATTGTTAAAATCAAACCATTTGAATATAAAAATAAAGTAAAGCACCTATTGTGAACTGATAGTGAAATAAAGAAAAAACAAGTAAGGAAAGCTGTCTTCGGCTGTGCCGAAGGCTATATACCTTTCATGAATAAGCGTCACGATTTTCACTGTTCGATCCCCAGTACAGCCTGTGTAAATTTAACTTTAGCTCATACCGAAATTATCGGAACTATCGATTATATGGGGGCGATGTGTTTAGTTGGTCCAATCTCATTGATTTTTAACATCAACATTCCATTTTCTAACAGAGCAATAGTTACGAAATTTCACGACCCTACCTATATAATTATAGGAGTTATAGCCCAAAATCCGTTTATCGGAACAATCTATTGTATGGGGGCTATGTGATATATTTATCTCATCTCAATGATTTTCAACATCGATATTTCACATATAAAAACATCAATACCTACAAAATTTCACGTTACTAGCTCTTTAATTACAGAAGTTATAGCCCAAAATCCGTTTATCGGAACAATCGATTGTATGGGAGCTATATGAAATATTTATCCCATCTCAATGATTTTCACACGGAGGGAAATCTATGGATGGAACATCCATAATTATTGATATCACATTAAATAAAAATTGATTTTTCTGTCCCATCAATGAATATGGATGTTTCATCAATGCTTTTTTGATAAATCACTATTGAAATGGTATCCATATAAACTATTGATAAATTCTAAATAGTTTAAAAAAACAAAATTTTATATAATTTGACATCTGGTTTCAGTGAGACTCGAACCATGCTCCTCTGGCACGTTAGCCCAGTATTCTACCATTCGGCTACGGCATATTATACAATTTTTAGAAAAATGTTCAATCATAAGAAATTCAAAAAATTTTGAATTTAAAAAAACCGCTCCAACAAGTTGTAATATTGTTAGAAAATCCATAGTAAAAATTGTTGAACTATTATGATTATGCGTCCCAGAAAAATTTACATTTCGTCCATATATATTAATACGCTGTCTCTACCATTATTACTATGTAGTAAATATGGATATGGATATACCGACAATAGAAATTCATATCACGACCATAGATATGGACATGCCGTTCAAATATATTAGTATTCTATCCATAAATATAAAAAATAGTACATCATATCGAAATGGTTGACATATCATTTTACTTTTTATTGGGAGCAAATAATATTTGATAACTCGCTCATTCTGAATGAATATTGCATCAAACTCGGCGCTATCAATAGTGATATTGTCACAACATTCAATGCATTTCTCTCAGTGTAACATCGATATTTCACATATAAAAACATCAATACCTACAAAATTTCACGTTACTAGCTCTTTAATTACAGAAGTTATAGCCCGAAATCCGTTTATCGGAACAATCGATTGTATGGGAGCTATGAGTAGTTTTGGTCCGATCTTGCTGGTTCCGACGAATGATTATTCTCATATAAAATAACGCCTCCATACCAAATTTCATCGAGATATCTCTAAAGTTGAGGGACTAGTTTGCGCACAAACAGACGGACAGACGGACATGGCTAAATCGAATCAACTCATCGTCATGATCATAACGGTATATTTATTAACGGTATACTTATTAGTTGGTCTATCTCTTCTTCTTCTCATACTTACAAACATCGGACCAAAGTTATAATACCATTTCATGTTCATGAAAGGTATAAAAAATATATTATTAAATTATTCTTTAAAAATTAAAACTAAAACCGAACCGTGTTTCTTTCCAAAGGAAAAATCCTAGCGTATGTGCAAAAGTGGTGAGTGCCCCTACACCCTCATAAACGTGAATCTTATACATAGTTAAACAATTATTAATTAGCTGTAGGAATAACTTTTCAAAGTTTGTAAGCTGTTATAGACGTATTGCCGCCATTTATTTACTTTGGAAACATACTTTTTTAACGTTAGTACCGAACGGAAACTAAAAATTAAAAGTACCGCTATCACTACATAAAAAAAATATGTATGAAAGTGCTCTCCTTTGTGAGTACTCTTCATAATAAGAACCACAGAAATATACTCTTAATGAAAAGGCTGTGAAACATACAAAAAAGAAAACAATGCCAAAGGAAACTTAATTTTTCCACATACAGTATATATATGTATGACATACATTGTACGAGTATGTTGATACATTCTTGAAATTGGTAATTTTGCTGTTTATCTACATACATTTCTTACCACTGCCTTTTTTCCTATCTCCTTTATTATGTGCGAGCGCTTCCCTATTGCGTCGCATACGCAAGTAACAGAATACATACGTGCATATGTACATATCTCCACGCAAACCAGCAAAACGACTATAGTCATTATTCACACAATAAGTTATTTTAGCACTACCAGCTTCGTATGACTACGAAAATGTGTATTAGTGGATATTTATCCTTCGCATACACACTAATGAATCATTTACACTGCACCAAATGCGTCGCATTTGGCGAAGTTATTTGGAGAATGCTTGTCCGCAGAATGAATTTGTTTGCCAAATTAGATGTATTTAATTTAATTTGACATAATTTGGTGATCAAATTCAATCTGCGGATGAACGGTCTCGAAAAAACGCATTTGGTGCAGTGTAAACGTAGCTTTAGACTGTTGCTGTGGCTAGTCGACTCAAGTTCATGAAAATGTGAATATTGTAGTTCTCTGCTGTGTATATCCGAAAATTTTTTCTGGTTAAGAACTATGATGATGATGATGATGATGATGATTATGATGATGTTGATGAAGAACTCTATGAACATGAAATGGCCCAAAAATCATCCCGAAATGGTTAGGAAAAGTCCCGAACACAATCCCGAGAAGTCCCAAAAACAATCCTGCAATGATCCGAAAATAATCCCAAAATTATCACGAAATGTTTGAAAAACCAATCCCGAAAAATTCCCGGAATAATCCCGAAAACAATCCCGGAAGTATCCGAAAACAATCCCGAAAAAGTCCCGAAGACAATCCCGAAAAGTCCTGAAAATAATCCCGAAATGGTCCCGAAAACAATTCCAAATTGGTCCCGAAAATTTATAGAAATTTATAGATATCAAAAGTTTTTTTGGTTCACATTTCTGTCGGTATACTCGCAATAGCATTTTTCAAATTTTATACTACAACCTTCTGCGAATATATACAAAATATGCATTCAATGAACGTTCTTAAATGCCTTCGTGAATTATTCACGCCACATATGTGTTGCGGGGGGATAACGAAAATATCAAACTTCATAAACTTTCTATCCAAATTTTATTTAGAAGAGTGTTTTTCCATCAAGATTCGTAGATTAGAATGCATCGAAAAAAAAGTTCAGTGTGTGTTAGCTTAATTTGAAAATATCAAACTTCATAAACTTTCTATCCAAATTTTATTTCTGTTCATCAACATGTGGTTTATAAGCGTAGTACAAAAAAGAAGAGTGTTTTTCCACCTAGATTCGTAGATTAGAATGCATCGAAAAAAAAAAGTTCAGTGTGTGTCAGCTTAATTTGAAAATTTATGTCGAAAGAAAATGTTTGCGTTAAAATTTTTTGGTTAAGTTCGAAAAAACGCTAAATCGAGTTTTTTGCCATAACTTTCTTATACTTAGTCCGATTTTTTTAAATTTAAATGTCTTGGTGGAGGTTTCTCTCGGCCCTATATTGACCTTTGAAATGTTTTGGCTTAAACCTAATTTCGGATTTATTTTTATACCACTATTCTAAAGATCTCAGAAAATTATGATGATTTATCAAACAAAAAATTATACTTTTTGCCTAAGCAAAGAAGTATAACGTGACGTAGTGATCGATTAAATTTTTTGTTATTTTTTTTTACTTAGTTTATTTTATTAATTATCTATATTTTTTTAAATCGAACACGGATAGATATTTTCAAAATACATTTATGACATTATACCAGTTATATAATAACAAACATATGCCCAAAAAATTACATTTATCGGATAAAGTTTGGATTTATACCGTTTTGGTGGGAAAATTTATATTTATTGCGTTTGAATGCTACTGGACTTAATGCGTTTTGGTTTGAGCGTTTTAGGATAATCAGAGAATAGGGCTTCTGGAGGCATTTTGATAACGATATATCAATTTGTGATTAGTTATAGAGCAAAATACCAGTTTTAAAGCAATTTATCATACTTTTTGTCAATAGCCATTGGGTTAGGAAAAGACCACAATATAATGTTATTGTAAGTAATTTATTCAACAAACAAAATGCTACTATTGTCTATTCAGTTTACCAAATATGCTTTCATTCGTGTAGAAACTTTACTTTATACTAAGTAGTGATAATACAAAAATCGCAATATTTTGCGAAAATGACCTAATATAGGAAAAATTAGGACACCCTTATTATAAACAGGCAAACGTATTTCAGCGTTTTTATGTGTCATTTCAAAATCAAAAATTCTATATATAGTTTAGTTTTCACTTTAGTAAATATAAAAATCGTTTGGAGTTATTGCGTTTTGTTGTGAATCGCATTTTTAAGGGCGATACGGAATGGCTAAATTGACAGTTTTTTACAGCTAAAATATGTTGTTACATAGATTTCAGAAGGAGAAGTCGAGTCCCATCAATATCTCAAAAAAAATTATGTGGTAATTTATTTCGTTTTGGTTTGAAGCTCCTCAATTCTCAATATTAATATATACTCAGCAATTCAATCCTGACTTTAAAGCTTTTTCTTCTGTGATTCTGTAGGTTATTTTCATTCTTAATCACCAACCAAGTGTACATGAAAGAATTGGGGATAAATTTATTGGTTGAAGTTGGTTAGCAAAGTGGTAATACTAACCCTTTGACAGACTTTGTCCTATATTCTTTACGACCTGAAAGCTTCCAAGTGTGAGCGAACACGAAATTTAAGAAGAATTGTATGAAATATATGTATTTGATATTTAAATTACTTATACAAAGTTAAAGAAATGAATATGATGAAAAATTCAATGTTGCCGCCATCTGTTCGCTATTAGTGCTCGTTCTTAGTGTTTCTGTCTCTACACATTCTTCTGTCAACTCAGATTGTGTTGCCACATTGGTTCGTTTAAGTGTGGTTGCCATCGCTTACAGTCGGCTTTCCTGACCCTTCGGAGCGCCCTCGCCCGAAGTGTTACGAGTGCACTCATCGTCGTCACTGAGATCATCAGGTGGCTGTGGGCACCATGGTTTCAACTGATCGGAAGCGTACACTGCATTGTAGTGCCGTTGGGTTCGTTCAGCATGTGGTAGATCTTCGATAACATAACGATCATTTGGCAGAACTTGGCTGATGATGAATGGGCCTTTATATCGGGGTTCGGGCTTGCGTGAGGTACCGATACTTATCGGCTCGTTGTGCTCAAGACCAGGTTATCTTGGTAGTATGTCTTCGGATGGGCATGTCGAGCATCATACTGTTGCTTAGCTTTAGCTCGGAAATCATTAATACGGTTGGCCGCGGTATCTCGTAGCTCCTGCAGCTCGACGACAGTCAACAGCGACTTCTGATCATCTTGCAGCATTTGAATGAGTTTATTTTGCAATATGTCGCGCGAAGTGTAACCATGCGTAGATGACATGGGGTACATCCACTGCACTTGGCGAAGTTTGTCGTCCCATTGTTTTGCATTATCAGTGGATGGTACTATCATGGACAAAATTATGCGGCTAGTGCGTTCAGCATGTCCATTTGCCCGCGGGGTTCAGGCCGCGCTGAGGATGTGCTTCATGTTATGGTCTTTGCAAAAGGTCTCAAAGGCTTTGGAGGTGAAGGCTGTTCCCCGGTCGATTATAATACGCTCGGGCATTCCCACGTAGCTGCAGTGGTATTCCCCCTCTCTCCGACCGTCGGGTGTTTTGTTAAAAGCGCATTCTACACATGACTGCATGTAACTCTTGACGTAGTTTCTAATTCATGGGAACCAAAAAAACGCCTGAATACGGTCGATTGTTTTGTCGACGCTCATATGTTCCGCCTTGTCGTGACATTCCTGAAGTGTTTAGGCACGACCCATAACAATTTGTTATTGTGCCTCCGATACAATCTTCCACGTTCGATTACGTAGTCAGCGTACTCGGATGTTGGGCTGGTCTGCATTTCTTGCACAATGCGTTGGACGTTGGGATCCTGTAGCTGAATGCTAAAAAACCAATCCGCTTTGCTGACCACCGTCTTGGAGATCTTCATGTCGGCGGTATCAATCTCGTGTGTGTAGGGTGCACGACTCAGTGCGTCAACGTGTGTCATATGTAAACCCGGTCGATGAACGATGTCTATGTCGAACTCCTGGATTCTTAGCCACCAACGAGCTATCCTTGGAACAAGCCTTCGTTTTTCCATTGTTGTTTTTAAAGCGCCGCAATCAGTTATGACTTTGATTTTCTTTCCATAAATGTAGTATTTAAATCGTTCCAATGATTCTAGGACGGCTAGAGCCTCGAGCTCGTAGCTATGGAACCGTATTTCGTTGTCTGTAGTCGATCTACTAAAATAGGGGATAGGCTGGGATGTCCATTTTCCAACTGCATCAGCACACTAGCGAGGCCTATTGAGCTCACATCGGTGTGCACCTCGTGTTCGGCTTCTAGACGGTAACTAACCAGCTTTGGCTTAGAGGTCAACGCAGTCTTGAGTTTGCGGAAAGCTTCGTTTTGGACTGTCTCCCACTTAAACTCGACATTTTTGCACAATAATTTACGCAGCGGTTCTGATATGAGCGAGTATCCGTCGAGGAATTTTTGGAAGTACCCACTGAGGCCTAAGGACTTACGTAGCTCGGTGACGTTCTTCGGTTGAGGAAAATTAACAGTTGCATTGGTTTTTATCTCGCCGGGGCTGATGCGAGACGGACTAAAGGGCTGGTTTCCTCGAAAGCGGTGACGCTATATAGCGGCCGTTACATAGCGGCGAAGTACGTTGTCAAAAATACTGTCATGTAAAAGTAATTGAGTGTAAAGTAAGAAGACGGTGAAGTTCACCGTAATGTAATATAGCGTCCGTCATGACGGTGGCAATTTTTCGTCAACGTTTTTTCTCACCGTCATTGTCATAGCGGTGTCAATACAATAAAATTCTTCAAATTCGTTTACAAAAACAACAATTAATTGTTTTCAAAACAAATATTTTAAAAATATAAAAGAGGAAAACAAGAAAAGTGGCCGCAAATTTACAATTTCGAATGGATTGAAGTCACCGCTACTTGCATGTAAGTTTACAGAAAAGCGGTGCTGCTAATGACGGTGAGCATAGCTACCGCTATATAGCGAACGTTACATAGCGGCACCGCTTTTCGAGGAAACCAAGCCTTAAGCTGATGGCCCAAAAACGTTATAGACCGCTGGTACAACTCACAATTGTTAATATTAAAGGTGAGTCCGAATGATCGCAGCACATTGAGAATACGCGAGAATTTTGCGTAGAATTCCGGAAACGAGTTGCTGCCAATCAAAATGTCGTCGATGTAGTATAGCATATCGCCCTTCTCCACTCGTTTCTGGATTTCTGCCATCAACCGATCGAACACGGCCGGTGCGTTCTTGAGGCCAAACGGCATGCGTTTGAACTCATACAAGCCGTCTGTCGTTATGAAAGCGGTAAACTTCCTACTCTGGGTGCCATTGTTATCTGGTAGTCACCGCTGTTCAAGTCGAGCGATGAGAAATACTGAAAACCTTTTGCCTCCTGCAGACGTTCCTCAATATTCGGAACAGGGAATTTTCTTTTATAATAAGTTTGTTTATCCGCCGATAATCGATTCAAAGTCGGTCGCTGCCATTCTGCTTTTTAATGAGTACGATAGGACTAGCGTATTCATACGTCGATTTCGTGATAATGTCGTGTTGCAAAAGCTCATCGACCATACGGTTGACAATATCCCGTTTTGGTTCAGGAATACGATACGGTGCTTGGGCTACTATCTGGCTGCTTTCAAGCTCGATATTAGCTTCGGCTATGCTCGTTTTTCCAATGCCGTCCAGTCCGGTTGAGAAAACGTCAGCAAGGTTATCTAGGAGACCTTGAATTTGCGTACGCTCGCTTACCCGTTGAGTGGTGCGCTTATTCTCGAAAACGGTAATGCCATTGTCGATCTTCATTGTTACGTTTGCATTAACGATTACGTCCTGCCCAGTAGGACGTCTTGCTGTACTAGCTTATCGTCGGCAACATAGACTTGTGTTCTAATCACCGTTTCATCGAGCATTATATCGACAATTATTGCTTCAATCAGCAGGCACACCCCTCCACAAATGCCTTTGATTTGTAGACAGCACTTCCGCCGCTCGGCATCTATCTGTTCGGCCACTGACTTGCGAATGATGCTGTACTGACTCCCAGTATCTATGAATGCGATGTATGGTTTTGTTTGTATATAAATTGCCTTGTTGAAACAATCATCAAGATTGGTAGCGCCAAGTCGTCTTAAGTTAACTGCGGTGTTGGCATTGTTTGGGTGCACCTTATTGCAGGTAGTGCATCTATGACGCCGTTGTGGCATTGGGCATTTGCTAGAGAAGTGCCCAACTTCGTTGCAGTTGTAGCACTTCCGTTGTGCCCCCGTTGCGTCGTCCTTCTTTGGTCCTTCGACCAATTTTGGCTTTGGTTCGTCCCGTTTCACCAGCTGCTCCGGTTTAACCTCAAATGACCCTCCACGGTTCACTTTTTCAATTTTTTTTTGCGTGTCTCATTTGCTTCATCATACTAAATCGAATCGTTGATAAGCTCTGCTGAAGCTCGCGATGCTTTAATCCAGCCCTTGCATAACGTATAACTGCACCTTCACTGAGATTATATCGGACTCCCATGGCTGATACTCGAAAAAATATTCTTTAATAAGTTCTTTTGGACGCCTCGTTGCATTAGCCATCAAAAAATGTATTTCTGCTTCATCATGCGTTTTACGAAATTCGTTGCGCAAAGCAGTAGCAAAATCACACCAAGATGTATGTAGAACCGGTTATGCGTCTAACCACATACGTGTCACTCCTTTAAGTCTCGTTTAAACAGCTAACAAAAGCAATTTTTGATCCCAGTGGTACGCGTCAATGACTTTGTTTACACGGTCAATAAACTGATCTACCGTAATGCTTTTGTCACATATTGGATCGAATTCCGGTAGTGTATTTGCAATTTCTTTAACAGATGCATGTCGTGTATGCACATTCGCTGCACTATATTCATTAGCATACATTTTTGTGGTGATTTCATCGCTTGCTATTGCATTACCTGTTACCGCGCTATCTGTACCTGCACCTACGCCACCGCTCTCTGTGGTGTCTTCACTTACTACTAGGCTGCCACTACCCGCTGCTGCGCCACCATAAGCCACCGCCCCACTTCACCTGGCGACGACGACGATGCGTTCTGCCCGGATAATGGTGCTTGTGCTTTCAAAAATTGTGTCATAATTTCACGCAGTTGTTCCACCTCTTCCTGAAGCTGTGATACCGCCGTCATGTCGTTCTCCGTTGTCTTGGTTTCGGGCATTTCTACTTCGTCGGAATCCTCGTGCGTCAATAAACGCTGTACCAATTGATCACGAGTGCCTGTAGTCTGCAATTCCCTTTCACGTAGCAGGAATTTGAGTTGGTCAACTTTTAAATCGTGTATTTTCGTCATTTCGTAGTTAAAATATAATTTGTTGGTTTGTCTGCTAGCAGTCTTCCACTCACTAGCTTTTCGATTATGCGTTTTTGCTAAAATATTCAACCAAACGTTTGCCATGCTTCGCTTTTGCTCGGTGCTGCAAAGTCTCGTTCTTGCAGGCCCCGACTCGTTGGTTTCGTTTTTTTTTCTTTTCGTGCAGAATCTTGTTGCAACTAACGTTTAGCAACTGTCGATTCACGTTGATTCTCGTTGCGTTGAGCTGCTTCTGCTCGACGTCGCTGTGCGATGCTTTTGATATCATATAGGTCTATACCAATATTCAGGTCCCTACCTTGAACCCTTTCACAGATATTCTACTTTAAAAACTTAGCTTGTATAGGAGGTGCCACGCCGCCTTTTCTGATAACCCCCCTTTTTATGTGTGAGAATGCTTTTGATATCATATAGGTCTATACCAAATTTCAGGTCCCTACCTTGTCGCTGTGCGATGCTGCGCGGTCGTAAATACGTTTTTTTTTTCAGAATAAAATTTATGTTTCGGGTTCCATATCCATGCATGCGTACATCCACAATTAAATATATCTATATATCGTCACCTTAATTCACAAAGGCCCTAACTGACATAAAAAAATTTTTACAGGAGAGGCAAAAAACAAAAAAATTTTTACATTGAACGCATGCAAAGATAGCTTTGTAAATTTGGAATATCTCCGTTGTTACTGCTCTTAACTACTTAAAATTTGTAGTGATTGTGTATTTTACTATATCATAGTTAAATATGTGAAAAAGTCATTTTTGAATAATGTGTCAATTAGGGCCTTTGTGAATTAAGGTAACGATATATAAAAATTTAGCCTTTTTTCGCGTTGTAATGAACTTTACAGAGAATGGCTGAACCGATTTTAACCAAACTTTGCCACATTGAAGAGACGCCATTGGAGAAGGTTTATAACTAAAAAGGGGGCGTGGAAAGGGGGGCGTGGCACCTCCCATACAAATTAATTTTTTACAGCAGAATATCTGTGAAAGGGTTCAAGGTAGGGATCTGAAAATTAGTATAGACTTATATGATATCAAAAGCATTCTCACACATCAAAAGGGGGGTTATCAGAAAAGGGGGAGTGGCACCTCCCTTTAGAGTATTTATATTTTAATAAATTAATTATTTTATTATTAAAAATTCCTTTTTTTTAAAAATACGAAAAAATTATAATCATCATAACAATTTTTAAATTTCAAATATTTTTCTCTTTGAAATGAGAAAATAAAAAAATAATTTTTTAAATGAAATAAGTACAAAGTAGAAATAAACAAAGTATAAATAATTAATGATAATAATCCCTACATATCGTTACCTTAATTCACAAAGGCCCTAACTGACATAAAAAAAATTTTACAGGAGAAGCAAAAATCAAAATTTTTTTTACATTGAACGCATGCAAATCTTGCTTTGTAAATTTGCAATATCTCCGTTATTACTGCTAGTAACTCCTTAAAATTTGTAGTGAGGGTGTATTTTACTAAATCATACTTGAATATGTGAAAAAGTCGTTTTCGAAAAATGTGTCAATTAGGGCCTTTGTGAATTAAGGTAACGATATACTCCCCCTCCAGTGAAATGATTAAAAGAAATTAATTAATATTAAATGTTATTTTCATTGTTTTATGTGATGTATTTTCTGTGTTTTTGTTTAAAGTATTAGTTAAAATTGTATATGCAGGTTTAAGTAAATCGATGGATACTGTTTTAATTGTGTTACCATATTGGATTTTAAATGTTTTGTCGTGTTTGGAAATAACTTTAAAAGGACCCTCATAAGGTGGCTGTAAATTAATTGAAAAATGTTCTCTTAGTTTAGTGAGAGTTTCATTTGTGTTATCAATTTCATTATTCTTATTAGAGACAATTAGTTCACCAGGTAGTCTAAGTGTTTGTCCATAAACAAGTTCGGCAGATGACATTTAAAATCTTCCTTAATAGCAGTTCGTAAACCTAGAAGTGTCCAAGGCAAAATTTCAGACCAATGTGTTGAATCATTCGATGCTGTTATAGAAGTTTTTAAAGTTCTGTGAAATCTTTCAATCATTCCATTAGATTGTGGATGATAAGAAGTAGTGTGAATTTTATGAGCACCTAACAAATGAGTCAATTCAGTAAATAATTTTGATGTAAATTGTGAACCTTGATCTACCGTTATCTTTAGTGGAATACCAAAACGAGGGACATAATTTTGAAGAAATGTAGTTGCTATTGTTTTTGCTGAAATATCTTTAAGTGGATATGCTTCTGGCCACCTTGTATGTCTATCAATGATAGTTAATATATAACGATTTTCTTTTGATATGGGAAGTGGTCCAACTAAATCCATATGAATATGTTCAAACCGCCCTGCAGGAATATTAATTTTTTGAACAGGAGTTTTAGTGTATTTTGAAAATTTTGATTTTTGACTGTTGATACAACTAAATGTCCAATTATTAATTTCTTTACGCATATTCGGCCAAAAACATTTAGATTGAATTAGTCGTCTAGTTGTACGTACACTAGGATGTGCTAAACAATGAATTTTGTCGAAAATTATTTTTCGCATAGAATTTGGTACAGACCTTTTGGTTTAGACCTTAAAAGGTTTTTGAGTAATATCACACCAAATATTGAGATCTAGAAGAGGAATGTTGATTTCTTTTAAATTATTTTTGGAACTAAGATTTGAAGTAATATTTTTAAGTATCTCATCTTTTTGTTGTTCTTCAAATAATGTTTGAAAATTTATATCTTTGGTTGAAATTGTATTAATCTCTGGAATACGTGAGAGAGTATCAGCAACAATATTATTTTTGCCGGAAATATATTGAATATTATTGGTAAATTGTGCAATGTATTCAAGATGACGAGTTTGACGAGGTGATCTATCCGTTTTTGAATTTAATATATGAGTTAAAGGTTTGTGGTCAGTGTATATAGTAAATATTCTACCTTCAAGAAAATGTCTAAAATGTTTAATAGAATTGTATATTGCCAAAAGTTCTCTATCAAAAGTTGAATAATTCATTTCAGTTTGAGTTAATTTTCTTGAAAAATATGCAAGTGGTTCTAGTGAGTTTTCACTTATTTGTTGTAAAACAGCTCCAATTGCAACATTTGATGCATCTACTGCAAGAGATAATTTACCATTTCTATCAAAATGAGTAAGAAGTGTTTTTTGTGTAAAAACATTTTGTGTTTAACATTTTCAAACGCTGTGTTAGTTTTTTCTGTCCAATTCAATTCTTTAAGTTTATTTTTTTATCGAAAAAGTTAACATTTCATGTAGTGGACATAGTTCTGTTGCTAACATTTTAATGTATCTATGATAATAATTTACCATACCTAGAAATTTTTGCAATTTATTAATTGAAACTGGTTTATCAAAGTTAGAAATTGCTTCAATTCGTTCTAAGGATGGTCTAATTCCTTCACTTGAAATTTCGTAACTTAGAAAATCTAATTTATTTACACCAAAAATGCATTTAGCAGGTTTAATATTTAAATTATATTTTTCTAATCTTTTAAAAACAGATTTTAAATGTTCCAAATGTTGATCTTCATTATCACTAGCTACTAAAATGTCATCGATATAGACAAACACGAGTTCTAAACCTGAAAATACTTCATTTATGAAACGCTGGAATGTTTGAGCACTATTTCGTAAACCAAGAGGCATTCGTACGAATTCAAACATTCCAAACGGAGTAGTTATTGCTGTTTTGTGAATATCTTCTTCTGCCATTGGAATTTGGTGATATGCACCAATCAAATCAATTTTTGAAAAGCAATTTTTGTTTTTTAAATCCATATTCAGATCATGAATATGCGGTAATGGATATCTATCTGGTATTGTTATACAATTAAGTCGTCTATAATCTCCCCAAGGTCTCCAGTCATTTGGGTCTTTTTTAAGGGACCAGATGTAGAGGAGAAGCAATGTGAGAGTTGGACGGTCTACATATACCAGTTTTAATTAAAAATTCAAATTCAGTTTTTGCTATTTTTAATTTAATTGGGTCTAAACGGCGAGGTTAGTTTCAATACGGTGAACTGTTTGATGTTGTACTTGTTTGGTATAATCTGGTTCACAAGTTATTGAAGGAAATTCTTTAAGAATGTTTGTAAACTTATTTTCCGAAATAGGAATTTTTAGAGAAAAAATATCACAAAACCCAGATGAGCCAGTAACTTTTAATTTTGTCTTTAAATCAGTTATTTCTTTATTTTTTATATCAACTAAAATACCGAATTTTTCTAAGAAATTTGCACCAATAATAGGAGTAGAAATATTTGCAAGAATGAAAGGGAATTCAAAATCTCGTCTCAAACCTAAATCAATTTTTAAAAGTTTTGTACCAAATGTTTCAATACAAGATCCATTTGCTGCAGAAAGTTTAAGATTTGAAACACGTTTATACATTTTAAATTTCGCAGAAGGAACAACTGAAACTATTGCACCTGTATTGGTCATCTATACTTCTAGGTCTGAAAAAATTGCGTGATCTAGTTTGATTTCTATCTCTAGATCTAGATCGTATTTGTAATTCATTAATATCTGTAGTTATTTTGTTTAAATTTTGATGAATGTTGGTGGTTAACTCAGTTAAATTTTTAATACGTTCTGTAAAAATATTGGTTTCAATACTAGCTATTGAAGTAGTTTTATAAGAATTTGGTTTATTGCTTAAGTCAAAAAGTTTGTCAGAAAGCGTAATAATTTCATTAATATTTTGAATATTACTGGAAGCTAAGTCTGCTTGAATCTTTTGTAGTAATTTTCGTATCCATAATTTTACAAGTAATTCTTGACTTATTATAGATTCGGAACCAGTTAAAGATTTCATGTATCTGAAAAGGTCTGATGGAGATCGATCACCTAATTCAGTATTTGAAAATAATAAATAATAACTAAGAGAAAATCTTTCAATTAAAACTTTTTTAATAGTTTGATATTTATTTGTTAAGGGTGGTGGATTAATAATATCTATAATTTTAAAAATAGTTTCTCGTTGAAGAACAATTAATACATTTTGATATTTAATATTATCATCAAAAATGTTATTTATTTCAAATTGTCCTTCAACTAATAAAAACCACGCTTCAGGACATTCGGTCCAAAATTGAGGTAGTTTAATTGATTTTGAAAAAGAAGTTAAAATATTTCCATATTGTGTATTGATGTCTGTTTGGTTATTTGGAGTAGTATTTGAATTTGAAGTAGTATTTGTATTTATGTTTTCATTTTTCATTACATTTAAAATGACTTGGAGAAGGAGTTTACAAAATAAATAAGTAAATAAATATATATATTGAAAAAGTATTTAAATAAAATAAATAACGCAATCAAATAATAATATATATATAAACAATAAAATAACTTGCTGCGAAACTTGATATTAATTTATGTCCAAATTTTTTTTTTTTTTTTAAATGATGAATTCTAACTTGAGATTGATTGTTGATATAGTTGTTAACTTGATTGTAAATTGGGTATTAGTTTCCGTAAATTGAAGAATAGATGATTTTAAATTCTATTTTGTTATTGTTATGATCACTGCGTCAATACTATTAGTAAACATCATAGTAGAAGCAGGTTGATGCACTTATTGATATTGGTATGTACATATATGTTGTTTTTGTTAATCAGAATATTTTTATAAATCAGTAATTTGCAAACAATATCAGGATATTAAAGGAAAATGTTGTTGGTTGAAGTAATAGCACCAGTAATTGGCAACAGAGTCAAAATTCACATTTAATCACTTTTTGGTTCTTATTTTAGTTTAAAATATTAGATTAGGTATTGCAGGTTCAATTCAGGATCGCCAATGTTTAGAGTATTTATATTTTAATAAATTAATTATTTTATTTTTAAAAATTCCTTTTTTTTTAAAATACGAAAAAATTATAATCATCAAAACAATTTTTAAATTTCAAATATTTTTCTCTTTGAAATGAGAAAATAAAAAAATTATTTTTAAAATGAAATAAGTACAAAGTAGAAATAAACAAAGTATAAATAATTAATGATAATAATCCCTACACTCCCATACAAACTAAATTTTTAAAGCAGAATATCTGTGAAAGGGTTTAAGGTAGGGACTTGAAAATTGGTATAGACCTATATGATATCAAAAGCATTTCCACACATAAAAAGGGGGGTTATCAGAAAATGGGGCGTGGCAGCTCCTATAAAAACTAAATTTTTAAAGCAGAATATTTGTTAAAGGGTTCAAGGTAGGGGCCTGAAAATTGGTATAGACCTATATGATATTGAAAGCATTCTCACACAAAAAAATGGGGGATTATCAGAAAAGGGGACGTGGCACTTCCCATACAAACTAAATTTTTTAAGCAGAATATCTGTGAAAGGGTTTAAGGAAGGGACCTGAAAATTGGTATAGACCTATATGATATCAAAAGCATTCTCACACATAAAAAGGGGGGCTATCAGAAAAGGGGGCGTGGTACCTCATACAAACTAAATTTTTCAAGCAGAATATCTATGAAAGGGTTCAAGGTAGGGATCTGAAAATTGTTACAGACCTATATGATATCAAAAGCATTCGCACTTAAAAAAGGGAAGCTATCAGAAAAGAGGGCGTGGCACCTCCCATACAAACTAACTTTTTCAAGCAGAATATCTTCGAAAGGGTTCAAGGTAGGGACCCGAAAATTATTATAGACCTATATGATATCAAAAGCATTCTCACACATAAAAAGGGGGGTTATCAGAAAAGGGGGCGTGGCACCTCTAATACCAACTAAATTTTCAAGCAAAATATCTGTGAAAGGGTTCAAGGTAGGGACCTGAAAATTGGTTTAGACCTATATGATATCAAAAGTATTGTCACTAGGGTGCGCTTAATTTTTTGTCTTTGCACTATGGGGCATAACACCCCCCAAAAGTTGCATTAGAGTATAATATTATGTTCTGCAAAAAATTTTGGCGATTGGATAATGGGAAGACGTGGCGCAACGAGGGTTAAGTTTGCAAGATCATAAATTTTTTTTTTTTAAATCACAATATCTTCAGTACTATTCAACCGATTTTCAAAACTTTTTTTGCATTGTATAGGTAATTGAATTACCTTTCATTTGAGGTACCACTGCTGTGGGTGCAAAACCGCGTATGTGTAAAATTTGACATTTTATTTTAAAAACAACCTTGGGCTACGCCATGCCAAGTCACAATATCTTCAGTACTATTGAACCGATTTTCAAAACTTTTTTTGCATTGGATAGGTAATTGAATTACCTTCCATTTGAAGTACCACTGCTGTGGGTGCAAAACCGCGTATGTGCAAAATTTCAAAATTTTATTTTAAAAATAACCCTGAGCTACGCCATGCCAAGTCCTTCTGCGTAGTACATCCTTCTGCGAAGTTGCATTAGAGTATAATATTATGTTCTGCAAAAAATTTTAGTGATTGGATAATGGGAAGACGTGGCGCAACGAGGGTTAAGTTTGCAAGATTCATAAAAATTGAAATATAAACCAATAATACTATAGTGGTAATTTTATGAGCGATTTTATTTCTAAAATTTATAAGAAAAGGTATTTGCATTTTGAAAAAGAATAGCGAATTCATTTTGTTCATAAATTTTTTTATACATATAAGCATTTACACATAGTACATTAATGCTCTTATTTCAAAAGTGTCGACTTTTTTGCGTCAGGGTAAAGTTTCCTATAAGCAGCTACAGTTTGAACAATAAATTGCTTTTCTTCCTAATTTTTTGAAAGTACGTTATTAAAATCTTCCATAAGCTTTACTGCTCTTTCTGCCGTATCATTAACAACATTTATTTTACTAACTATGTTTAATCCGATATTGTAAGACGACTCATCTTTCCATTCTACAGGATTTTTTGCTAAAAAATCTGTTGGTATACCGAATCTTTTAAAGAAAGTTTTGGCTTTTGTGAAATGAAGTCTTCAATACTTTTGTCGGAATATAGGCTATAATCCTGTGAAGGTACTATCAACTTTTTTTCCTCGGTATCGTTAACATTTTCCAAAGCGGTCTCCATACGTTTTTTTATTTCATTGTTGATTTGTGGGTCAAAAAAGGCAAATCCAGCAGCTTCTGCAGTTAAATACCATAAATGGTTACAAAATTTACGTAGCAGTTCCTGACTATCCCTTTCATCTATGTATCTGTAAGCATGCAAGTTCTTGATCAAAGCTTTGCATTTATCCAGAACTGTGACAAGCTCGGCTGTAATAAAGTTGATTCGCGCCCGACTTTTCTTTACATTACTGGGACCCGGCAAATCGTCGAAATCTTTGGATAAATCTTCATCATCTTGCTCATTTTCACTAATTTCATCTTCAGTTAACGTGCATTCGGGATTTTTATACTCGCCTATTAAACAAAAAAAAGAAAAAAAATTATACTTTTTGCAACACACTTGACACAAACAATAAAAACAATGGTGAAACTAAAATTTTTACGCTAAACAACGTCAAACTCGAACCGTATATATAATTTAATATCTTACCATGCATGTTAGCAACATATTCGGCGCTTTTACGTTTTCCTACAGCTTCGCGAAGGAGTTTCCTCTTTTCTTTTTCCAAGAAGACGCGATCTGAACCAATCATTGAACCGGGTCTCCCTTCCCGCCTTTGGCTTAGAAGAAATAATTTATCTTCCTCAATCGTAATTAGTTGTAGGGCATCAGCGTGGGCAATGTCAAAAAGGTTATTAAAAGTTGCAACAAAATCTTGCTCCCGATTTTCCTGCATTGTTGTCCGGCGATTAGAGCTCTTCAGCAACCCCTTCCATTCCTGATGCAAGCACTCAAGTTTTAAAACACTTTTGTCCACATTCTTCGTTGGTATTCGTGCTTTAGCCCAAAAAACTTCCACTTCTTTAATAACGAGGTAAGTAGCACCACGGAGACTTAATTTTACTTTTACCAAGGTTATAAAAAAGCAAACGTAAAACTTATTCGTTGGATGGCAACTTGGCTTTCATCATAGTCAAGGAGATATAACTTTTCTTGTGTCCTGGTTTGCATTTTTAACTTAATTTAATTTAATTGTCTTATTTAAATTACACGAGGTAGCACACTTCAAACTTCTTGATAAACTAAATAATTATCACGTCTGTATAAGTCAAGTTTGCAGCTCCAAAGTGATTTTTGGTACATTTTTGATCTCTTTGGTACCCAATTTTTGATCTCTTTGGATACTTTGGAGCTTGCACTAATTTCAAACACTTTTTATTTTTTATTTTTACTAAACACTTTATCACTTATTTCACTACTGCTTAAATGCCTACATTTTGGCCGCGCTTAAGTAGTTTTTTATCGATCAGTTCAGGTGTTTCGCGACACGATTTGGCTTCGGCTAAACCAAAGTTCGGCACGGAGAAAAAGTAAGAAAAGCGTCATTTAGTTGCAAGCTGCCAGCCACCGCTGTGCGAGCTACATATATGTAAGTTTGTGTGTCAATGCAATGCCTGCATATGGCTCCTGATTATGAATATTTATGTATGTCTATGTATGTATTATGTATACTCTAATACAACTTCGCAGAAGGATGTACTACGCAGAAGAACTTGGTATGGCGTAGCCCTGGGTTGTTTTTAAAATAAAATTTGAAATTTTGCGCATACGCGGTTTTGCACCTACATCAGTGGTACCTCAAATGAAAGGTAATTCAATTACCTATCCAATGCAAAAAAAGTTTTGAAAATCGGTTCAATAGTACTGAAGATATTGTGACTTGGCATGGCGTAGCCCAAGGTTGTTTTTAAAATAAAATTTGAAATTTTGCACATACACGGTTTTGCACCCACAGCAGCGGTACCTCAAATGAAAGGTAATTCAATTACCTATCCAATGCAAAAAACGTTTTGAAAATCAGTTCAATAGTACTGAAGATATTGTGATTTTAAAATTTTTTTATGAATCTTGCAAACTTAACCCTCGTTGCGCCACGTCTTCCCATTATCCAATCACTAAAATTTTTTGCAGAACATAATATTATACTCTAATGCAACTTTGGGGGGGGGGGGGGGTTGTTATGCCCTGTACGCTATATTTTTTTCCTCCCATATAGCTAACCCCGAAACGGGTTGTGCGCTGGGTTTGGGACCCGCCACGTAAAAAACTTAATTCCAATGAAAACAATTGCAAAGCCTCGGATGAGAACCCCCTTTAATGTTGACGACCCGGCAAAACGAATAAGGCATAATGATTTGGATATTAGGGCATGTACCGGGAATGTCCGGACCCTTTCAAGGGACGGTACCGCTGCCCGACTGGTTGATGTCCTCGTAGGCGCAAAGGCCGACATCACCGCCCTGCAGGAAATGCGATGGACGGGGCAAGGAAAGACGACCATCGGTCCTTGTGACGTATACTACAGTGGCCAGACACGCGGCAAAGCGCGTGGTGTAGGATTCGTGGTTGGAAAGAGACTTCGCCGCCAAGTATTAGCGTTCACTCCTGTGAACGAGCGTCTCGCTGCGATCCGCATCAAGGCGAGGTTTTTCAACATAACATTTATCTGCGCCTGTGCGCCGACTGAGGAGACGGACGACGCAGAGAAGGACTCCTTCTACGATAAACTTGAACAGACTTATGATCGCTGCCCCCAGCATGATATCAAAATCGTGCTCGGCGACTTTAATGCCAAGGTGGGCAAGGAAGGAGTCTTTGGTACCACAGTTGGAAAATTCAGTCTCCACGATATAACATCCCCCAACGGCACTAGGTTGATTGACTTCGCCGCTGCTCGCAATATGGTCATCAGTAGTACCAGGTTCCAGCATAAGCGAATACACCAAGCCACATGGCTGTCCCCTGATCAAAGAACTAGAAACCAGATTGATCATGTCTTGATTGACGGCAGACATAGCTCCACCGTTCTGGACGTGCGTACACTGCGTGGTCCCAATATTGACTCTGACCATTATCTTGTCGCAGCCAAGATACGCACACGCCTCTGTGCAACGAAGAAAGTGCGCACAGTAACGGAAGGAAAGTTTGACGTCGAGAAGCTGCGCATGACACAGACAGCTGATAATTTCACAACTCGACTCTCACACCTGCTAGCAGAGGGCAATCCTCGACCTAACGATGTAACCGAGCAATGGAAGCATATCTCTCACTCATTGCGTACCGCCGCTGAGGCCACTATAGGGTTCCAGCGAGCCCGCAAGAACAACTGGTACGATGAGGAATGCAAAACTGCCTCGAAAAAAAGGACGCTGCCTACAAGGAGACGTTGCGAACGGGCGCAACCCGCAGTGTATGGCAACAATATCGTGAGGCAAAGAAGAAAGAGAGACGCCTTTTCAGAAAAAAGAAAAGTGAGGCCGAAAGGCGTGAGTGTGAGGAGCTTGAGATGCTGGCTGACAGGAATGATGCCCGAAAATTCTATGAAAAGATCCGGCGGATGACGGAAGGTTTTAAGACCGGGGCAAGCTCCTGTAAGGACAATAATGGCGACCTGGTAACCGACGTACAAAGTGTACTTAAATTATGGAGGGAGCACTTCTCCTCACTGCTAAATTGCGAGGGAGGCGTCGAACCCGATACCCCAATCCCTGACGATGGAAAAGTCGTCCCACCACCTGACTATGATGAAGTGAGGATAGCTATATCCCGGCTCAAAAACAACAAAGCGCCTGGAAAAGACGGACTACCCGCCGAGCTGTTCAAACACGGAGGCGAAGAGCTGGTAAAAAGCATGCATCAGCTCTTATGCAGAATATGGTCAGACGAATGCATGCCTCCGGATTGGAATTTAAGTGTGCTTTGCCCAATCCACAAGAAAGGCGATCCCGCTAACCGCACCAACTACCGCGGAATTAGTCTTCTTAATATCGCATATAAGGTTCTTTCTAGCGTGTTGTGTGAAAGGCTGAAGCCCATCGTAGACAAACTGATTGGACCTTATCAGTCTGGCTTTAGACCTGGTAAGTCTACCATCGACCAGATTTTCACGATACGCCAAATCCTGGAGAAGGCCCATGATAAGAGAATCGACACTCACCATCTCTTTGTCGATTTTAAAGCCGCTTTTGACAGCGTAAAAAGGAGTTGCCTGTATGCCGCCATGTCTGAATTTCACTTCCCTGCAAAGCTTATACGGCTTTGTCAAATGAGCTTGAGCAATACCAACAGCTCCGTCAGAATCGGGAAGGACCTCTCTGAGCCATTTGAAACCAAACGAGGCTTCAGACAGGGCGACTCCCTTTCGTGCGATTTCTTCAATCTGATGCTGGAGAAGATAATTCGAGCAGCAGAACTAAACCGCAATGGTACAATCTTTTACAAGAGCGTGCAATTGCTGGCGTATGCCGATGATATTGATATCATTGGCCTTAACAACCGCGCCGTAAGCGCTGCCTTCTCTGGACTGGATAAGGAAGCGAAAAAAGTGGGTCTTGCCGTGAACGAGGACAAGACGAAGTATTTGCTGTCATCAGAGAAAGAATCGGCGCACCTGCGCCTTGGCAGCCATGTCACTGTTGATAGTTACAAATTTGAAACTGTGATGGATTTCGTCTATTTGGGAACCAGTATCAACACCGAAAATAATATCAGTCTAGAAATCCAGGGGAGAATCACTCTTGCCAACAAGTGCTACTTTGGACTGAGTAGGCAATTGAGAAGTAAAGTCCTCTCTCGAAGAACAAAGATCACGCTCTATAAGTCTCTCATCATACCTGTCCTGATGTATGGCTCAGATTCATGGACAATGTCAAGAGAAGATGAGATGGCCCTTGGAGTATTTGAGAGAAAAGTTCTCCGGAAGATTTATGGTCCTTCCCGTGATGCCAACGGCGAGTATCGAAGGAAATTTAACGATGAGCTGTACGAGCTCTACGCAGATCTGACCATAGTCCAGCGAATTAAAGCCCAAAGACTCCGCTGGCTGGGCCATGTTATGCGAATGGACAAAGAAGCTCCAGCACAGAAGGTTTTCCTATCGTCGCCTGAATTCGGCAGCAGAGGAAGGGGGAGGCCTCGACTGAGATGGAAACAACAGGTGGAGGATGACTTGAACTCCCTTGGGGTTTCCAATTGGCGTCGGTTATCGCTAAAAAGGAATGACTGGCGTGCTTTGATACGAAACGGCCAAAATCGCTTAGGCGGTTAAGCGCCAATAAATGATGATGATGATATAGCTAAGGCGCACCCTAATTGTCACACATAAAAACTTAAATTTTCAAAGGGTAAGGACCTGGAAATCGCTATAGGATATCAAAACCGTATGTAGGAGTTATGTGAAAAATGTTGTGTATCAGAAGGCTTTACATAAAAACTTAAATTTTCAAGCAGAATATCTGTGAAAGAGTAAGGACCTGGAAATCGCTATAGAGGTATAGGATATCAAAACCGTAAGTAGGAGTTATGTGAAAAATGTTGTGTATCAGAAGGCTTTACATAAAAACTTAAATTTTCAAGCAGAATATCTGTGAAAGGGTAAGGACCTGGAAATCGCTATAGAGGTATAGGATATCAAAACCGTAAGTAGGAGTTATGTGAAAAAAATGTTGTGTATCAGAAGGCTTTAGAATAAGTTGTTAGTTTACAATAATTAGAGTAAGTCACTAAAATAAGTAAAACATTGTTATTAGAATAACTGACAAAATAATGGTCGTACATGAATTAAATGATAAAGCAAGAAAAAAACAAAGAACATCTTTCATTTCTCTTTTTCTTTCACCCAGCGAAGCGGATGAGGGTACGCTAGTATATGTATATGAATTTGCCAATTTTTCCAAAGTTTTAGTTTTTGTGGGCCGAGTGGATTCCGATCCCCTTATGAACTGTGAATGAACACGAAATTTAAGAAGAATTTAATGAAATATATGTGTTTGATATTTAAATTATGGATACAAAGTTAAAGAAATGAATATGATGAAAAATTCAATGTTGCCGCCGTCTGTTCACTATTCGTGCTCGTTATTAGTGTTTCTGTCTCTCTACACATTCTTTTGTCAAATCAGATTGTGTTGTCACATTGGTTCGTTTAAAGGCTTGGTTTCCTCGAAAGCGGTGACGCTATATAGCGCTCGTTATATAGCGGTGAAATACGTTGTCAAAAATACTGCCATGTAAAAGTAATTGGGTGTAAACTAAGAAGACGGTGAAGTTCACCGTAATGTAATATAGCGGCAAGCATTCAAGCATAGCGGCCGGCATGACGGTGGCAATTTTTCGTCAACGTTTTTTCCCACCGTAATTGTCATAACGGTGAGAAATCTATCAAATATTTCAATTTGATTTACGGAACGCCAGTTTATTTTTTGTTTATGTTTTAAAAAATTCATAAAATCATAAAATAAAACAAAAAAACATCAATCAAAAAACTAAATCAACGGTTTAATATCAACAGAGTCCACCGCTTCAGTTCTTAGAGTTTACATAAAAACGGTCATGCTGGTGACGTTGATTGAAGTGGTGAGCATGTAGCGGTAGCTAGATAGCGGCACCGCTATTCGAGGAAACCATCGCTTAAGTGTGGTTGCCATCGCTTACACAAGGAACTTTTAGTAAAAATTTAAGTTAAGACTGATTTACATGAGTCGATTTGACGTTCGACTGTATTCAACCATCAAATGCAAGTTGTCGATCGGTCGAATTACTATTAACACGGTGGAACGACAAAAAATCAACCAGGAAATCGACACTTATTTTGAAGCTAGAATACTAGTAAACGGCTAGTCGGAGAAAATTTTAGGCTATGCAGCTTTTGTAGAGAATCCGAGTTCGTACAAAAATATGTTCAATGCGATTCGAAAATGAAATACGATGCGATAAGCAAATGGTACTCTGTATTGCTATAGCATTCCTAACAGTACTGCTTTCTGCGTTCTTTGGCTATTTTCTTGTTTGGGTGGGTATCACTATTTTAAAATTAACCGGAAGTTGACCAGTACAGGCTTGTCCTATGCTTATACCCATAATATTCCTATGCTTATACCCGTACCATTAAAAGATAATTTGGCGCCTAACTGTAAGCTATGCTGCAAACACAGGATGTACTTGCAAAAAATATTTGTATTCCTTTTATGTGTATTGAAATATGTGTGCAATGCACACTGTGCATGGCATATGCAAAAATCACATCCGTATAAACATAATTTTATTAGTTTACTTGAAGTTGTATTACAATTTTTTGGTAATTATTTTGTAAATAGCAAATTTAAAAGCTAAACAAAATATTTTTCAAAATATAAAATATATATTTTTTTTTATCTTTGCGAAAGAAGTGCCAAAATAAACATGTTTTTCGATAAGAAAGTTAAGTATATTAATAGCTTTACTATTTCTTCAAAATTGTTCAGCGATGCGATAGCGTTGCGACTGCGTTTTGTTGTAGGAAGACAAATCCGAATGTACAAAGCAATTGACATTCACTTTCGCGATACAGAGTGTACACAATTCGAGAGGGAAAAAATGAATGCGAAAAGGAAAAAAGCAAATCCGAAATCGCTAAGGCAAATGCGAACAAATTTTCATTCGCAACGCAATATAGAGGATCCGCCAGGTAAATGTTGTTTAACAACAACGGTGTGTCGTTTTTATACTAAATATGAGGTTAAGTCTGTGAAATCTAAAACAGCGGTTGTAGACCTCTAGAATTTAATAAAAAAACCATAATTTTCTGAACAATAAAATCTAATAAATCTAATTTTTGAAAAAAAAAAAAAATTTTTTTTGGTCCAGTCTATTGTGTTAGTTTAGTTTGCAATTTTTTAAGTTCATTACAATTTATATCCTCCTTTTTCGATTTTCCATTACCATTTCCTTGACGAAAGAAAAAACATTCCTCCTTTTTTTTCGCAAACGAAACCCGTACACATTTTCATATTGGGAGCGTCAATAATAAACGTCAAGGGAAGAGCAAACCTTCTTGTAATTGAATCATGGGACTAGCCATTTTTTAGTATTCTAGCCTCAAAGATTTGCATGCTTTTTTCGTTTTGTTTCCAAAAATTGTCAAAAATGCAAATATCCGATTTGTTCAATCTTATTTTTAGCCTGTGCCTGTATGACACTACGAATTTTTCCAGTTTTTTCTTGAATTTTTTGTAAATTGTTTTTGTGATTTGATTTCTTCTGATGTTAAAAAAAGAAGAATAAAAATATAAAGAAAAAACAAAGTGTCATTTAGGCATTAGTAGATCCTTTCTCCGCGAAAATGTAGCTTTACAGTCTTCAAATCCCCCTAATTCACCCATATCCACATACGCCACTGCCTACAACATCGGGTGGCTAACTTTTTTTCGTCCATGGACTTATTCTGAATTTAACGAGGTTAAATCTGAAATTTTGTAAAAAATTTGGTTTTTTTCTTCAAATTTTTTTTGAACGTTTTTTGCGATAGTGGCCAAACTACTGAAAATACTTATAAAGATGAAGGCAACAAATGTTTCTGAGAATTAGTATAATGTATAATTCAACAGTTTAAAACGCAAAAAATGAAAAATACAAATTTTTTACGTACCTACATATATGAAGTAGTGTTTCGCAAAATTGGGAATTTTCATATTTTCACCGATATATCGGAAACTAGATCTGCCACAGAAAAATGGAAGTGATATTCGAAATGAGGAGAATATTTTACATTAAGAAAATGTATTTTCATTCTTGGAGATTTTTTTTTGTCGAGTAGTGATATCAAAAAATACTAGTCCGGTAAATTTAGTCTATACACAGAAAAAAATGAGCTGGTCATATCAATCAAAATCACGGTCAATTCTTATCCATTATTCAATGCTTCAATGGATAGGAATTGGCCGTGATTTTGGTTGAATCAACCCATATTTTGGTTTATATGACCAGCTCATTTTTGTTGTTTTAACAGAAAATTTTGTTGTTTTAGGTGTTCTGAGTCCGATGCTCGGTGATGTCAATATAACTTTTTTAAATAAATGTTATTTTAACAACAAAATAAATTTAAAAAAATAGAAAATAAATAAAAAAAAATTATTTTTCAGAGTGCTTATTGTTGACGACAGACAAAGAAAATTATTGACGACAAATAAGAACGAAATTGTAGACTGCTGGCGACAAATAAAATAAAACTGTTGACGACAAATGACAGGACAAATTGAAAACTGTTGACGACAAATAAAAGAACAAGTTTAAAATTTGATATTAAATGATTTAATCGTCGATTGCTTTTTATAATATAAATGTTTAGTCCAAATTATAATTTTGATTTGTTGTGTATATGCCCGTGTATGCGGCGTATCGATGGTGGGCGATGTGATGCAATAAACGCTAAGCGGTGAACGATGAACGATGTTTCAAATTTAGTGTACTTGCTAGCACTGACGTCTTTCAACTAATAATCCGCAATTTGTAATTTGCCGCTTAAATAACCAGCTGAGCCAACCAAATCTGCCGGTACGAATCCGCTATCCTTTCAATGGTTGTTGGTGTGTGCATTGGAATTCTAAAGTCAAACAATAAGCAAGCAACTCATATGGTTAGGTATATGTAGATGTAGAAATATATGGAAATGTAGAAATATGCGTAACTGTAAAAGTAAAATGTATACAACCCAGTAGTCAAGCACAGCACACAGCCCAGCTATACATTTTACATGTCGGATTGTGCGGTGTGGTTATTTTGCGATGACACTTATATTGTGACTTCGCCGAGAATCGAACTCAGGGCTCTTGAACGCTCAACCCAGGTGTCTACTGTCTAGCCATGAGGTTATCGCTTACTTATGCTTGTCAGCGTCTAATTACAGCTTTGTTCTAAATGACACTTTCCCACGTTGCTTTGTTGCCTCTTTGTTGTTTTAACACAAAATTTGGTTTGATCAACAAAAATTCTGTCAGTTTTACCAAATTTTGTTAATTAAAAATTGACAGATCTACGAATGTTCAATCAACAGTTGAATGCAGTCACTTCAACAAAAAATTCCGTTGAAATAACCAAAATTTGGTCAATTCAACAGAATTTGGTCAATTTCAGGATAACAGTACGAGATTGTTGATTTTACCAGTGCCATTTTTTTCTGTGTATTTGTCAAATTGAATCTGCCTCACCACTGGTTGGCTAGAGATAGGCGCGTGCATGATTTTTGTAACACGACACGGTTACAAAACTTATTTTCGAAAGTTGCCACTAACACGCACGGTGAAAAATTACCAAAACACAACACGACACGCACGAAAAAAAATATAAAACTGTATTTCATGGTTTTTATTTAATTTTTGTTTATATTTGTACATCTAAAACTTATAAGGTATATATGTATCGGCGACTGAGTGGAAGATCGCCCTATTTCAAAGTATTTTTCAAAAACGCCCTACATTAGAGCGGGTTGATTTGTATGGACCCAAAAAAATTCACAGGGGCCCATGGCGATTATGGTTAATTGGATAATTTCAAGCATTTTTGCCGAAGAAACTATAGGTCTAACATGAATTTCGAGCTAGCGGATTTTTCAAACGTATTTTTTTTTCTTAAAAAAGTGATTCACTTGTTAAAAAGCTGTGTTGAAAACGAAAAAAATTCATTCTATATATGCATTTGGGGGTTTTTTGAGTCGATAAACCCATTTCCGACATTCATTTTTTATTTTGACGTCCGCCAGAGGGCGTTTCCGTCCTTTTATTTTTGTTTTTTATTTTTTTGTTTTAAGTAATTCACTCGTTGAAAAGCTGTATTGAAAACTAAAAAAAAATCATTCTATATATGCATCTGGGGGTTTTTGGGGTCGATAAATCCATTTCTGACATTCGTTTTTTCTTTTTACGTCCGCCAGAGGGCGCTTACGTCCTTTTTGGATTTTATCTTTATTTTTACGTGGTTCACTTGTAGAAAAGCTGTATTGAAAACAATAAAAAAACATTCTATATGTGCATCTGGGGGTTTTTAGGGTTGATAAATCCATTTCTGGTATTGATTTTTTATTTTGACGTCCGCCAGAGGGCGCTTCCGTCCAATTTTTGAATTTTAACACCTTTTTCCGAAAATCAACAACAATGATCCGAAAATCTATGAAATTCGACTTTCCCATAATGGAATTTCTTTTTTTTAAGTAGACTAACACGTCGATTCTATATTCTTGTTAAATTGTCAAGATACAAATTTTTTTATCAAGTATTTTGAATTTTGCGTAAAAAACCAGTTGTATTTTATTAAAATTATTTTCAAATTATTATTTTTTAAGCAAATTTTCAATTGGCCAGACTACAGGCAACACCGACAATATGCGAAGCTGCGCTAAAAATAGCACAAGCACGCATTGTTGGTATAAAATCCTCTCCAAATGATTTAATAGCACTAGTTTAGCGCACTCATTGGTATGTAGGTAAAGAATAACAAAAAACAGAAAAGGGTGAATTAGCAAGCAATTGATATCTGCACGGTTGGCTGAGTGATCAGCATTGCAGGCACCAAAATTGCATTGACAAGTTGGACTTTAGCCGGTCTCGAAACAGTTCTGTCTGCATAGCTGTGGTGTTGTTTTCTAATTTTTGCCTTTTCAAATAAATCTAAAATTAATAATTGTGAAAAATGCCATTTCACAATAAATAAAAAGGTCTTGAAGTCATTAAAAATTTCCAAAAGTTTCAGAATTCGAAATATTTGATACAAATATTTGGTTTTTTATTAAGATTGATAATTATAACTCCGATGGTTTGCTGGGTACTGTTTATTTACATTGTATTACAAATGACACACGTGATCCCGCTACTTTTCATTTCTATACTGTGTTTGCTATAGTTTTCGCGTCAATTGAAATTGATAATAAACAACAAAAAAATCAACCAATAAATAAAGGAAAAAAGTTTTTAAGAAAACTAAAAGGTATGTATTAAAACAGTTATTAATAATAAAAAAGTGCATGGTGGAAGTTAAAAAGAATAGTTTGGTTTTGTGCAAAAAAAAATATTTGTTTGCTTAGTTTTTGTTTTTGTTTGGTATTAGGTTAACGGTGCTTTTTTAAAATCAAAGTTATACGTAGAGTTTTATGTATGCGTGATATTTTTTATACCCAGTGTACTAGTACTAGTACAAGGGTATATTAATTTTGTTCACATAACGGTAGTACGTAACGGCACAAAATAATCGAGATAGATATAGAGTTCCATATATGAAAGTTCTTAGGTTGAAAAGAGGAGTCCATTAAGACATGTCCGTCCGTCCGTCCGTCTGTGTACACGATAACTTGAGTAAAAATTTAGATATTTGCATGAAATTTTGTATACAGGTTACCTTTTGGCCAAGGTAGGTTGCTATTGAAAATGGGCGAAATCGGATGATAACCACGCCCCCTTTTTCTACATCGAACATTTCGAAAATCATACAAATTAACATAACTTGAGTAAAAATTTAGGAATTTGCATGAAATTTGGTAATAATTCGAATTTCGAAAAACTGGCCCAAACGTATTTTTTTCAATTTAAAAATTAGTCTACTTAAAAAAAAGAAATTGCATTATGGGAAAGTCGAATTTCATAGATTTTCAGAACATTGTTGTTGATTTTCGGAAAAAGGTGTTAAAATTCAAAAATTGGACGGAAGCGCCCTCTGGCGGGCGTCAAAATAAAAAATCAATACCAGAAATGGATTTATCAACCCTAAAAACCCCCAGATGCACATATAGAATGTTTTTTATTGTTTTCAATACAGCTTTTCTACAAGTGAACCACGTAAAAATAAAGATAAAATCCAAAAAGGACGTAAGCGCCCTCTGGCGGATGTAAAAAGAAAAAACGAATGTCAGAAATGGATTTATCGACCCCAAAAACCCCCAGATGCATATATAGAATGATTTTTTTTTAGTTTTCAATACAGCTTTTCAACGAGTGAATTACTTAAAACAAAAAAATAAAAAAAAGTACAAAAATAAAAGGACGGAAACGCCCTCTGGCGGACGTCAAAATAAAAAATGAATGTCGGAAATGGGTTTATCGACTCAAAAAACCCCCAAATGCATATATAGAATGAAATTTTTTAGTTTTCAACACAGCTTTTTAACAAGTGAATCACTTTTTTAAGAAAAAAAAAAATACGTTTGAAAAATCCGCTAGCTCGAAATTCATGATAGACCTATAGTTTCTTCGGCAAAAATGCTTGAAATTATCCAATTAACCACAATCGCCATGGGCCCCTGATGCAAAAAAATCGACCCGCTCTACCCTACATACATATATCAAAGTTTGTTTAAACAACACTTTCTTTAATACTTTTTTTCCAGCAACGCTCTTTAGAATTTAATTCAAAAGGGACCTAGGACGTTTTTGAAAAATATTTTGAAACGAAGTGATCTTTCACTCAGTCGCCGACACATTACACGTTTTTTTACGTATTTATGTACATACATACATGAATAAAAAACACTAGGCAAAAGCATTATAATGGTAAAATAAAAAAATCTACCTCTTTGTATTCAATCAAGTGGGGTAAAGTGGAATTAAGATTCTTATAAAAAAATATAATTTACAAAAAATAAAAGTGCGCCTGTTTAGCACAAAAAGTGAAAAAAGTTGATGGTGTTTATCGTGCGTGTTTTTTTAGGTTTTCGGGCTCAACACGATCACGCACGAGCACGACACGAAACGGCATTTTCGAACACGAGCACATGGACACACACGTGCGTGCTTCGTGTCACGATCAAAAACACGCACAACGCCCATCTCTAGTTGTGGCAGAAATAATTTTGTTCTGAAAATGCCTGATAGTTCTTAAGAGTAGTGTTATGCGACACATGTATAAAGATCCGCCATTTAAAATAGCCAAAGTTGGAAAAACCCGCTTAAACGTGTGAAAGCGCAGTAAAAATTATGAAAAATCCCTAGCTTTGAGGTGGCTGCTTAAATTTTTGTCATGGCATGAAGTCTATTAATGTTCTACGACACATGTGTAACCATGCGCCATTTAAAAACAGCCAAAGTTGGACAAACCCGATTAAACCATCGAAACCGCAGTAAGAATGAAAGAAAATTCCCAAGCTTTGACGTGTCTGGCTGAAGTTTTTTCCATGGGACGAAGTCTAAAAATGCCTCATACTACCAAAGGGTAGTGTTTTACAGAAAATTGGAAAAAATTTGGTGTTTCAAACACCCAATATTGGCCAAATCCGTTAAATTGCTAAAACTGAATTAATTTCTATAGGAAAATCCGCGAGCTGGGGGTTACGTATTCTACTACAAATATGTGAAAATCATTCATTATAAAATAAGTGACCCATGATTCCTAGGCCCCTGTTTGAAATTTTCACATTCGTTCCAGATTCGGGGAGGACTATCCAGCAGTTTTGGTTTCATACATTATAAAATAAGTGATATCTGTTGGCTCGGGGTCTCGATCTAATTGTCTCCATTTATACGTATTCGAAAATTCATTCACGGTGAGTGCATCCAAACAAAATACGGCCAAAAATCAGATACCACCTACGAAATAATGATAGGACCAACAAAATTTTTAATAATTTTTCCACAGTTAAACAAAGTTAAATTTTTATACAGGGTGTTTCAGTTTTTGTCAAAAAAACTTAGGTTAGGTTCAAGTGGCTGCCGCAGAAGCACATCTGGGCCAGTATTATCGGGATTCTCCACATAGCAGTATCCCGGGACTGACGCTCCTAAACCAACACCGTTACTCCTCCTCGAATCATTTAGATGACTTGATGAAGGCCATCAAGTGCTTTATGTCCAGCTCCGTGACCTGGGAAGGCTAACCAGGGAGGACACTCCCACAAAACCGGATTCTCGCGCCACTTAAAGCCGGACAGTTGCAGATAAGGTGCTCCACCGTTTCCTCCTCCTCGTCATCTTTGCAACTCCTACAGCATCGTCGGTAGGGCACACCTAGTCTTTCTGCGTGCCTACCAATAAGGCAGTGCCCAGTTAATACACCCATTAATATGGAGATTTCTCTTCTCCTTAAGGCATTAATGTGTCTTGATCTTTTATGATCCCATTTCGGCCAGGTTTTTTTTTTTAATATCCGGCATCCTGGAGATTGCAGCCATCCTTCGTTGGCTTGGCGGAGGGTGTACTCTTTCAGGATAAGCTTGCATGGGGCAAATGGCATACCTAAGCGCTCTTTATCCCGAAGAACCTGCTTGGTCATGCCCTGCCTCGCAAGTTCGTCTGCCTTTCAATTTCGCTCAATGTCCCTATGCCCCGGGACCCATGTGAGGTTCACAGGGTCACCTCGAGTGTATTGCTCTTGGCCGGGTCGATATAAGAAAACGGCCCGGGTCGTTTCGGCACGATGGGTACAGCACAAGTACTGGTACCGTTCTCGTAGATCCGGCAATACAAGAAACTAAACTAGCCGTGCAGGCTATGTAGGTCATTTAGCGTTACCCAGGGTGCACCAACTGGGAGGCGACCTACCTTTAGGCGAGGTTAATAAAGCTTTATGTATTTGACCCTTAAGAGCCAAGGGATTTGATGGCCTCTTGGCTGTCGCTGAGAATAAAAATATCCTGTCCGATAGGGTGTCGGCCTATCCAAGCCGCGGCGTTCAGATCCTTTGTATAAACCCCTCCTCCAACTCTGCCGTCTAACTTCGAGCCATCAGTATTAATGGAAGTGCCGCCATGTGTGGCGGGACTCCGATCCGTGCTCTCCCATTCTTCCCTGCTAGTAATGTTTATTTTAAAATCGCTATCTCCGACTGTTGTGGTCGCACAACGATCTGCGCTCAGCGGAAGAAAGCTATAGGATCCCAAAATACTGGCGTGTCCCGTAGTGCTTGCGCCCCAGCCGGACGTTTCCCTTAGACGCAGAGTCGATGCAAAATGCCAAGAATGGCCTGGAGTGCTTCTTTGGGCGTTGTTCTTAACGCACCACTTATACACTGAACCAAAAACGTACATGTTTTTTATGAACAAAGTTTCATAGAAGTTCACACTGATTTTTTCTTAGAATCTAAGAAAAATTACATATAATTTATGAAAAGTTTCTTATTATATATGAAAAAATACGTTAAATTTTATTAACGTCAGAACTTCGTTCTTAAAATATAAGAACTAAAAATCATTAATTTTTTAGCTGAATTTGTTCTTAAATGTTACGAATTTGTTCTTAAATTTTAAGAAATTACGTACGTACAATTTTTTTACTATGATTATAAGAACTTTTTCTTATTATTTAGAACTAGTTTCTTAGATTTCACGAACTTTTTTATGTGTTTTCTTTGTGTATGAAAGGGTTCATACAATCTAAGAATATTTTTCTTACAATTTAAGAACTTTTTCAAGGAATGTAAGAACAGTTCGTATATTGTTTATTCCAACGTTGACCAAGCTAGACGCGCGTGAAAAATAAAATTGTACATAAATAAATTGAGAAATATCATAAAAAAAAGTAAATGATTGAAAAACAGAGTTTACAATTGGTCGTACCAAGTAAACTGCACGTGAATCAACTGTGAAGATTCGTGAAATTCGCCATTAGCAGAAGTCAACTGAATTGCTCATCCGCAAACTGCTGTTTCAGCGTTTAGTACGTGAAATAGCTCAAGATTTCTGAACTTATTTACGGTTCCAATCTGCTGCTATTGGTGCTTTGCATCTGGGGCATATTTGGTGAGACTTTTCGGCAATGCCAACTTGTGCGCTATCCATGCAAAACGTGTTACAATTATGCCGAAAGACATTCAATCAGCACGTCAAATCCGAGGAGAGCGCGCTTAAGTTAAAATTATTTTACAAATCAATAATCATAAAAATATATACATATGTAGGTATCATATTAAAATTTTATTGAAATCAATAAACATGTAATACATATAATACATATAATAATAACTATTATAATTAATTTTATGTACCTACTTCTTTGTAAATAAAAAAAATTATAATAAAATTTCATTTCAATAAATTTTCATTTTATGATTCTTTAGGAATGGGTACGTAAGTTCTAAGAATGAGTTCCTAAAATTTAAGAACGGATTCATATATTCTAAGAATGAGTTCGTAGAATTTTTGAATGGATTGACATATTCTAAAAATGGGTTCGTACAATTTATGGGTTTGTTCATACATTCTAAGAACGAGGTCGTATAATTTAAGAATAGATTGACATTTCTATTCTAAGAATGAGTTCGTACATTCTAAGAATGGGTTCTTGGATTTTAAGTATTATTATTAAAATTTTGTTTGACATGAATATTTACGAATTTTTGTTCTTAAATTCTACGAAAACGTTCTTTGGAGAGCATTTAGTGAAAAAAATTCTTAAAATATATGTACTTTTTCGTAGAAAATATGAACTTTTTTGGTTCAGTGTACAGATCATGCAAGATCTGTGTACTTTACCTAACAGATGAAGGTTTGTTTCCTTGCTCAGCGCAGGCCACCATACCACAACTCCATAGAGCATGATTTGTCGAATGATTGCAGTGTAGATCCATTTGCATATTTTGGGACTGAGCCCCCATTTTTTCTATGGCTCTTTTGCCCGTGTAGAGTGCTATACTCGTACACGCTTTCTTCTGGCGCTGAAGAACATTTTCCTTCCAGGTTAGTTTCCTATCAAGAACTGTGCCTAAGAACTTTGCTTTGTCAGCCAAGTTCAGGCGCATGTCATTCAGTTTTGGTAGTATTAACGATGGTATCTTATAGCGGTTGGTGAAAAGGACCAGTTCGAATTTTCGCGGGTTCAAGTCGCACAGGGTTTGTGGGAATTCGCCCCTATATACAATAGCTAAATCGTCTGCATATGCCACTCCCTCCCCCCCAGCTTGTGTCTCGCAACAGCGAGTTGACAGTGAGGTTCCATAGAAGCAGGGAGAGAACACCACCCTGAGGCGTTCCCCTTGTGACATAGCGTGATAAATCAACCGAGCCCAGTGATGAAACTTATAAGACTGGTCGCGTTAGCTGACAAGTACTACGTACGTCCGTCGGTTAGTAATTCGGCTATTATGCTTTCTCAATACAAGCTAAATTTTCTCAATATAATTTAATTTTTCTCATTGAAATTTATATGTTCTCATTATAGTTCTTGTTTTCTCATTATAATTTACGCTTTCTCATTTTTGGGTGAAAAAGGTTTAGTAAAACTGTCAAAATTAGAAAATCTGCTCTCATTGCGAGAGCAACACCAACGAGTACGGGATCGCAAAAATAGTAGAACTGTCAAACTGATCGCGACAGTTCTACAGGTTAGGTTAGGTTCAAGTGTCTGCCGCAGAGGCACACCTAGGTCAGTATTAACAGGCCCGTTGTGATACCACCAACACTAGGAAAGTCAGTTCCGGGATCCTGTCATATGGAAAATCCCTGTATTATCGGGATTCTCCACATAGCAGAATCCCGGGACTGACGCTGCTTGACTTGGCGTAGGCTAACCAGGAAGGGCCCTCCCAAAAAGCGCATTCTCGCGCCACTTAAAGCCGGGCAGTTGCAGATGAGGTGCTCCACCGTTTCCTCCTCCTCGTCATCTTTGCAACTCCTACAGCATCGCCGCTAGGGTAGACTTAGTCTTTCTGCGTGCCTACCAATAAGGCAGTGCCCAGTTAATACGCCTATTAATATGGAGATTTCTCTTCTCCTCAGGTCATAAATGCGTCTTGATCTTTTATGATCCCACTTCGGCCAGGTTTCTTTGGATATCCGGCATTCTGGAGATTGCAGCCATCTTTCGTTGGCTTGGCGAAGTGTGTACTCTTCCAGCATTACCTTGCATGTGGCAAACGGCATACCTAAGCGCTCTTTATCCCGAAGAACCTGCTTGGTCGTGCCCTGCCTCGCAAGATCGTCTGCCCTACTATTTCTCTCGATGTCCCTATGTCACGGGACCCATATGAGGTTCACGTGGTTCTGTTGGGCCATCTCAGAACAGACGACAGAGTTGAACGAGTAAGAGCCAAGGGATTTGATGGCCGCTTAGCTGTCGCTGAGAATAAAAATATCCTGTCCGATAGTGTGTTGGCCTATCCAAGCCGCGGCGTCCATGATTGCTGAAACTTCAGCCTGGAAGACACTGCAGTGATCAGGTAGTCTGAAGGAGAGCTCAAGGTTCAGATCCTTTGTATAAACCCCTCCTCCAACTCTGCCGTCTAACTTCGAGCCATCAGTATAAATGGAAGTGCCGCCATGAGTGGTGGGACTCCGATCCGTACTCTCCCATTCTTCCCTGCTGGGAATGTTGATTTTAAAACTGATATCTCCGACTGTTGTGGTCGCACAGCGATCGGTGCTCAGCGGAAGAAAGCTATAGGATCCCAAAATACAGGCGTGTCCAGTAGTGCTTGCGCCCCAGCCGGACGTTTCCCTTAGACGCAGAGCCGATGCTGCTGCTACCCGGTGCCCTTCCAGATCAAGTGGCAAAATGCTAAGAATGGCTTGGAGTGCTTCATTGGGCGTTGTTCTTAACGCACCGGAAGATCTGTGTACTTTGCCTAGCAGATTAAGGTTTGTTGCCTTGCTCAGCGCAGGCCACCAAACCACAACTCCATAGAGCTTGATTGGTGGAATGATTGCAGTGTAGATTCAATTGCATATTTTTGGACTGAGCCCCCATTTTTTCCAATGGCTCTTTTGCACGTGTAGCGTGCAATACACGCTTTCTTCTGGCGCTGAAGAACATTCTCCTTCCAGGTTAGTTTCCTATCCAGAACTGTGCCTAGGAACTTGGCTTTGTCAGCCAAGTTCAGGCGCACGCCATTCAGCTTTGGTAGGTTTAACGGTCGTATCTTATAGCGGTTGGTGAAAAGGACCAGTTCGAATTTTCGCGGGTTCAAGTCGCACAGGGTTTGTGGGAATTCGCCCCTATATACAATAGCTAAATCGTCTGCATATGCCACTCCCTCCCCCCCAGCTTGTGTCTCGCAACAGCGAGTTGACAGTGAGGTTCCATAGAAGCAGGGAGAGAACACCACCCTGAGGCGTTCCCCTTGTGACATAGCGTGATAAATCAACAGAGCCCAGTGATGAAACTTTTCTTCTAGCCCTTAGTAGTTGATCAATAAGTCCAATAAGAGACCTGCTTATGCCCAGATTTGTTGAAGCGGTTATTATAGCATCAGGGCTTATGTTGTTGAAGGCTCCTTCAATGTCCAAGAACTCCACGAGCCAGGAATCCTTTTAATTTTTTTTTTTTCAATAACAGAAACTAGGCTATGAAGCGCAGTTTCTGTAGATTTCCCTTTGGTGTATGCAAGTTATGTCACTCGGTGTGACTAAAACAAAAAAATATATTTTTTGGGTAGCTGAAGGCTCTTTTATTCATTGAATTCCAACATATAACTAACTTACAGAGATAATAAATTCTTAAACCTAGCTTACGCTGCCGCCGCTCTGCTGTTGATTGTTCTGTTGTTTTGCTGACGGCGCGGTTCCCACCGATCGCCGCATTCCTTCTTGTTTGTTCGTTAGGTGTTCTATTGCTGATGGAATTATCTGACCGTTTTGCTGATGAAGCGGTTCCCACCTGCATTCCTGTTTGTTTGTGAGGTGTCATATTTCTGATGAAGTTAGCGCATGCAGGTCTGTGCAACAGGGTGTCGTTTTGCCGAACCTAAGTTTTGTACATGCGCCGTGCTTACAGCTCCCCCCTGAAATTCAAACGTCCGCGTTTGAAGTGCTGGGTTTTGCAAATATCTGATTAATTCCCTCTATTGCTGTTTCGGTTAATTCGATGGTTGGTTTTTGATCGGTATTTTTCTTCGGCCATATTTTTCGCATAATTATTACGCTCTGAATTAATAAAGTTGTGATCAGGCTAATGTTAACGGCGTGCTTTAATTGACTTGCCGATGCGGAATAGCCAATTTGTTTTATATTGTTTAGGTTGAGCTGTCTTAACATTTCTAGAGACAATATTTCTTCTGTATTTTTGATTTTTGAAAAAGGCTGAAGTAGATCTGGCAGGGGATTACTGGTTAGTCTGGCCTTGTTAGAGAATTCGTTTCCGTTTATTTTTACTGTATCATTATCGTAATGGATTAGAAAAGTACCGTTCAGGGGTATGGGGTCTTCGTCAATTTGGATCTTTCCTTCGAAATTGTTTAAAAATATTATGTCTGGTGCTATTTCTTCTATTTCAGGAATGTGTTGGCTATTGGTTACGGTGTAGTTTATCGGGCGGCTTCTTAACAAACTACTTACATAGTTATCGCTACTTATATCTAATACCATACTTCTAACACATATTTGAAGCGAATTTTATTTTTTACAAGGTTTTAATATGCCGTACAAGTATCTGGTATTGAATTGAAATCTAGTATTGAATTGAAATTACAGGCAAGGACTGAAACCGAAACCGTAACCGTAACCGATTAAAACCGTTTCATTTTTCAAAACCGAAACCGAAACCGTAACCGTTATTTTGATCTGAAAAAGAACGAAACCGAAACCGTTTCAAAAGCCGGAACCGGTTCCAAACGGTTTTGAATTTTTTTGTATGCCTTTTTTCTTTTTATGGGAACATATTCTCTTTTACCAAAGGGTACTCTGGAAAGCTTTCATGGAAGATTGTCGATTGTTACAAAAGACACGTTTTGACCTCAGTATCAAATTCCTAACGAGGAAATTAAACTACATATAGCTGAATGATGGCATCGAAAAAAATTTACGAGATCCGAGAAAAATGCCCGTATCATATATTTTGACGATTTATTTCATTTAGTTTCCATTCTAATATTTTTCTATTAGAAAAAGTAGTATTTTTTTTAAGTTATATTGCAGAAATTTCATCAATACATAGCGTTAATAATATTTATTACAATGCACAGCAGCCGGCTGGGTATTAGACCAAACCAAATTTTTTTAAGTTTTTCGAAGTTAGCCTCCAAAACTAAGTTACGGGCTTTCGAAGTTCGAAGTTGAACCCTTCGAAAATTTGGTTTTCTAATTGTTTTGTTTAAGAAATTAAAAAAAAAAAAACACTTTCAAAAAAAAAGAAAGTCAAGTAAGAGGAGCAAGAAGGCCACGCCCACATTTAAAATGTTTCAATTTTTTTCACAAAACAATACATACATACTTAAGTTTTGTAAAATTTTTTGGCGTTAGTGTGTTTATTTGGAAACCGAAACCGGAACGAAGCCGTAACCGAAACCGAAATAAATTTTGAAGAACGAAACCGGAACCGAAACCGAATCGTGTTACAAAACCGAAACCGGAACGTTATTTTAATCGTTTTCATACCTTGGTTAGTGGTATTATTTTTCCTTACCGATCTTTTGTCTATTGATTTACATATTTGAGGTCCTACTGTGGGTAAATTTATTATGTAGATTATTAATTTACTATTTGTAGCTATCTTTATTTCGGAAAATTCGAGAGACTCGTCTAAGTTAACAAAAGGAATGTCGTCTTTTTTCAAAAATTTGTTTGGCAATATCTATTTCTTCGCTTGACATAATGTAAGAGTTTATTATATTGGCCTTTGCCCAACGTTTAGCGTAGGCGATATTTACTATTTCTTCTTTTAAAATTTCCAATTTATATTTCAACCTGAGAAATGCTTCTACTCCCTTGTTCTTATCGTTTTGCAATTCTTTGGTGATAAATTTTAGAAGATTATTTTTGGTCTGTAAATTATGAAACTTTGGAAATTTTTAATGACTTCAAGACCTTTTTATTTATTGTGAAATGGCATTTTTCACAATTATTAATTTTAGATTTATTTGGTGTTGTTTTCTAATTTTTGCCTTTTCAAATAAATCTAAAATTAATAATTGTGAAAAATGCCATTTCACAATAAATAAAAAGATCTTGAAGTCATTAAAAATTTCCAAAGATTCTTTGGTGATATTATTTGTAATATTTGTAATTTCGTTTATTCTTGGATTGTAAGTTTATTGATAAGGATCTGATTGCATTATTCAATTTATTTAAACTATAAATTAAGGGATCGTTTGGATCGACTTTGTATTTTCAGATTACTCAGATGGATCCTTATTTGGGATATAAGGAGGGATATGAATGGGTAGTTTGGATTTTTGGAGAGCTCTTCCGTATGTGCCCTGGATTCAATGTCTTCCAGGATGTAGTAGTATTTGTCTATGTCAATTTCATGTATTATTCTAAATGTTCCAGTTTGTAGTTTGGCGGTCCCTCTTTCTATCATAACTAGCTGCGTGTTAGAATACTCAAGGATTTTTACCTCAGCGAGGCACAGTCGCACCAGTAAGAGTCTGAAATGAGATATGTCGAAAAGCGGTAGTTTCGTATTCTGCTCTTGTGTATGACTTGAACTTTCTCTGTTATAACTGTACTATTTCTATTTTCTCTAACTATCTGCTTACTATACTGTTTGCGTAGCTTAGTACCTAATCTTAAATTTTTCTTAACGTAAATTATCTGTCCTGGTAAGTACGTCTTAATTTCGTGTTTACTCTTGTTGTGCAGTTCGATATCCTTCCTTTGTTTCTTGGGGAGGTTTTGTAAATTGTTTTGTCGTGTCCTTTATATGTCCTGTGGAGTAAACGTCACGTTTCTGCAAAAGAACAAGTCTACCGGTCTCTTCCCTGTAACTGTGTGAATGGAGTGGTTGTATTCCGAAACTGATCTTTCCAGAAGCTCTTCGAAGTTTCTATGTCCCCCATTTTCCTTGGTGCAGTGCATTATCTCCGTCAGCGTGGAGTGGAATCTCTCCACTTCTCCGTATGCTTGACTTCTGTATGGTGGTGTAGTGTAAACATCGATTCCTGTATGTCCCGGAAAGGTCGGTAATGGAGTTGCTGCTAGTTTTGGCTTATTTGGGTGTCTCTCGTATTTATTTTCCATGCACACCATGCAATTGGTTATGAGTCGTTTAATTTTGTTAATCATTCCTGGGAAGTAGTTTTTTTCGAGAATCTGGATTTTATTCTCCTTTGCGTTTCTGTGCGCTCTCAAGTGCTCTCTCAATAAAACTTCTTCCGGTTCCTGTTCGCTGCTGATGTCGTCCACAATTTTCTGGGTGTATCTGCACTTGTAGTTGTTAAAATGTTGTTGGTATATATTTTGAATTTTCCCCACTGTGTTTTCACTCGTGCAAATTCCATTAATCACCGAAGGATTCAAATATCTTTTCAGTAATTCGGTTAAGTTCTGTTCGTTAAATTGTGGCTCCTCAATCATATGTCGATGAACGGTTGGGAAGACTATTTTAAATTGATAGGATGCTGTTTCTGCCTCTTTGAGAAAAACTTGATTTTTAAAAACATTTACGGGTACCTCCGTGCATGGAATAAGGTTATGAATGGAGCTATCATCGCTATGGATGGTAGGAGTAAGTGAATTAATTTCGTTTGGTATTCTTGACAGTGTATCTGCCACTACATTTTCCCGGCTTATAGATCAATTCATGGTTATATTCTTCTAGTATTGCTTTCCACCGTTTCATTTTACTGTTTGCGTTTTCATGGCTAAGGGCATATGTTAGGGGTTGGTGTTCGGTTATTATGTTTACCTTCTTAGATCCGTACAGATAGCTTCTTAGCGTGTTTAGGGACCAGATTATAGAAAGCATTTCCTTTTTCGTTGATGGCGTAGTTTTCTTCCGTTTTGTTAAGTGTCCGTGAAATAAAGGTTATGGGGCGGTCGCCCTGTGACAGAACTGCTCCTATAGCGAAGTCGGAGGCATCTGTGGTAAGTTCGAATTCCTTTTCGAAATCTGGGTGGACTAGGACTATGTCTCTTGAAATTAACGTGCTTTTAATTTTGTTAAACGACTCTACCGCTTCTTCATTCAACTGAACATCTATTTTTCTGGAGTTTCGTTTTGAGACGTTACCGGCATCTCCCCTAAGGAGTGCTGTTATAGGCTTAGCTATTGTCACATAATCCCTAATAAATCTTCCATAGTAACCCGACATGCCCAAGAAGGATCTCAGCTCCGTATAAACGGCAATATGCAATTCTGTAGACACTCTTTCATATACAATTCAGTGGTCATTGTTGTTGATGTCACGTACGATCGAGTTTTAAGGCCACAACTGCATATTGCTTGCCAAATCATCACTTTTTTTTTGCAAATTTGTCAAAGCTTAGAGTTTCTTTATAACTTTTTAATACCCTACAAACAGTTGTTTTTTGATACTTTATAGCTTTCGCTTTTTTATTTCCTGACCAAGTTAGATTTTCCACAAATTTGTTCACAATCGTTTTTCGAGCAGCTAATTCCATCGCGTGTAAAATTATTAACTGACAAGCAAATCAAAGCAAATTTTAATCATATAACGGTACTGTCATTGCCTACTAAAATTTATAAAATTTTTTGGTACCCTATACAAATGGCCTTTTAGGAATCTCTTAAATTTGTACCAATTTTGGGTGAACAGTTCTTTATTACAGTAAATAGTCTATTGTTTCCGAGGTTCGATAGGATTTCATTAATTTCAGGAATGGGGTATTTGGCTGGGATGGTCATCGAGTTAAGTTTACGGTAGTCGATAACCATACGATATTTTTCTTCGCCGGATGCATCCGGTTTTTTGTTAATTATCCACAAGGGTGAGTTGTATGGAGATTTAGATTTCCTAATTATTCCATTGTCAAGAAGCTCTGTGAGGTGGGTTTCATCGTAGGCTGGGGTAATGCTCAGCCTGTCCAGGATCAAGTAGAGGTCCCACTTCCTTTACTAATAAGAGCACAGTGATTTAGAGGTGATATTCAAGTCGGACACACACACACACCTAAAGGTATGTCTAGTTGGGCAAGGTGAGTAGGGAGTTGGCGAATGCCGGCAGAACGGCTGGTGTACGTCGGTGGAACGGTTGGTTGGTGCCGGTGGATGTCGGTGTAACGATTGGTGAATTCCGGTGGATCGGTGCCAAGTTACCTTATGACCGGTGGATGTCGAGGGAACGGTTGGTGGATGCCGGTGGATGTCGGTGTAACGGTTGGTGAATACCGGTGGATCGGTTCCAAGTTACCTTATGACCGATGAATGTCGGTGGAACGGCTGGTTGATGCCGGTGAATATCGGTGGATCAATTGGTGAATGCCGGTGGATCGGTGCCAGGTTAACGATGACCGGTGGACCAATTGGTGGATGCCGGTGGATCGGTGCCAGGTTACCGATGACCGTTGGAGTACCGCTGATGGATCGGTGGACCGGTTGGTGGATCGACTGGTGGATGCCGGTGGATCGGTGCCCAGTTACCGATGACCGGTGGATAAATCGGTAGACCGATTGGTGGATACCGGTGGATCGGTGCCCAGTTACCGATGACCGGTGGATGGATCGGTAGACCGATTGATGGGTCGGTTGACCGATTGGTCGATGCCGGTGGATCGGTGCGTGTGAGGCGTGTGGGTTTAATACCAATGTGATGGTGCATAAAAGCGGCATTACAGTCCTCCCTTTGTATTTTTGGACCCACCGTTTTTTTCACTTTTGTTTTTGGTTTTTTAGCGTGAACCCTGGGGGAAGCCACCCGCCTGCTGATGGTTTGTTAGCTGCTTCCGCTAGCTGTGGTTCGTTATCTGTTTCCGCGAGCTGTGGTTCGTTATTGGCCTCGTTGCTGTCTACTACTATGGTGTGCGCTTGGGGTGTGAGCGTCATTACCATTAGTTTCTCCCACGTTATAGGTAGTGTAATTGGCTCCCCGTGACTAATTTTAATTTTTTGTATCCGCGGCAGTTCCCTCGTGAAGGGTGGACACCTTGCCGCGGTACGAGGGCTTAACTCGAGAGCCACAGGGCTACGCTGCCCTTGTGATCATAGCGCGGCCGGTACTACATCACGAGAGAAGCCAAGCCTCTCTGGCGCGACGACTAAGATCTTCCCCCTCCCAATCCAGGATGTTATGCGACCACGTGCCCATTGGACGTTTTGGAGGCAAATCGTGGCTGTAATCGAACGGATCCTCTCTGATACCGGGCCGCCTCAGAGAGTAACTATGGTCTTACCGCGGTATGGGGCTCTGCCGCGGCGGACGACACATTCCCCTTCTTCCCTTGACCCTAAACTGGCCTTGCCCGGCGAGGGGTCGTACGAACAAGATGATAAATAGTAACAAAAACCCTAAAACTAAAGATACAACAATGTATACTGCACAGCAGAGGAGGAAAATGCTGGAGCAAGCGAGAACGCAACGTCGGAGGACAAACTCCATTTCTTTATCAGCCGAGAGATCGACAGCGATGGCAACTACGGGTCGATCAGCTCCGGATAACAAGGGGGCAGTCCCCAAAGTAAGTACCGGTACAAACACAGTGAAGCCAACAACGGCTGATGCTAAAGCCCTAGTAAGTGTCGGTACCGAAACCAAGTCTTTAACGTCTGTGGCAGTGGTCTCACGACCTGGCCCCAGAGATCCAAATAAGGGAACGACCGGGATGGCAACTACGGGTCGAAATTTACCCCAAAAGACATCTCCCAGTCGCTCTGAGTACTTGGACAAAAGAGCGGCCGCGAGGATCCTGAAGAAATACGGGCGTATTTCACAAGAGACGCTATCGCCGAATGCTAGAAAGACGGTGGAGATGGCTGAAGCTATCTTACCGAACTTCCAAAGCGATTACGCGCCAAAGAAGGTTAATGGAAATCCCTTCAAACGCCAGAGATTGGACGTGGATTTAAAACCTCACCCGAAGCGGCAGCAACACGCCCCCGTAGTGGGTAAACTCAGATAGGCTGAAGTGACTAAGGATAGGATCCTCATAGGCGTCATTGACCGAGGTAACGAAAGCTGGGCCATCCCTAGGGACCAGGGGCGGTACGTCCGGAACGCTATCGTTAATGTCCTTCTCGACATTATGGATGAGTCTCCGGGTGCCACGCCGATGGGTTCTGATGCGGGATGGCACCAGGGCCGAATCAAGGTATTCGCTTGCGAGGATGCAAAAACTGTTGCACTGTACAAGGCAGCAGCTGCAAGACTGGGTGAGATCTACCAAGGGGCAAGAATCGAGGATGTCGACTGGAAGGACATCCCGGCTCGGCCAAGGGCAAGAGCATGGATTCCTGCTATCCCTGCTGAACCTGAGAGAACTTTCAGGATGCTGAGGGTCATGAACCCGTCTCTCCCGACGCAGGACTGGGGTGTCAATCTGGTCGAGGATGCGGTAGGGCCTGACAGGCATGTGGTCTTCACCTTGAATAAGGAAGCACTCGAGCCCCTTAAACGGTGCAATGGACGAGTGCACTACGGCATGGGCAGATCGTGATCCACGTATACCGCGGCGATGCACAGCGCGCTGATATTTCGGCTGCACCGGAGGACTCGGACATCGCAGTGCCGGTAGAGAAGTCGGAGATCTCCGACTCGCAAAGTATGGTGGCAGGGAAGTCTGAGCGCTCTCATGTTGGAGGTGATTCAGATAAACCTGCACAAATCTAAAGCAGCCTCGGCTGCTTTAATCAGTCGTCTCTCTAAAGGCGACGTAGATGTGGTCCTCATCCAAGAACCCTGGGTCAACAGCTCAAGGATTTGAGGTTTGGGGACTAAGGGTTTTAAGCTTATCCAAGCCAGCGAGGGGGGCAGGGTTAGAGCCTGTATTTTGGTTAATTCTGAGCTGAATGCCTTTCTCTTGCCCAACTATACCAATGGTGACGTTACAGCTGCCAGTTTAACAGTCGACAGTACCAGTCTGACGATGGCGTCGGTCTATATGCCCTACGACGCCGAAGAACCTCCGCCACAGAGGGAGGTAAAAGACCTGGTGGCAAATTTTTCCATGGGTCATCTTATTATCGGAACTGACGCCAATGCTCATCACGTCCAGTGGGGAAGCTCCGATATCAATGCTAGAGGAGAGTCGTTAGTTGATTATTTGTTAACAACTAACCTGGTAGTTTGCAACGTGGGTAACGAACCTACGTTTATTACTAAAACCCGTAGGGAGGTCATAGATCTCACTATTTGCAGCGAAGGCGCTTATGAGTGGGTCAGAAAATGGCGCGTTCTCGATGAACACTCATTCTCCGACCACCGGTACGTAGAATTAGTTCTAGACTTTTCTGTTGAGCAGCCGGTTATGAAACGCAACCCACGTAACACTAACCGGCAGCTACACAATCAAATACTATCTAGGGGCTTGACAGCACTGCCCCCACAAGTCCCCTCATCAGTAGGGGAGTTGGAGGATCTGGTAAAGACCTTTACAAAGGCGCTCTCGAATGCCCTAGAGCAGTCTTGCCCAGTGCCAAAACCACGCGGTAAACATGGGCCGCATTGGTGGTCCTACGACCTGGACTCGCTCCGTAAATCATGTAGGACACAATTTAATAAGGCCAAGAGCCTTGGCACGGAGACTCAAGGGCTCGAATATAAAGTTAAACTTAGGGCCTACAAAAAAGCTCTGATGCAGGCGAAGAGAGTGTCGTGGAGAAATTTTTGCACTGGGGTCGAAAATGTCGACGATACAGCGAGACTTAGACGAGTGCTCTCAAAAACTCAAACAGCCACAAGCTATTTGCGCAAACCTGACGGATATGGGACCAGCACGGAGAGGGAAACCCTAGAGCTGCTCTTGAATACGCACTTCCCAGGGAACTTGCATGAGGAACCCCTAACACCTACAACAAACCTGGCTGTACACATACCCCTCACGGACGAAAAGGTTAGGTGGGCGGTTAAAAGCTTCGAACCGTTCAAGGCTGCCGGGCCAGACAGGATCATTCCCGCCTGACTCATAAACACGCTGGAGACATCAGCCAAATGGCTGGTATTTCTCTATACAGCCTGCCTGGCTCTTAGCTACATTCCGTGCTCCTGGAGAAGTTCCACGGTAGTATTTATTCCTAAGGCGGGAAAGGCGTCTCATTACGAGCCCAAGGACTATAGGCCGATCAGTCTCTCATCCTTTGTGCTCAAAACCTTCGAGAGGATAACAAATGACTATCTCTCCTCTACTATTGGTTGCAACCTGATCTGTAGCTATCAGCATGCATACACCAAAGGGAAATCTACAGAAACTGCGCTTCACAGCCTAGTTTCTGTTATTGAAAAATCGCTGTATGAAAATTAGTACTGTCTTGTGGCCTTTTTAGATATTGAACGAGCCTTCAACAACGTAAGCCCTGATGCTATAAACACCGCTTTAACAAGTCTGGGCATAAGCAGGTCTCTTATTGGACTTATTGATCAACTACTAAGGGGTAGACGAATAGTTTCATCACTGGGCTCGGTTGACTTATCACGCTATGTCACAAGGGGAACGCCTCAGGTTGGTGTTCTCTCCCCGCTTCTATGGAACCTCACTGTCAAGTCGATGCTGCGAGACAGAAGCTGGGGGGCGGGAAGGTAGTGGCATATGCAGACCACTTAGCTATAGTATATAGGGGCAAATTCCCACAAACCCTGTGCGACTTGACGCAAGAAGCACTGAGAGAGGTTTCCTCATGGTGCTCGCGCTGCGGACTGAGCATCAACCCGGGAAAAGTAGAACTGGTTTTTTTCACCAACCGCTATAAGATACCACCGCTAATACTACCAAAACTGAATAACGTGCACCTGAATTTGGCTGACAAAACCAAGTTCTTGGGCACAGTTCTGGATAGGAAACTAACCTGGAAGGAGAATGTTCTTCAGCGCCAGAAGAAAGCGTGTATTGCACTCTACACGTGCAAAAGAGCCATTGGAAAGAAATGGGGGCTCAGCCCCAAAATATGCAAAAGGATCTACACTGTAATCATTCGACCAATCATTGTCTATGGAGTTGTGGTATGGTGGCCTGCGCTGAGCAAGGCAACAAACCTTAATATGCTAGGCAAAGTACACAGATCTTGTATGATCTGTATAAGCGGTGCGTTAAGAACAACGCCCAATGAAGCACTCCAGGCCGTTCTTGGCATTTTGCCACTCGATCTGGAAGGGCACCGGGTAGCAGCAGCATCGGCTCTGCGTCTAAGGGAAACGTCCGGCTGGGGCGCAAGCACTACTGGACACGCCTGTATTTTGGGATCCTATAGCTTTCTTCCGCTGAGCACAGATCGCTGTGTGACCACAACAGTCGGAGATAGCGGTTTTAAAATCAACATTCCCAGCAGGGAAGAATGGGATAGCATTTTAGGTCTTGTAGGTGGACATGGATAGGTTTGGTTCTTGGGTGGTTTGTGTCGACTAGGTACACGGTGTTGCTTGAAGCATACTCCTTTATTATGTACTGGCCAGAAAACTTTGGTGCCAATTTTTGCGCAAACTTGTTGATAGCAGATGAGAGCGGGTGGTCCCCTTTTCATAACTTTCTCTCCCACTTTCGGCTTCCAGACACGAGGGCGTAAGTCGTAATATCTCTTTTGTTGTTTAGCTGCCGCGGCGAGGTGTTCTCTGATTTCGCCCCACATTTCGGGGATTACTGGTGTTGCCGCTGGGGTTTCGTCTGGTACTGCCCCCTCGTTTCTGATTTGGCACGGCGCTAGGGGATTGCGCCCATAATTGATTTCCGCGGGCGAAGTTTTTGTCGACTCGTGATGGGCTGTATTAATAGCGAAAGCTATTTCCGGTATGTCCTGCTCCCAGCTGCGGTGGTCTTCCTTCGAGCGTTGGGCTATCATTGTCTTTACGACCCGATTGGCCCGTTCGGTGGGGTTTTCGTGTGGTGCGTATATGGCCGTTAGTCGATGCTCAATCTTGTGCTCGTTCAGAAATTGTGTCAGTGCCTTGCCCGTGAACTGCTTTCCGTTGTCACTCAGGAATACCTTCGGGCAGCGATGGCGATAGATGATCCTTTCTCGCAACGCCTTAATAACGGACGTGGCGGTGGCTTGGCGGAGTGGTACTAGTTCCACCCACTTGGAGAACTTGTCTACCAGTACTAGCAAGTAGGAGTTGCCCTGTTTAGAACGTGACAGCGGTCCGACGAAGTCTCCGGTAACAAGTTCTCATGGATGGTTGCATGGCATTGTTGGCATTAGTCCAGCTGCTTTTGTTGTATTTTATATTCCGCACAGCTCAGACATGCTCGTCAGGGGCGTAGCCAGAAGAAAATGTTTGGGGTGGTTTTTAATTTTTTTTTTATTAATATTTTTTCAGATTTTTAAATTAAAGTCTAGAGGTCTATCATCGCTAGTTTAGATTTTACAGACTTTAACTGATATTTGGTATAAAAACGACAAACCATTTTTGTAAAACACCATTTACCTGAACATTTTTTTTATGGAAATCGAATTCCCTACAAAATTTGCATTGAGCAAAATTTTTTCAGACTAGCCGTTTTCTAGTATTCTAGCTTCAAAAATTAGCATATTTTTTCGATTTCCCATTTTTCTTTCAAAAATTGTCAAAAATGCAAATATCCATGTACAACAAAGATAGATACAGATTCTTAAAGGAAATTGAGTTTGCTACAAAAAAGGGGACACAACTTTTTTTTTGTAAAGTTACTTTTTCAAAACTTATTTGGTCTTAAATTAAAAAAAAACCATATTTCAGTCTTTTTTTGGTGTTTTTGATCCAACTTTTTTCTTAATTTTGATTTATTGATATTCTACATGATTAACTATCATTATATAATCAATATTATAACAAAAAAAAACACATTTCTCATATACGTTCAAACATATTTTTGCTTAATATAGGCTTTCTCTGCGGGGGTGTAGTTCTACAGTCTTCAAATGGCGCAGCCATCAATACATTAACTTTCATGTGTTTTGGCGAGCTAAATCCAAATCCGTGATCAGAAGTAGCCTAACAGGTCGCAGTTCTTCACTAACCTTCACAAAATAATATTGGACTTTTTTCCACGGTTAGGGCCGAACCTCGGGCCCGGTGTTAAATTCTGATATCGAATTCGGATTCAGCATCCAATTTCCCTTAAGAATATTTATTTAGATTTATTCGATGTTTATTTTTTCATGTTTTGCAAATTTTCAAACCAAAATCGGGAATTCTGAGAAAATTTCAGTCTAGGTAGCTTTTGTAGGGAATTCAATTTCCTACAAAAATATGTTCAGGTAAATGGTGTTTTTCAACAATGATTTGTCGTTTTTTTACCAAATTGGAGGTTAAGTCTGTAAAATCTGAAAAATTACAGTAATTTTTTTCACCTTTCTTAAAAAGAAAATCAATATAAGTTTTAAAAAAAAAAACGATATTTGGAATTCTCGGCCCAGTCTAATATACATACATACTTATATACCTGCCAATAAATGTTACTTTATATTGACTTATATAACAAGGACCAGCCTTCTTTTTTATTTGTCATTGAATCTATTACACTGCGCAACACGAAAAAAATACCTGGGACGAGGTAGCATTTTTCTGGTAGATCTCAATGAGGTAAGAAGAACTGCGTTCAAGAAATTTGCCGGACACCCTCAAAATCTTGAGTTAGGGGTCAAGGGGTGGTTTAAACCCCTAAACCGCTCCCTGGCTGCGCCCCTGATGCTCGTACATGGTTGACCACATCCCGGTGCATTCCTGGCCAGTAGTAGTTTTCTTGTGCTCGCTTCAGTGATTTCTTCGCTCCTAAGTGCCCAGCGGTGGCGGAGTCGTGTATCTCTTTTGGGACGTCGTTTCAGGCGGTTTGAGGAATACACAACTTCCATTGTGGCGAGCGGGACAGTTTGTTCTTTGGCCTAATGTTTCGGAACAGCCTGTTGTCGATTATCTGGTAGTCGGGATTGCGTTGTGGATTGCGTGCAATGCGTCGCTATCTGTTGTTGGCAGTGGGCAGCGGGAGAGCGCATCTGCTACTGCATTCAGCGTTCCTTTGCGGTATTCGACTTCAAAATTATACTGTTGTAGTTCTAGGGCCTACCTGGCCAGCCTACCGGATGGGTTCTTCAGCGTGTGTAGCCATTTCAATGAATGGTGATCGGTGAGGACGGTAAATCTGTACCCTTCCAGGTACGGTCTAATTTTTCGGATACCCCATAGTACTGCCAGAAACTCCTGTTCGGTGGCGGAGTATCGTTTCTCCAAGCTAATGAGACTACGGCTGGCGTATGAGATTTTTTTCTGCATCGCCGGGTTGCACGGGTAATATCGTTGATGACATGTTCCGCTATCGTGCACCGCCCCTCTGTCCCCGCGAAAATTTCCTTGTGGTGTGCGAGGACGGTCTTTAATTTGTGTTGTTGGTCCTCCGTAAGGTGTTCCCACGTGGTTATAGTATGGAGTCGAGCCGGTGGTGATGGATCTGTGGGCATAATAGATGGTAGTTGCTTCCCATCCAGCGTGATGGTGATCCCCCGGCTGTACAGAAAATCCTTTTCTAGTATCATGCGTTCCCCTAACTTGGGTAATGCTGATACCAATAGGCTGGTGGTCTTCTCGTGGAACTTTATCTTTGCTCGGAACAAGCATGAGCTGGATATAAAAGTCTGGTCCGCCAACTGGATTTGACGCGAGTTTGGGTGTGAGCGTATTTGACGGTGTTCCAGATGCTGACGGACGTTGTCATCAATATAAGTTATGGTGGCCCCGGTGTCCACCAATGCTCTAATCACCATGCCCTCTATAGTTACTTCCACGTAGAAACGGCCATCATGCTTTTCTAGTAGGCTGGCGTTGGTGCTAGCTGTGGTCTTCGTAGTTACTCCTAGTGTTGGGTGACAGGGACCGTCCCTGGACAGGGTCCCATCACGACCGCATCGGGACAAGGAACAGACGGGCTAGTTGGCGGCAGTTTCTGCGCATGTGTCCTTGTCGCTTGCATCTCCAGCATGTTTTGCGGCTATCGTAGTTTAACATGGCCAGGCTATGGGTCGCTTTCTGAGCTTGTTTGGCCTCATCCACTTGTAGCAGCTCATATTCACCGGTCAAGTCCATGAGCCCTTCAATCGTTTGGAACTCCCTCCTTTTTGCGAAGAGTTGGTATTCTACTCGTAGCCCATCATAAATTCTGTCTAAATGGTCTTCCTTCGCCATCGTTGGGTGTTGGCGGATGAGCGTTTGTAATTTCAGGATGTAGTCCTTGGCCGTCGCGTGATCTTGCTGCTTACGTTGCCGAATGGCTTCTTCTAGTTGGCTCAGGTGCCGTCGCGGTAAAAAAAAAATCGTTCTGCTTCTTTACGGAAATCCATCCATCTGTAGATATATGGTTTGCGTCCTCGGAACAATTGGAGCGCTTTACACCGTAGGAGCTCCGGTAACGTCATGAGTAGCTTGCCCAGGGGGATTCGATAGCAGCCGGCTAGTTCTTCGATCCTCTCCAGGAAGTCGTGAAGTGTCTCTCCTTCATCATAATGAATACCCCATCTGCGGACGGTGGTCGGCGTTGCTTATATCGTCCTATTGCTGTCGTACTTGCCCAGGCACGGCTGTCGTTCCATCCACCACAATAGTGGGAGTAGTATCTAATGGTGCCTTCACCGGTCTTTTCTCCTCGGCGTCGATTTCTTCTTCCGACTCTTTCAATAAGTTCTCGGTGGAGGCTCGCTTTCTTCCAGTACGTACGCACTCAATGCATTGCGTAAGTCGGCGACGGTGTATCCGTCCACGAATATGCGCTGCCTTTTGCATTCTTCGAATAGTTGTTTCTTCTTTAGGACATAAATCCAACTGAGGGAATCCACATTTAGGGTGGTTGGTGTGTTATGCACTACTGTGTTCTGTGAACTCGCTCCTGCAGTGTTGGTGCTTTTGTCTCCGTTTGCACTGTCGCCTGTAGAATTGAGTCCCTGCTCGGGCGCCATTTGTGAGGTGGGTTTCATCGTAGGCTGGGGTAATGCTCAGCCTGTCCAGGATCAATAGAGGTCCCACTACCTTTACTAATAAGAACACAGTGATTTAGAGGTGATATTCAAGTCGGACACACACACACACCTAAAGGTATGTCTAGTCGGGCAAGGTGAGTAGGGAGTTGGCGAATGCCGGCAGAATGGCTGGTGGACGTCGGTGGAACGGTTGGTTGATGCCGGTGGATGTCGGTGTAACGATTGGTGAATTCCGGTGGAGCGGTGCCAAGTTACCTTATGACCGGTGGATGTCGGGGGAACGGTTGGTGGATGCCGGTGGATGTCGGTGTAACGGTTGGTGAATGCCGGTTGATCGGTTCCAAGTTACCTTATGACCGGTGGATGTTGGTGGAACGGTTGGTGGATGTCGGTGTAACGATTGGTGAATGCCGGTGGATCGGTGTCAAGTTACCTTATGACCGGTGGATGTCGGTGGAACGGCTGGTTGATGCCGGTGAATATCGGTGGATCAATTGGTGACTGCCGGTGGATCGGTGCCAGGTTACCGATGACCGGTGTATATCGGTGGACCAATTGGTGAATGCCGGTGGATCGGTGCCAGGTTAGCGATGACCGGTGGACCAATTGGTGGATGCCGGTGGATCGGTGCCAGGTTATCGATGACCGGTGGACCGACTGGTGAATGCCGGTGGATCGGTGCCAGGTTACCGATGACCGGTGGACCAATTGGTGGATGCCGGTGGACCGGTTGGTAGATCGGTGGATCGACTGGTGGATGCCGGTAGATCGGTGCCCAGTTACCGATGACCGGTGGATAAATCGGTAGACCGATTGGTGGATACCGGTGTTTCGGTGCCCAGTTACCGATGACCGGTGGATGGATCGGTAGACCGATTGATGGGTCGGTTGACCGATGGCCTTATGGACGGGGGCGACGATCCTAAGACCGCTTCTCCGCGTCCAGTAGACACGATCAAAACAATCGAGAGTGGAGGGTTGTGCAGGGTAAGGTAGGCAGCTTCTCACGAATTAACTCCGTGGCACTTGTCTACTCACCCTAACCGCGCTTTCGATGATCAGTGAAGCGCGAAGAATTTACTTAAGCCGAAATAAATATAAAGCGATCGAGAATTTCATGCAGTGATCGCAAGTGAGTGCGCGAGTGAAACCAAGTAAATAAAGCGATCGAGAATTTCATCTAATGAAGGGTGCGCGAGTGAAACAAGCAAGACCGCTTGCTTAGTGCTGGCGCTCTGCCTGTTTGCTTTGAGCGCGCGTGGGTGGTGGTAAGGCGTGTGGGTTCGATACCCGTGTGAGGCGTGTGGGTTTAATGACAATGTAATGCTGCATAAAACCGGCATTACAGCTCTTCTATTTGTCGTTCGATTTCTTCCTTGAGTGACATAGGATAAGCGTAGGGCTTGGAGTAGACAGGCGTGTCGCTAGTTGTGCGTATCTCGCCCTTTACTAGGGTAGTGAAAGTGAGTTTCTCATCTGGATCGGAAAATAAATTGGGGCACCTCGTAACAATGTTCCTTGTCTTAAGTTGTTGTTTCGCAGACAGGTGTGGGGTGTTTATATTGACGGTGTTAACTTGCTGAGATTATCGTTGCTTTAGGGGGATGACGACTCCAGGAAATATGGTCATCGTGCTTTTCTTAGTGTCTATTATGGCCTTAAGCTTCCTCAGAGTGTCGTTACCGATGATTCCATGGAATGAGTTTAAGGGTGGTAGGATAAAGAATTTAATTTTTTCCACATTCGGTCCGAAGACGTCTATGAATGTGTGGTGGGTTATCTCAATAGTGCCTGCCACTGATTCCACCTTGAATGGTTCGTTTGGCAATGGGTTTCTTATCCTAGTCGATTGTATGTAATTCTTGTTGGATCCTGTGTCTATCAGGAAATCCACTGTGTCCCCACGCCTTGTCATGAATTCGTAGTAAGGGACCGAGGACGGCGTTAGTCTAAAAAATTAATCAGGTCGGGTTCCGTTTGGTTTTTCGTTTTTCGGAAGTGTAGTTTGTCCCCCTCTAGTACCATTTACGTGTTGGACTGCTCTGTAATAGTCGTCTTGGGGATAGGTATCGTAGATCTGGTTCGGGTCCGGATCTCCCTGGTAGTCGTTCGTGCTTAGTGGCACTGCATTTGCTTGAAAGTTACGCTGCATTTTGGTAGGAGGGCGCGTGTGCTGTGAGGAGAGTGGGCGTTTCTGTGGCTGGGGTTGGGTGTTATAATTAGTGTTAGGTCTATTTTGGTAGTTCACCTGCCTAGAGTGCAGGGAGAGGTCTACTTCCATTGGGACTGGTGGCTTTGGTGGTAGGTTGGGCCGGTTGTTGAAGCCCACATTATATTGTTGTTGGGAACGCACCCCAAAGTTCGTATTTTGTTGGAAGTTTGGGCGATTACCAAAATAATCTTGATTTGACTGCCCTCGGAGTTTATATTGGGTGATCGATAGTTATTAAAGTTTCCATTTCTTGAGTTATTATAGCCATACCTCGGTGGGGGTGCCGAGTAGGTTTGTTCGGGGTAAAAGAGTATATTATTATTCGTGGTGGTTATTTCAATGTAAAATGATTTATTATTGTTCGTGCTATATCGGGAAGGTCGTATAGGTGGTTGATTTAGGGATCTCTTCACAGTGTGCGCATTGTTCATACGGAAAGACATATTATCTAGTTTTTGGCACAGGTTGAGAGCCTGTGGCAAGGTGGTGGGCTCGCGGATGCTGAGGAGACGTAAATCGCCATTAAGCCCACGTACGAAGGTGTCGAGAGCTTTCTCCCGATACGAATTTGTCATCGTCCTAATGTCTCTCTTGTCGGAGTAGTGCATCATCAGGCAAATACGCAAGTTTTGGTTCCACTCGAGTGGGGTACTATATGACTCGAGTGCAGTGTCCCCATCGCCGACTATTTTGTGTTGTTGTTGTTGTAGCGAGGTGTAGTCCTGCCCAACGCGTATTTTTCGTTAGCCTAAATTGTCATCAATATCTTCTAACGGGAGTCCTAGGAAACTAGCAGTTTCAATAGGGTTGGAAATGGGTGTTAGAAGATGGGCTCCGTAGAACAAGTGAATAAGTGCTTGGTGTTATGGGGGGACGAGCCGCATGCCGGACATACATTCGGCATATCAGGGTTCAGTCTGGATATGTAGGAGTTTAATCTGCTACAATATCCAGATCGTAATTGAGCCAGAGTGACCCTTGTCCCTCGAGGAAGATGACGCTCCTCTTCAGAAATGCGTGGTGTTGCGGCATGCAAGACAGTGTTCAGCGGACAGAGCGCGGCCTGATGACCAACTGACGTTTTATAGATATGCTCCAAGGCCTGCTTGTGCACCTCTAGATCAAACGGTGTTGTTATATAATGCCGGATCTGATCAAACTCTATGCGGCGACGCATCGTTCAGGATCGGCCGACCAATTGCCTTGCACGTTACCAACAACGTTTCTTTGTCTTTACCCCAAGTACTGCCGGCTAGTGACTTGAGGATTTTGTTGCGGCTCTGTATTTTTGAGACAATTGCAGCTGAATGTGCAGCGAGAGTGTGCATGGTGTCGAAAGTCACTCCTAAGATTTTTGGGTGAGCGACAGTAGGTATTTTTTGATCACCTAAATAAATTTCTAATTCCATACCAAGCTGCGCCGTCCACGTCGGGAATAAAGTCGCCGAGGACTTTGTCGGCGACAATGTCAAGCTCCGAGCGGTGAAAAACTCGACAAGAGAGGGGAGATAACCAGTTCTTTTAGAGCACAGCTCATCAACGGAAGTACCTGTTGCCAATATCGTGCAATCATCTGCGTAAGAAACAATCGTAACTTCTTCCGGTGGAGGATGAAGCTTCGAAATATAGAAGTTAAACAATGACGAGGAAAGGACACCACCCTGTGGTACTCCTTGTTTGATCTTCCAGGCTTTAGATTTTTTGTTCCTGAACACAACAGACCACCGACGACTACTGAGATAATAGGTGGTCCAGCGCTTAAGACAGGGGCGGGAGTGACGAGTCTTCCAGATCGAATACCAGCTGCCCGTGATTTACTGTGTCAAAAGCTTGACTCAAATTAAGTGCAACTAGAACCGTCCTGTCATTAGGTCTATTTTGATCGGCTCCGTCAGTTATTGAATGTTTATGACATTTAGAGCAGATGCTGTGCTCCTACCTTTCCTGAAACCATGTTGGTGCTCGGCTAACATCAAGTTTGATGTGTAGAGCGGGAGTAGGACCGCCTCAAGTGTCTTTACTACTGTCGAGAGGAGTGATATCGGGCGATATGACTCCCCAACCTTGGCTGGCTTGCCAGGCTTTAGTAGTGGGATCACAGTTGCCTGCTTCCATTTATCGGGTATGACAGCTGTGGTCAAGGACAGATTGAAGACGGCTGTGAGGTACTTAACTCCTACTGCGCCGATGTGTTTAAGGTGCACCATGGCTATGCCATCAGGACCGATGGCTTTGGAATTGTTGGCCTTCCGGATGTCCTCTTGAACCTCTGTAGCGGTGATAGGAATGGGGGCATAGTTTTTGTGTTTATGTGCATGTCTGAAGATTTCACGTCTTGTCCTGTCCTGTACAGGATGATGGACATACTGTCTACAGAAAGCCTGTGCACATTTCTTAGGGTCATTTATTGTCTTGTCACCAAAGGTGTTGTCGACATTATTTGGCGGACCCGTAGGATTTAACAAGGACTTGACTGTGGACCATAATTTCCCAACACCGGTAGAGAGGTTACAAGACCTAAGGTGCTCCACCCATTTGGCTTGTTTGTGTTCGTTAACAAGCCGCCTGATTTCCACGTTGAGATCACCGATCTGTGGGTCTGAGGGATCGATGTTGCGTATGAGGTCACGTTCGTTGGCCAAGACTGCGGCCTCAGCTGGGAAGTTTGGCCTTATATTTTTTATTCTACCAGCTGGTATAAAACGGGCTGTAGCCTTTTTTATGACCTCACGGATGTTTCGCTCGCCAACGTGTACATCGGTAGGAATGGGAAGATCACCAAAGGAGCTCTCCGTGAATTCCAAAAAGCCGACCCAGTTAGCCCTTTTGAAATTCACGTATGTTCTTTTCTCCGAGGTAATAAAATCCGAGGCACGGTCGACGGACAGTATGATGGGCAGGTGGTCGGATGACAAGGCCACCATCGGTTGCGAGTTAATGCTGTTAATTAAACCCCGGACTAACAATAGTTAGGTCCGTGGAGCTACTGCAATTAACTGTCTCCGTTCACAGTGCAGAAAGGGGAAGCGATGGTTATTGTAATTGTGTGTGTTGTATGTATATTATTGTGTTTTTTATTCATTTATTCGATATATTATTATATGTAAATGTAATTTATACATCGAACAGTCGTGAAATAAGATTAGATGAAATAATTAATGAGCTGGAAAATGACGACGAAAATTAACTCCGAGGAAGTATATCTTCTTCCGCCTATTCAGTCGGCAGACCGAAACACAGATGTCGATTCCGACAGTTGGGCATCTGCCCCGTAGACTTTTAAATAATGCTGCTGAAACTGTCGAGGAAGAAAATGATTTCATCGAAAACATGGGAGATGAACAGCCTCGTGGAATGAGGCAAAAATTTGATCCTGATAGCTAGAGATAAGGTTGCTATCAATAGTAGTTGAGAGGTAGTCGCTTAGTATCCTCTCAAAGGTTTTAAGTACAAAGGACGAGAGACTGATCGGTCTGTAGTCTTTTGGCTCGTTGTGTGATGCCTTCCCAGCCTTAGGGATAAACACTACCGTAGCGCTTCTCCAGGAGCCCGGAATGTGGTTGAGAGCCAGGCAGGCTGTGAAGAGAAATACAAGCCATTTAGCTGATGTCTCCAACGCGTTTATAAGTTGCGATGGGATAATCCCGTCCGGCCCGGCAGCCTTATACGGTTCAAAGCTGTTAACTGCCCACCTTACCCTTTCCTCAGTGATGGGTATATTTGCTGCCAGGTTTGTTGCAGGTGCTAGTGCGTGGTGCGCCATGCAGGTTCCCCGGAAAATGTGTATTCAAGAGCAGCTAGCTCAAGGGTTTCCTCTTCCGTTCTGGTCCAGGATCCGTCAGGTTTTCGCAAATAGCTGATGGCTGTTTGACATTTCGAGAGGACTCGTCTAAGTCTCGCTGTGTCGTCGACCTTTTCGACGCCAGTGCAGAAATATCTCCATGAGGTTCTCTTCGCCTGTCTCAGAGCTTTTTTGTAGGCCCTTAGTTTAGCTTTATATTCGTGCCAATGAGGCTCAGAGCCGAGACTCTTGGCCTTGTTGAATTATTTCTGGCATGATTTGCGGAGCGAGTCCAAATCGTAGGACCACCAATGTGGCCTGTATTTACCGCGTGGTTTTGGCACTGGACAAGCCTGTCCTAGAGCATTTGAGAGTGCAGATGTAAATGTAATAACAAGATCCTCCAGCTCCTCTACTGATGAGGGGGCTTGTGAGGGCAGTACTGGTAGGTCTCTGTCTAATATTTCATTGTGTAACTGCCAATTAGTGTTACGTGGATTGCGCTTCATAATTGGTTGTTCTACAATAAAGTCTAAAACCATTTCTATGTAACGGTGGTTGGAGAATGAATGTTCTTCAAGAACCCGCCATTTTCTGACCCACTCATAAACGCCTTCACTACAGATAGTGTGGTCTATAACCTTCCTGCGGGTCTTAGTGATAAAAGTAGGCTCATTACCCACGTTGCAAATTACCAGGTTGGTTGTTAATAGGTAATCAAACAGAGACTCGCCCCTGGCCATTGAACATGGTGAGCATTACCGTCCGCTCCAATAATAAGATTACCCGTGCAGAAATTTGACACGAGGTCTTTCACCTCCGTTTGTGGTGGAGGTTCTTCGGCGTCGTAGGGCATATAGACCGACGCCACCGTCAAGCACCCGTCGACCGTTAGACTCATAGCGTCGACCGTTAGACTGATAGCGGTAATATCACCACTGGTGTAGTTAGATAGGAGAAAGGAGTTCAACTCAGACTTGACCAAAATACACGTTCTGACTTTGCTCTCCTCGCTGGCTCGAATGAGCTTGAAGCCCTTAGTCCCCAATCCGCAGATTCTCGAGCTATTGACCCAGGGTTCTTGGATGAGGACCACATCCACGTCGCCTTTAGAAAGACGACTACTTAAAGCAGCCGAGGCCACTTTAGATTTGTGCAGATTAATCTGAAGCACCACCAACATGAGAGCGCACAGAATTCCCTGCCGTCCCCATATCGTCGAGGTTTTCCCCCATCCCGGAGGTTGCCTATCAACGACGAGTTGTTCCGATTAACTGCTCGATATGGCGTTGCGGAAGTCCTGCTGTCTGTAGCGTTAGATGTTAATCGCTCAGCATTGGCTGCTACCACCGTGACGTCGAGGACTTCCTCGTCCTGTAGGCTGTCCTCCATCTCCGAGTTGATCACAGCACTATCGCCAAGGGACGTGGCGGATAACATGCTTTCCGCATCGGAATCCTCCGCTTCCTCTTTCGGTATTTCGTCTTCCGGCTCCCCCGGGACAGCCGAGAATGCAGCGCGCTGAGCATCACTACGATATTCCTGGATAACGATCTGGCCTACGCTGTAGTGTACTAGGCCATTGCACCTTTTAAGGGGCTCGATTGATCCTTTATTAATGGTGAACACCACCTGGCTGTCGGGCCCTACCGCATCCCCGCCCAGATTGACACTCCAGTCATGCGTTGGGAGGGACGGATTCATTAGCCGTAGAATCCCGAGAATTCTCTCGGGTTCGTCAGGGATGGCCGGAATCCATGCCCTTGCCCTTGGACGAGCTGGAATGTCCTTCCAGTCGACGAGCTCGATCTTTGTGCCTTTGTAGACTTCACCCAGTTTAGCAGCTGCAGCCTTGTACAGTGCTACAGTTTTTACATCCTCTCATGCGAGTAATTTAATCTGACCCTGGTGCCAACCCGCATCCGTTATTTGCGCTGAACTACCCGGAAATTCCGGAGCAACGTTGAGAAGAATGTTGCCGAGTTCATTTCGCACGTAACGCCACCGGTCGTTGGGGATGGCCAGACGGTCATTGCCTCGGTCAAGGACGCCTATAAGGATTAAGGATCCTGTCCTTGGTTACCTCAGCAAAGCTTAGTTCGCCCGCTCCAGGGGTATTCTGATGCCGCTTGGGAGGGGGATTTAACTCCAGGTCCGATCTCTAGCGTTTGAAAGGGTTAACTTTTAACCCCTTTGGCGTGTGAGTATTTTGGAAATCCGGTATCACAGCTTTCGCTAGCTCTACCGATTTTCTGGAATTCGGCTACAGCGATTCCTGCGGTACCCCTTCATACCTCTTCGCGATCTTTACAGCCAATCTTTTGTCGTGGTATGTGAAGCGGCGGGGAGATGTCTCCCGGGAGTGCGGACTCGTAGTTGCCATCGCGGTCGCTCCGTTTGCCGAAATCTCAGTTGCAGCTTCCTTCTCCTTCGAAACTCCTAGGCCAGGTCGTGAGACCGCTGCAACAGACGTAAAGAGACTGGTTTTCATATCAGCGGTTGATGCGAGTTTAGCATCCACCGTTGTCCGCTTAGCTGCGTTGGCAACCGCACTGGTGCTAGCTCCCATCAAGTCAATCTTACTCGATGGAGGGTTGGTTGACCGACTCGTAGTTGCCATCGCTGTCGATCCTCCCCTTGATTGTGGAACGGAGGTTGAGGGGGAAGATCATTGTCGTCGGCCAGAGAGGCTAGGCTGCTCTCGTGATGAAGTGCCGAAACGGAGCTATGATCACAAGGGCAGCGTAGCCCTGTGGCTATCGACTTAAGCCCTGGTACCGCGGCAAGGTATCCACCCTTCACGAGGGAAAAAAAGACCAAAAACAAATGATTTTGTGGGGCAAATACTACCACTTTTACCACTACTTTTCGGTTCATATATATATCGTTAGAAAGGTCTGTATCTCTTCTATCGAAATCAAGAAAAAAAAAAATCGGGTTAAAGTTATATAAGATATAGGCTCATAAGTGTTCGAAGGTATGAAAACCCGGTTGTTGATCCCTAACTCAAGATATTGGAGGTGTCCGGCAAATTTCTTGTACGCAGTTCTTCTTAATTCGCCGAGATCCCAGGTATTTTAACTTTGGTCAATTTTGTTGCACTGTGTTATGTATGGTCAATTATGTGGAATGTTATAAATATGAGGCTAATCGAAATAAAGTACAACGAACATTACAGCCATTGTTGACATGAGCAGGTCAGTGCGTGGTGCGCCATGCAGGTTCCCCGGAAAATGTGTATTCAAGAGCAGCTCAAGGGTTTCCTCTTCCGTTCTGGTCCAGGATCCGTCAGGTTTTCGCAAATAGCTGATGGCTGTTTGACATTTCGAGAGGACTCGTCTAAGTCTCGCTGTGTCATCGACCTTTTCGACGCCAGTGCAGAAATTTCTCCACGAGGTCCTCTTCGCCTGTCTCAGAGCTTTTTTGTAGGCCCTTAGTTTAGCTTTATATTCGTGCCAGTGAGGCTCAGAGCCGAGGGTCTTCGCCATGTTAAATTGTTTCCGGCATGATTTTCGGAGCGAGTCCAAATCGTAGGACCACCAATGTGGCCTGTGTTTACCGCGTGGTTTTGGCACTGGACAAGCCTGTCCTAGAGCATTGGAGAGCGCCGATGTAAATGTAGTAACAAGATCCTCCAGCTCCTCTACTGATGAGGGGGCTTGTGAGGGCAGTACTGGCAGCTCTCTGTCTAATATTTTATTGTGTAACTTCCAATTAGTGTTACGTGGATTGCGCTTCATGATAGGTTGTTCTACAATAAAGTCTAGAACCATTTCTATGTAACGGTGGTCGGAGAATGAATGTTCTTCCAGAACCCGCCATTTTCTGACCCACTCATAAGCGCCTTCAGTACAGATAGTGAGGTCTATGACCTCGCTGCGGGTCTTAGTGATACAAGTAGGCTCATTACCCACGTTGCAAATTACCAGGTTGGTTGTTAAGAGGTAATCGAACAGAGACTCGCCCCTGGCATTGATATCGTAGCTCCCCCATTGGACATGGTGAGCATTAGCGTCCGCTCCAATAATAAGATTACCCGTGCAGAAATTTGACACCAGGTCTTTCACCTCCGTTTGTGGTGGGGGTTCTTCGGCGTCGTAGGGCATATAGACCGACGCCACCGTCAGGCGGGTGCTGTCGACCGTTAGACTGATAGCGGTAATATCACCATTGGTGTAGTTAGGTAGGAGAAAGGAGTTCAACTCAGACTTGACCAAAATACACGTTCTGACTTTGCTCTCCTCGCTGGCTCGAATGAGCTTGAAGCCCTTAGTCCCCAATTCGCAGATTCTCGAGCTATTGACCCAGGGTTCTTGGATGAGGACCACATCCACGTCGCCTTTAGAAAGACGACTACTTAAAGCACCCGAAGTCACTTTAGATTTGTGCAGATTAATCTGAAGCACCACCAACATGAGAGCGCACAGACTTCCCTGACGTCCCCATATCGTCGAGGTTTGCTCCATCGCGGAGGTTGCCTATCAACGATGAGTTGTTCCGATTAACTGCCCGATGTGGCGCTGCAGGAGTCCTGTTGCCTGTAGCGTTAGATGTTAATCGCTCAGCGTTGGCTGCTACCACTGTGACGTCGAGGACTTCCTCGTCCTGTAGGCTGTCCTCCATCTCCGAGTTGTTCACAGCACTATCGCCAAGGGACGTGGCGGATAACATGCTTTCCGCATCGGAATCCTCCGCTTCCTCTTCTGGTAATTCGTTTTCCAGTTCCCCCGGAGCAGCCGAGAAGGCAGCGCGCTGAGCATCACCACGATATACGTGGATAACGATCTGGCCTACGCTGTAGTGTACTAGGCCATTGCACCTTTTGAGGGGCTCGATTGACTCTTTATTCATGGTGAACATCACCTGTCTGTCGGGCCCTACCGCATCCCCGGCACTCCAGTCATGCGTTGGTAGGGACGGATTCATTAGCCGTAGCATCCCGAGAATTCTCTCGGGTTCGTCAGGGATGGCCGGAATCCACGCCCTTGCCCTTGTACGAGCTGGAATGTCCTTCCAGTCGACGACCTCTATCTTTGCGCCCTTGTAGACTTCACCCAGTTTAGCAGCTGCTGCCTTGTACAGTGCTACGGTTTTTGCATCCTCGCATACGAGTAATTTAATCTGACCGTGGTGCCAACCCGCATCCATTACTCCTGCCGAACTACCCGGAAACTCCGGAGCAACGTTGAGAAGAATGTTGCCGAGTTCATTTCGCACGTAACGCCACCGGTCCTTGGGGATGGCCAGACGGTCATTGCCTCGGTCAAGGACGCCTATAAGGATCCTGTCCTTGGTTACCTCAGCAAAGCTTAGTTTGCCCGCTCCAGGGGTATTCTGATGCCGCTTGGGAGGGGGAATTAACTCCAGGTCCGATCTCTGGCGCTTGAAAGGGTTAACTTTTAACCTCTTTCGCATGTAAGAATTTTGGAAATCCGGTATCACAGCTTTCGCTAGCTCTACCGATTTACTGGAATTCGGCGATAGTGATTCCTTCGGTACCCCTTCATACCTCTTCAGGATCTTTGCAGCCAATCTTTTCTCGTGGTATGTGAAGCGGCGGGGTGATGTCTCCCGGGAGTGCGGACCCGTAGTTGCCATCGCGGTCGCTCTCCTTGCCGACATCTCAGTTGCAGCTTCCTTCTCCTTCGAAACTCCGAGGCCAGGTCGTGAGACCGCTGCCACAGACGTAAAGATACTGGTTTTCATATCAGCGGTTGATGGGAGTTTAGTATCCGCCGTTGTCCGCTTAGCTGCGTTGGCAACCGCACTGGTGCTAGCTCCCATCAAGTCAATCTTATTCGATAGAGGGTTGGTTGACCGACTCGTAGTTGCCATCGCTGTCGATCCCCTCCTTGATTGTGGAACGGAGGTTGTCCTCCGGCGTTGTTGTTGCTTTCTCGCCTGCTACTCCATAGCTCTCCTTTGCTGAGGAGTGAAATTTGGCGTTGTTTGTTTTTTAGATTTTTCGTTTTTATTTAGGTTATTTGAGTTCATCTTGTTCGTACGACCCATCACCGGACAAGGCCAGCTTAGGGTCAAGGGAAGAGTAGGGGAAAATGTGTCGTCCGCCGCGGCAGAGCCCCGTACCGCGGTAAGGCCATGCTTACTCTCTGAGGCGACCCGGTGTCAGAGAGGCTCCGTTCAAATACATCCACGATTTGCCTCCCGGCTGCAAACGTCCAATGGGCACGGTTTCGCATAACACCCTGGATTGGGAGGGGGAAGATCTTTGTCGTCGCGCCAGAGAGGCTAGGCTGCTCTCGTGATGAAGTGCCGTACGGAGCTATGATCACAAGGGCAGCGTAGCCCTGTGGCTATCGACTTAAGCCCTCGTACCGCGGCAAGGTATCCACCCTTCACGAGGGGTAAAATGTATATACATACCTACATTTTTCTCACATTATTATAATTTTAATTTTTTTTTTTTCATTTTATGTCATGAAAGTATATTGTCGGAGAAAGTGCAAAACCGAACATCGCAAATCCGCAAAACCGCACAAATTTTACAGGAGACACTGAAAACTGATTAACTTTTTTACGAGCCACTATGTGGTGGGTCAAATTCAAATTTCATTTATTTGACATTCTATTTCATAAACCCCGATTTTTATGTTACTAATGAATGGATCCGGGTACCCAGAAGCCCTGGTAGGCAAATCTCATTTTTGACAGAAACGTCGAATGTGCGGTTTTGCAGCAGTGCGATGTGCGGTTGCGCACTTTTTCCGACGATAAGTTATTTCAAGTATATTCGTTACCTGATGCCTTATTTTATTGCGACTTTTCATTAAGTCAATTATTTTTAAAGCAGTGAGCTCTGCTTAAAATTTTGCTCGTTGCACCTTTTATATAAGTCACATCTATGTAATATCCCGAAAATATTTGCGGGGTGGATCCTATTTTTTTCATAATAATCATTTTGACTGGAAAACGGAAATGACTTAGCTAAAGTTTAATTTTGTTACTAGTGCAGACGCGAACCAAATTTATCAAAGCCTAGAGAAAAACAACAAAAAATAAATGAATTGTCTTTTGAAAGAACATTAAACAAATTTCGAGGTCCATTACAAAAAAAAATTATTTTAAAGGAAAAAGATCAAGCTTTACGTAAAAATTAAAAATGTCTAAAATTGAAAAAAAAAAAAATCAATAAAAATTGATAAAATTCTTTTTTAATAAAATGTTTACTAAATTTTTTTAAGACAATTTTTTTTAAGATATATTCGAAAAGAACGGAGCAAATACTTTAGAAAAAAGGCTTACACACAAAAAATTGCGAATTCAAACCCGTATATCTCGGTAACCAGCCAATATTTTTACGCGAACTTTGGTGTAATTTTTTTCTTACGTGGCAGATAACTTTCACCAAATTTCATTCACATCGAATTTTTTGGTGGTTCGCTTGAGGAATTTTACCCCATATGTAGACAGCGATAGGGATCGGGATGGAGATACAACGTTTGCCGGGACAGCTTAATTTAGAAAATTGCTAGGTCGATTTTTATAGTGAATTTTCAGGTGTACAGCTTGGTCGAAGGTAATTTTTCTAAAAAATTACCGTTTACGAGAAAAATTCGTAAAACCCTAAATGTTCACCTTTGCCCCCAAATAACTTTTTTACCACACATGATATTAATGGGGACTCCTGAGTTTTCTTTCTTTACCTAAGTTTGGCTTTGTCGCAATTTTTGTTATTTCATATGTCTAATTTGACCGGAAATAAAAAAATATTATCCCATGAGTTTGGGACTCATATTCCAAATTTTATTTTTTACAGTAACAGACAAAAAAAATGCATAAACTTGCGCAATTCGGGGGGGTGTCCGGGGTGTCCTTGAATACGTGCCTGGATATAACAAATATAAATGTAAGCTTTATTTCTGTTTACTATAGCTCTGTATATTCGGATACAAAGCATCTGTATACGAAACTTTCTTATTGTTATGAAATAGGAGCCGTTTTCTGAAGTAAACTTTTTTTATCTTAATTTTTTCATACAACATTTTTGTTTCGCGTGATCTTTAATATTTAAGGCTAGATGAGAAAACGCTCCTTTATATTATAAAGTATTTATATTATACGTTTTAATGAAAAAAGCGAATAAAACGAGTGAAAAGTTGATTAAAAAGATTAAGCCGTTTTTCCGGCCAAAATTATAATTTTTTTCGCCGAAATAATTTTTTTTAGCCGTTTTTTCCCCGATCTAGCCGGATTGCTGAAAAAATTCTGGTAATACTGGTTGTAGAAGCTAAGGGTTCCACATGCAAGTTCCCTGGAAAGTATGTATTCAAGAGCAGCTCTAGGGTTTCCCCCTCCGTGCTGGTCCAGGATCCGTCAGGTTTGCGGAAATAGCTTGTGGCTGTTCGAGTTTTTGAGAGCACTCGTATGAGTCTCGCTGTATCGTCCACATTTTCGACCCCAGTGCAGAAATTTCTCCACGATACTCTCTTCGCCTGCATCAGAGCTTTTTTATAGGCCCTAAGTTTAACTTTATATTCGAGCCATCGAGTCTCCGTGCCAAGGTTCTTGGGCTTATTAAATTGTGTCCTACATGATTTGCGGAGTGAGTCCACGTCGTAGGACCATCAATGCGGCCTATGTTTACCGCGTGGTTTTGGTACTGGATAAGCCTGCTCTAGGGCATTTGAGAGCGCCGTTGTAAAGGTCTTTAGCAGATCCTCCAACTCCCCGACTGATGAGGGGACTTGTGGGGGCAGTGCTGGTAGCTCCATAGCTAATATTTCATTATGTAGCTGCCAGTTGGTGTTACGTGGGTTGCGTTTCATAACTGGCTGCTCAACAGAAAAATCTAGAACTAGTTCTATGTACCGGTGGTCGGAGAATGAATGTTCATCAAGAATATGCCTTTTTCTGACCCACTCATAGGCGCCTTCGCTGCTAATAGTGAGACCTATGACCTCTCTGCGGGTGTTAGTGATAAACGTAGGGTCGTTACCCGCGTTGCAAACTAGCAGGTTCGTTGCTAATAAATAGTCAAACAGCGACTCTCCCCTAACATTGATATCGGAGCTTCTCCACTGAACATGATGAGCATTGGCGTCAGTTTCGATAATAAGATGGCCCATGGAAAAATTTGCCACCAGGTTTTTTACCTCCCTCTGTCAGGCTGATACTGTCGACTGTTAAACTGGCAGCTGTAACATCACCATTGGTATAGTTGGGCAAGAGAAAGGCGTTCAGCTCAGACATAACCAAAATACAGTCTCTAACCCTGCCCCCTTCGCTGGCTCGGATAAGCTTTAAAACCTTAGTCTGCAGGCCGCAAATCCTTGACATATTGACCCAGGGTTCTTGGATGAGGACCACATCTACGTCGCCTTTAGAAAACGACTGATTAAAGCAGCCGACTCCTCTTCCGGCACTGCGATGTCCGATTCCTCCGGAGCAGCCGGAATGGCAGCGCGTTGTGAATCGCCACGTTATACGTGGATCACGATCTGACCCATGTCGTAGTGCACTCGTCCATTGCACCGTTTAAGGGCCTCTTTATTCAAGGTGAAGACCACCTACCTATCAGGCCTTACCGCATCCTCAACCAGATTGACACTCCAGTCCTGCGTCGGGAGAAGCGGTTTCATGGCCGAGCCGGAATGTTCTTCCAGTCGATAACCTCGATTCTTGCCCCTTGGTAGATCTCACCTAGTCTTGCAGCTGCTGCCTTGTACAGTGCAACAGTTTTTGCATCCTCGCAATCGAATACCTTGATTCGACCCTGGTGCCATCCCGCATCAGAACCTATCGCCATGGCACCCGGAGACTCATCCATAATGTCAAAAAGGGTATTACCGATCGCGTTCCGGACGTACCGCCACTGGTCCTGAGGGATGGCCCAGCTTTCGTTACCTCAGTCAATGACGCCTATGAGGATCCTGTCCTTGGTCACTTACTCAAAGCTAAGTTTACCCACTCCTGAGGTGTTCTGCTGCCGCTTCGGATGAAGTTTTAAATCCCCGTCCGATCTCTGAAGGGATTTCCGTTAACTTTCTTGGGCGCATTATTGCTTTGGAAGTTCGGTAACAGAGCTTCAGCTATCTCCATTGTCTTTCTGGCCTTCAGCGTTAGCGTTTCCTGTGAAACTCCCTCGCATTTCTTCAGGATCCTTGCGGCCGCTCTTTTGTCCAAGTACTTAGGGCGACTGGGAGATGTCTTTTGGGTGGAATTTGGACCCGTAGTTGCCATCTCGGTCGTTCCCTTTTTTGGATCTCTGAGGCCAGGTCGAGAGACCACTGCCACAGATGCTAAGGAATTGGTTTCGGTACCGGCACTTAAAGGAGGGTTAGCAACAGCAGTTGTTGGCTTCACTGTGTTTGTACCGTAGTTGCCATCGCGGTCGATCTATCGGCTGATATTGAAATGGAGGTTGTCCTCCGAAGTTGCGTTCTTGCTTGCTCCAGCATTGTCCTCTGCTGTACAGTATACGTACTTCCCGTATCTTTGGGTTTAGTGTTTTTATTTTTTTACGATTCATCTTGTTCGTACGACCCCTCGCCGGGCAAGGCCAGCTTAGGGTCAAGAGAAGAGTAAAGGGAGTGTGTCGTCCGCCGCGGCAGAGCCCCATACCGCGGTAAGGCCATAGCTGCTCTCCGAGGCGGCCCGGTATCAGAGAGGCTCCGTTCGATTACATCCACGATTTGCCTCCCGGCTGCAAACGTCCAATGTGCACGTGGTCACATAACACCCTGGATTGGGAGGGGGAAGATCTTTATCGTCGCGCCAGAGAGGCTAAGCTTCTCTCGGGATGTAGTACCGGGCGGCTCTTTGATCACAAGGGCAGCGTAGCGGCAAGGCTTCCACCCTTGACGAGGGTAAGATGAAATTCACGAACATAAGATCAAATTCATTTCAGATCTAAAGCAACTTCAAAAATGCATTAAAAACTTTTTCTGAATGATATAAAGTAAAGACCAATCTTACTCAGCAAATTCCAGATTCAGAAGACAAAAATTCAGAAATGCTGGGTTTCAGATAACTTTATTCAGAAAACATTTTCCAGAATCAAAAAATTCCGAATTAAAAATTCAGACACAAAAATTCAGAAACAAAAAATTCAGAAACAAAAAATTCGGAAATCCCTTTTCAAAAACAAAAAAGCAATATAACAGTACAAAATTTCCAAAAACACATTTATGCAGTTCTCCCCTTTTTTTGTTTCGGAATTGTATATGAACATACATATGTATGTATATAATTTATGGTTTAAGATGTAAAACTAGTCAGAGGGTGACAAAGCATTATAAGTAAAAAATCGGGACGGTCTTATATTGAGAGAATATGTAACAACAATAACAATCGAACAACTATGCGCCTTGGAGTAGGCATGCATGTAGGTAATAATAATATCAAGAGTAATTAAAAAATAATATTTTAAGCTTCAAACTCATATAGGTATCATGTAATCAAGTGTGTTTGAGTAGTCCACGAGAGCCTGAAGTAATAAGTTACAGAAATATCGTATTCTGAATTATATATGAACGTATGTATATAATTCATAGTTTGAATGAAACCTAAAAACTAGTTAGAGGGGGGGAAATCATTTTATTTTTTTTTTTTGCAGAACACAAACATCATAGCCCTAATAATGAAATATGTATCCATAGAAAAGTGAGAAAAACATTGAAGTTTTGCCAGAAAACCAAAATTCAGAATTAAAAATTAAGAAAGCCAAAATGTAGAAATTAATCAGAGGGCAGGAAAAACATTAAATTTTGCGCAAAATTAATTCTGAATTTTGAATTTTGGCTTTCTGAATTTTTAATTCTGAATTTTGGCTTTCTGAATTTTTCATTCTGAATTTTGGTGTCTGAATTTTGCTTTCTGAAAAAATGGTTTCTGTCTAAAGTTTTCTGCAAAATAGTGTTTCTGAATTTTTGTTTTCTGTATTCGTGGGGAGAACCGCTAATTTTAGTTAGGCTGCAGTTGTTACAAGAATGTTGATAAAATATTTGGGAGTAATTTCATCTTTCAGCACGATAATACCTTTATTAAACTGGCCATCCTTTAGCCCAGCTCTAAACGCAACTATGAATACTTGAGCAGTGCGGCCATGTAATGGTTTCAAAGTTGCCCGCCAAATTTATAATGTAGAATATTTTAAACAGGCTTCCGTAAATTACATAGCACTACCACCGCTCTCAATGCCATTACAACGGTTTTAACTTCCCATTTGGCCCAATGTACATAGCACCCACTACACGAGGTCAAGAGTCTGGCAAAATACCACAATCAAAACTGCTACGGAATGTCTTCATCAAGAGGCTAAATTGCTCAATGTTAGAGATGACGCGGAAATAGTGAGTAAGCAGTTCCTGAACTGTCACAAGCCAGGACATCTAGAGATATAGAGACATAAGACGACACCTACACAAGCACTGTGATTGTAAAAAATCTGCTGACGTAATATTTGAACGGCCCCCTACACAATTTCCTGAAAATACTGGCGTAAAACTTATATTTGGGAATCTCAACCCGGTAAATTAACAATAGTTCTTCAGAAAACACTTTTTCTAAACGGTGTCGCCCCTCTGCACTAGTTTGACAAACTCTCCGAAAATTATCTATCCACAATTGAACAAGTTATTTATATAACAAGTTGATATTTGACGGAGATATGGGCTGCTACGCAAACCCTTAATTTCCCAACATTTTGAAAAAACTAGTTTCTTGGTTTTGTTGTGTCACGGAAGAGCTGTAGATATGTATATCGCCGCCATAATTTTTTTTGTTCTAAGTTTATAATGCTTTTTGAAATTGCTTTACATGTGCAATGAATTTCATCTTGTGTTTTTAACAGTAATTAAAATATGTACTTTGGATACCTATAACTTTTACTCTTTGTTGCTTTTTGACTTCTAGTCTATTGCTGTAAATACCGACGGTATTGTGAAGCAATTTTCGGGATTGTATGAAAATGTGTTTTTGAGAAAAATTGACCAACGCGCTGCAGGAACCAGACAAGCCGACATATGTTTCTATGATGCTGGAATTACCTCTCTTCATGGACTTTGGTCCCGGCATTGTGAGAGTCGAACTCACAACACTGTAGTGACTTGTATGCTAGAAGGTCTAACTCCTTAGGCCGCTACCCAGCTTGAAGGTAAACCCTTCTCAGTGTCCATTTATGAATATATTTATACTTCCATATAGAACATTTTATTTTATTTCAATGTAAACTTATATGAAAGAAATGTGAATTATTGGGACTTGGTGTGAAACCTATGCAAGAATTTTCTATGCTTTCAATGAAGCACGAATATTTTTTTCATTTTTAACATTTACTTAAACCCTTTTTTGCTTTTTTGGATTGTAGTCTTTTGCTGTTGTTGTTGTTGTTGTAACGAGGTGTAGTCCTGTCCAACGCGTATTTTTCCTTAACCTAAATTTTCATCAATATCTTCTAACGGGAGTCCAAGGAAACTAGCAGTTTCAGTAGGGTTGGACCAAAGAGAGATGGGTGTTAGAAGAGTGGGCTCAAATGAGCAAGAAAATAAGTGATTGGTATTGTGGGGGGACGAGCCGCATGCCGGACATACATTCGGCACATCAGGGTTCAGTCTAGATATGTAGGAGTTTAACCTGCTACAATATCCAGAGCGTAATTGAGCCAGAGTGACCCTTGTCTCTCGAGGAAGATGACGCTCCTCTTCAGAAATGCCAGGTGTTGCGGCATGTAAGACATTGTTTAGCGGACAGAGCGCAGAGTAATGGCCAAAAGACGTTGTATGGATATGCCCCAAGGCCTGTTTATGTACCTGTAGATCAAACGGCGTTGTTATATAGTGCCGGATCTCATCAAAATGTTTACGTAAATGCGATCTTATGGTCCTAGGAGGTGGAATGAGTTCAAGCAGTTGTCTACCGGGATGCTGTGGTTTACAGCAATTCAGTAGGTACTGCTTGTTTAGCATTTCATTATGCTCCCTAACTGGAAGCATTTCCACCTCATTGTGTATATGAGATATAGGTGACATAAGGACGCACCCCGTAGCGGTTCTGAGCGCGGTGTTTTGACAGGCCTGAAGCTGATTCCAGTGAACGTCTGCAAGCCCCGGCGACCATATCGGCGACGCATATTTCAGGATCGGCCGACCAATTGCCTTGTACGTTACCAGTAACGTTTCTTTGTCTTTACCCCAAGTACTGCCGGCTAGTGATTTGAGGATTTTGTTACGGCTCTGTAATTTTGAGACAATTGCAGCTGAATGGGCAGCGAAAGTGTGCATGGTGTCGAAAGTCACTCCTAAGATTTTTGGGTGAGCGACAGTAGGTATTTTATGATCACCTACATAAATTTCTAGTTCCATGCCAACCTGCGCTGTCCACGTTGTGAATAGGGTCGCCGAAGACTTTGTTGGCGACAATGTCAAGCTTCGGGCGGTGAAGAACTCGACTAGAGAGGGGAGATAGCCATTTATTTTAGAGCACAGCTCATCAACGCAAGTACCAGTAGCCAATATCGTGCAATCGTCTGCGTAAGAAACAATCGTAACTTCTTCTGGTGGAGGAGGAAGCTTCGATATATAGAAGTTAAACAATAACGGGGAAAGAACACCACCCTGTGGTACCCCTTGTTTGATCTTCCTGGCTTTAGATTTTTTGCTTCTGAATACAACAGACGACCGACGACCACTGAGATAATTGGCGGTCCAACGCTTGAGACAGGGGGGGAGTGACGAGTCTTCCAAATCGGATACAAGCTGCCCGTGATTTACTGTGTCAAAAGCTTGACTCAAATTAAGTGCAACTAGAACCGTCCTGTCATTAGGTCTATTTTGATCGGCTCCGTCAGTTATCTGAATGTTTATGACATTTAGAGCAGATGCTGTGCTCCTTCCTACCTTTCCTGAAACCATGTTGGTGCTCGGCTAACATCCAGTGTGATGTGTAGAGCGGGAGTAGGGCCGCTTCAAGTGTCTTTACTACTGGCGAGAGGAGTGATATGGGACGATATGACTCCCCAACGTTAGCTGGCTTGCCAGGCTTTAGTAGTGGGATCACAGTTCCCTGCTTCCATTTGTCGGGTATGACACCTGTGATCAAAGACAGGTTGAAGACGGCAGTTAAATATTTGACTCCCGCTGGGCCGATATGCTTGAGATGCACCATGGCTATGCCATCAGGGCCAATGGCTTTGGAATTTTTGGCCTTCCGGATGGCCTCTTGAACCTCTGTAGCGGTGATGGGAACGGGGGCATAGTTTTTGTGTTTATGCGCGCGCCTGAAGATTCCACGCCTTGTTCTATCTTGCGCAGGGTGTGGGACATGCTGTCGACAAAAAGCCTGCGCACATTTCCTGGGGTTATTATGTTATGTTATGTTAAAGTGGCTGCCTCCGCAGTCCACGCGGAGGCTCACGTGGGCCTTAGTTTGGTCCGTTGTGATACCACGAAAGGAGCCCTAAATTCCCTTTCTGTAGATCGACCTGACCCAGCAGAAAGGTCGCATCCCCCAAAATGTTTTGTAAGAAACCTTCTGACATACGACCTCTCCGCTGGGACGGGTCGAGGCAGGAGGCCTCAAAAACACATAAGAACCTTGAAGGGATCCGTCCGCCCGTCACCCCCATACAAAGTGCAACGTATACGTTGCAACTCTATATGGTGATGACAGACAGACGGATCCCCCAAGGTTCGATGTGTTTAGGACCGGAGTTCATACACCCATGAAGCTAAACCAGCGCGTTTGTCTGATGTAGCGCAGAAAATCATCTATATTTGCAGATTCTAGCTCCGCGAGGCATCCAAAGGAGTGTTTGCGGAGACATCGGTACCTGGTTTTCGACAGAGCGGGACAGTGGCATAGATAGTGTTCTACACATTCTATCTCCTCCTCGTCCCTGCAGCTGCGGCAGAAGTCATTTGTATAGAGGCCCATGAGAGCGCCATGGGTTCCCATAAGACAGTGTCCTGTAAGAAGGCCCACTAGTGGGCTAATGAATAGGCGATTCAGATGAATTACCGATTGCGACCTTTTTTCGTTAAGTTTGGGCCAAATTTGCCTGGACGTTCTGCAAGTCGACAAAACTATGGCCTGGGACCCATATTATACTCAGGCTGCACTTATCGGATAGCTTATTTAGAGCTTCCCTGCACTTAATCGCCACTAGTGACGACGTCTTACTACTTTGCAGGGATTTTATGGCAGCTTGGCTGTCGGAAAAAATGGAGATAGAGTTAGTCACTGGCAGGTTAGTCAGATAGCGAGCAGCTTCCCAGATAGCTATAAGCTCAGCCTGAAAGACACTGCAGTGGTCTGGAAGGCGTAAGCTCATATTAATGTCGAGCTTACTTGAGAAGATTCCACTGCCGACTTTGTTGTCTAGTTTAGAGCCGTCCGTGAAAACGGAGATTTCTTGACTTGCCGGTTTCACGCAATTTTTCCACTCGCTTCTCTCTGGGATCCACGTTTCGAACTTGTTATCCCAGCAAGGCCGTGGTATTGCGTAGTCCAGCTTTAAGTAAGAGTTGGGGAGTTGCTTCAGGATTTGGGTATGCCCAAACCTGCAGTCCCTCCAGGGTTCTAGTGCGTTGAGCCTAGCTGCGTTGCAACTGGCAGTAAATTTCCCATACAGGTCAGTGGGAAGAAGAAAAAGTATGGTTTCAAGAGCCTTGGTGGGAGTGGAGGGGAGGGCACCGCTAATAAGCATTGCTGCCATCCGTTGCACCTTTGTGGCTTTGGTTTTGTTAGATTCGATCTCGAGAGCCGGCCACCATACGGTGACGGCGTAGAATAGTATAGGTCGCACCACTGCCGTGTAGATCCAGTGGACAATGTGGGGCTGAAGACCCCACTTTTTTCCGATTGCCGACCTACAGGCGTAGAGCGCCATTGTGGCTTTCCTGGAGCGTTCCTCCATATTACGCCTCCAGTCCAGCCTTTTGTCAAGAATTACGCCAAGGTATTTAACCTCGGTAGAGAGTTTGATCACCCTCCCATTCAGCGATGGGGCGGTGAAATCTGGTATATTGCGTCTGCGGGTGAAGAGCACCATCTCAGTTTTTTCACTGCTGATGCTTAGTCCACATTCCTCAGACCAGGTTTTTGTTAGATTCAGCGCATTTTGCAAGAGTTCGCTAAGCACCGAAGGATGCTTGCCAGTAGCCGTCAGGGCTATGTCGTCTGCATAGGCAATGACCTGGCAGCCGGTGTGCTTTAGTCTAGATAAAAGAGTGTTCACCGTCAGGTTCCAAAGTAGAGGAGAGAGAACACCCCCTTGGGGGGTTCCTCTGTTGGCATACCTTGTAAGTGAAGAATTGCCCATATCGGAAATAATGGTTCTTCTTTGGAGAAGGAGTTCAACGAACTCCACTAGAGGCTCTTCCACTCCCAGCAAACGCAGGGAGCTCGTTACCGCTGTTGGAAGAACGTTGTTAAAAGCCCCTTCTATGTCAAGAAAAATGCCGAGCGTAAACTCCTTGAAAGCAAGTCCCTTCTCTATCCCAGAGGTGATAGCGTGTAGAGCCGTCTCTACGGACTTGCCCTTGGAGTAGGCATGCTGGCTGTTGGAGATTAGTCCTGGATTTGCCGTTCGCCTAATGTAGGCATCTAGCAATCTTTCTTTTCATTTCATTTTTAGGAGGAAAGAGGTCAGACTTATAGGTCTGAGATCCTTTGGGTTATTGCAGGAGGTCCTGCCTCCTTTCGGTATAAAGACTACCTTTGCCTTGGTCCATTCCGTGGGGATATAGGCCAGGTTGAGGCATGCCTTGTAGATTTGAGTTAGCAGCGGACTAATAAGATCGCTCGCTGCTTGTAGTTCGGCGGGAAATATACCATCTAGTCCCGGAGATTTGAAGGGTTTGAAGGACCTGATTGCCCAGTTAACTCCTTTTCTGCTGACTATGTGGTCCAAGGGCCTCGACGGCCTTGGGTTAGATTGCGAGTTCGAGGGTAGGTATGGTTGAGAGGTGCTGCCCGGAAAGTGGGCCGTGACCAGGGTATCCAGGATTTCGGCACTAGATGAGGCCCATTCTCCATCAGCTGTACGAATACAGCTGAGAGGAGTAGGGTTTTTGGAGAGGACCTTACGTAGGCGATTTGCCTCCGAGACTTCCTCAATATTGCTTGTGAAGTTTTTCCAGGATTCCCTTTTGGCTCTCCTGGTTAACTTCTTAAAAGATTTTAAGGCGTCCCTGTAGGGGGACCAGATCCCTGTCTGTTTTGCCTGATTAAAGAGTTTTCTGCTGTTCTTCCTTTGCTCGGAGATTTCAGGGGTCCACCAGTACGGTTTCTTTCTACCCCTTTTTTTAATCTCCGGGCAGGCTGCTATGAAGGCAGCGTTACAAGAATTGGTGACAAGATCTACTGCTTCGTCTATCTTAGACGGTGAGTCTAGCTCACCGAGAGAAGCAAACGATATGTCTGAGAGAGGCGCTTCATCAGATCTTATCGGTAGGCAAGACCTACCGTGAGAAGCGTTTTCTTGGAGGGTAGAGGACAGGACCACTTTGTAAAGGTCCCAGTCCGTACGTCTCCTGTTCCTGTAAACCGCCATAGGCGGAGGTCGCAGAAGCAGATTAAAAGTTACGTACATATGGTCAGAGTAGGAGTTATCATCGGAAACTTTCCATTCCTTAACTAAGTCAGAGAAAGGTCCTGAAACCAGAGTAATGTCTAGAACTTCCCTCCTATTCGAGGTGACAAAAGTTGGTTTTGTCAAAAAGAGACTCACCCCTTGTATTTGTGTCGGTTGAGCCCCATGCGAGGTGGTGCGCGTTGGCGTCGGCTCCAATGACTATCGGAAACCCCTTGAGTTGGGCCTCCTTTACCGCCTTGCTGAGCCTATCCTGTGCAGAGATGGGGCGATCGTGCGCAAAGTATGCGGACATCAGCCAGAGGGTATAGTCCTGCAGCTCGAGGCTGATACAGGTGAAGTCATCATCGCTAAAAGGAGATAGTAGAAAATAAGAAAGAGTTTTTCTGATAAGAATACATGATCTGAGTCTACCTTTTGCAGGTGGCGTCACCCGCTGGTACTCATCGGTATTCAGCCCACAGACCCTGGTACCGACGACCCATGGCTCTTGGACTAGAACGACCGCCTCCGATGTTTTGCAGAGGCGTAAGATCAGCGCAGCGGAGGCTGCCTTAGAGTGATGCAGGTTAATTTGCAGTATCCGGACCATTAGGACCGTTCTGAAAGCTCAGCATCGACGTCCATCTCCCCCTGCTCCGTCCCGCCCGATGCCACCTCAACGATTGTATCGTCGAAGCCAACATCTGACTGGTCGGATCCCAGGAGGAGGTATTCGTCCATGCTGGTAGAGAACTGCCCTGCCAGCTCAGATACCGAGAGTGTATCACTCTCGGACTCTGGAGCACTACGTGCTAGTTCGATATCGACCTCATGTACACTCGAGGTTTGCATGGGGTCGTGAGATTTGCTGCGGTGGAGGTGGGTACACTCGAGGCGCTGCCCACCTCCTCCAAATTCATCGGAGCCGACTCGATGGAGGTAGCTGCAGCCTCAGAGTCCAGCGTAACAAGTGCACTCAAGGTGTTTCCTGCCATCACATCACTCTGAAGCTCGGGCTTCGTCTCCATCTCCTCCGGCTCCTCTCTCTGGGTACCATCCCGCTTGACTTTCAACGTGATGGAGGAGAAGCCGTAGCTTAACACTCCATCACATTTAGCAAGCCAAGGGAGAGACGGCTCGCTAATGACGAAACCGACATAGCGTTGCTTCTCCCTTGTCTCGCCCACGCGGACTATCCTCCAATCGCTTGAAGGTAGTCCCGGGTTGCTTTGCGCGATGGTGCCCAGAATCTCGCCAGGCTCCGCCAGCTCGTCTGGGGCCCAGGCCCAAGCTCTCGGTCTGTTTGGAATTTCTTCCAAACTGAAGGCATCCAGCTTAGCCCCGGGCCACAGCTCCCCCACCGAAGCTATGGCGAGTGTGTACAGACGGCAAGAGCGCTCGTCTGCGCAGGAAACTAGTTTAATCCTACCCTGATACCAGCCGGCATCGCGGATAATGGGAGCAGCACCCGGGTTCTTGTCCATAATGTCCCTGAACTGCCTGAGAAGGCCGTTCAGGACATCCTTCCAATTGTCTGGGGTAATGTTTCCATCCGGATGGCCGCGGTTCAAAACCGCCAGCGTGATGTTGCCCTTGGCAACCTCGTTGAACGGTTTTGTTAGGGCAGGTGGAGAAGGGGCAGAGGTTATGGGCCTATGCCTTTTAGGAACGCTCGAGGCGTGTACTGTCGACCGCTGCCTTTTAAGGGCTGGCCCATCCGGCCCGGTTGGCGCCGTATTGGCAGGATTGGTTGCGGTGTTTGCGGTGTTACGCGATGATTTTTCCGCAATGATTTTCCTGGCCCAGGCCATAGAGCTTTTTTGCTCTGCCGTCAGCTTATCGCTGGGAGACTTGCCCAGTCTCTCTACAATTTTGGCGGCATTGCGTAGATTCCGCTGATTGCGGACTGAGAGGGGGACTCGTTTGCTTGCCTTAGAACCCTCTAGGGGGTCAGCCGGCTTGCCACGAGTTTGTTTTGCATGGGCGGGGGCATTCACTCTGTCCGTGGAGGACCCGGTGTTGGTTTCCGCCACATGCTGAGCAGGGTTTTATAAGTATTGGCCTTTTTAACGCCTGTGCCAGAGGCAGCATCTTTACCCGTGCAGGGCTCCGAGGCTTGGTTTTTATTCATGTGGAAAATTTATATAACTAGTTCGTAGGCTGCCTACTGAGATGAGACCGTTCGGCAGCCTGAAAGTATGTGAAAGGGGGATATGAAACGGTCGACTACGACAGAGCCCCATGCCGCAGCAAGTCACCGCTACTCCCGGAGGTGGACCGATATCCGGGAGGCTCCGTAAGAATACAGTCGGATACCCCTGACTGCAAACCATCCAATGGGCACGGAATCGCATAACACCCTGGATTAGGGGGGCCACCATTTCATCTGGGTGTGGCCCGGTTCCCACCTTGAGGCCACGTTCAAGAATCATTTCCATATGCCAGAGCTATTAAAGAGCTAAGGCACCAATGGCACTGATTTCTGAACTTAGCTAGCACTCCCCTGCGTAGGGGTTTCTGTAGTGTCTATTACCAGCCGGCACCCTCTGGGAGGGTTCAGCCCAAGGATTTCTGCCGACCAACCTGGGGTCATTTAAAGTCTTGTCACCAAAGGTGATGTCGACATTTTTTTTGTGGACCCGAAGGATTCGACAAGGACTTGACGGTGGACCATAATTTCCCAACACCGGTAGAGACCTAAGGTGCTCCTCCCATTTGGTTTGTTTGTGTACGTTAACCAGCCGCCTGATTTCCACGTTGAGATCACCGATCTGTGGGTCAGAAGGATCGATGTTGCGTATGAGGTCACGTTCATTGGCCAAGGCTGCGGCCTCAGCTGGGAAGATAGGCCTGATATTTTCTATTCTACCAGCTGGTATAAAACGGGCTCTAGCCTTTTTAATGACCTCACGTATGTTACGCTCGCCGACGTGTACATCAGTGGGAATGGGAATATCACCAAAGGAGCTCTCCGTGAATTCCAAAAAGCCGACCCAATTAGCCTTTTTGAAATTCACGTATGTTCTTTTCTCCGACGTGATAAAAATAGCGACCGTATTGTGGAGCAATTTCCGGAATTGTATGAAAATATGTTTTTTTGAGAAAAATACAGGAACCAGACAAGCCGACATATGTATGTTTCGATGATACTGGAATTACATCCCTTCATGGACTTTTCTTCCCGGCATTGTGAGAGTCGAACTCACAACACTGTAGTGATTTGTATGCTAGGAGGTCTAACACCTTAGGCCACAACCGCCACGGTAGGCAGCCTTCGGTCGCTCTTCAAAAAAATAACCCTGGGCTACGCAATCCCATGTTCCGGGTGCGTGGCATAAACTTATATTATTTTATTACTCGAGAACTTAAAATTTCCACACGACGTTATCTTCTTTTGTCACCATCATGCCAAGTCCTTCTGCGTAGGCGGTGTTTCCTTTTGTGGCTGGCGTTATTTCCCTTTCGATAAAGAAATGACGCCCGTGTTGACAAAAGAAGATAACGTCGAAATTTTAAGTTCTCATGTAATAAAATAATATCAAGCTACGTTTACACTGCACCAAATGCGTCACTTTTGGCCAAGGTTTTTCGAGACCGTTCATCCGCTGATTGAATTTGATAAACAAATTAGGTCAAATTAAATTAAATTCATCTAATTTGGCAAACAAATTCATTGTGTGGACAAACATTCTCGAAATAACTTCGCCAAATGCGACGCATGGTGTACTACGCAGAAGGACTTCACCGTAGCGGTAGTTTTGGCACACACCCGGACTTGGCATGGCCGAAGGCCGCCTACGCAGAAGGGTGTACTACGCAAAAGGACTTCACCGCCTACGCAGAAAGGTGTACAACGCAGAAGGACTTGGTATGGTGTAGCCCAGGGTTATTTTTTTGAAGAGCGACCGAAGGCTGCCTACCGTGGCGGTAGCCACGGGTATACCACGCACCCGGACTTGGCATGACGTAGCCCAGGGTTATTTTTTATAAGCGCGACCGAAGGCCGCCTACGCAGAATGGTGTACTACGCAGAAGGACTTCACCGTAGCGGTAGTTTTGGCACACACCCGGACTTGGCATGGCGTAGCCCAGAGTCATTTATTATAGGAGCGGCCGAAGGCCGCCTACGCAGAAGGGTGTACTACGCAAAATGACCTCACCGCCTACGCAGAAAGGTGTACAACGCAGAAGGACTTGGTATGGTGTAGCCCAGGGTTGTTTTTAAAATTCAACTGAGTAGTTTGGAAAATATATGGGCAAATCCCAAATAGTGTTACATTTTTGGATACTCGGATGCTACACATCGGTTAATGAATTAAAGCGGGGAAAAAGCATATGGATATTTAATTTGACGTATTGACTATCTTCTCTGAAGATTTGGATGAAAAAAATGTAGACAATAAGTTTTTACAGAACTTTGAAAGGCGAAAAACCTCGAATTTATCTCTTTTTCGAGTGATACTCCTAATTTTTGTTGGTATTTGTTCTATAAAATTTTGAGGCATCAATGTATCGCTCTGAGACGGAGGTTCTAAAAATGTAAGCGAGGTTAATGTGCTCCTCCAATATTAAATGTTATCATCAATGAAAATAGCGATACTCTGTTTTTGGCCATTTTCAATATTTGTGATTTTGTGCTTATAACTTTTTGAGGCAACGGAGTATTAAAATTCTGGTTGTACTCAATGATAGCCTAATATACAGCAAAACTTTCGGTGGTTTTGAATTTGATGTGCTCCTTTTAGTTTTCAAGGTAGAGGCATAAATGTCGAGCTACTTCGGTGCGTAACTTTTTTTATGGTAGCATGTGTCAGCTACACTGTTACTTTTATTACGTGTTACACTTTTGTAATTTGTTGTCCTACACTACAGTAGTATAAAACCAAATGCCACATTTTGAAAGATTAACATAACGAAAGTTATTGAAATTTGTACAAGGGGCAAATATGGGCAATAGAGCGTCTCGGCTTACAGGAAAAAAAAAAGTCGGAAGTACTTACCTCCCCTCATATGAAGTATTTTTAAAAAAAAATTAAAAATTTTTTTTTTCTGGCAACCCTAGATGTCGCCAATTACATTTTTCTTCAAATCTTTGGCATTTGTTGTCGGATTTTAAAGTGTGACGCATTGATTTTTTCGTCTCAAATAGAAGGTTTTTCTCAAGAAAGTTCATTGAGCTCATGCGTTTCGTTGTGGTACCACACTTTAAAATCCGTCAATAAATGCCGAAGATATGAAGAAAAATGCAATTGGGCGACATCTAGGGTTCAATTTTTTTTTTGGAAAACATGTATTTAACTACTTCTAAACTAACTTTTATTTAAGCGTCAGTGACCTAAAACACAAATTTAGTACAGTTATCCCAACAATACAATCATATAAAAAACAAGTAAGGAAGTCTAAGCTCGGGTGAACCAAACATTAAATACCCAGCGGTAATTTTCAGAACGGGATAACAATGATATAAGCCCTAGGAGTATTTACCTTAAGTTTTTACTATCTTAGCTATTTACCGTACCGTATTATGTCAATTTATATGATTTACGAAATATTCCAAATCGAAAGTGGGCGTGGTCCCTATTATGCTAGTATACCTTGTACCAATTTCATCGTTCCACCGTAATCAGTTTAAAAGTTATGACCCGTGAAATTTTCAAATATGCCTCCCTGAAAATTGGGTGATGCCACGCCTACTTTTACAAATTTATCAAAAAATCATAATAGAATGACTAGGGGGTTCATCCTACCAAACTATATCATTTTAGCCATTTCCTTTACCGAAGTATGTCAATTTATGTGATTTTCGAAATTTTCGATATCGAAAGTGGGCGTGGTTGGAGAACGATTTTTTCAGTTTCATGAGGTATACTCCCAACGATACTAGTATGCTTTGTGCCAAATTTCATCGTTCTACCTAATCAGTTTAAAAGTTACGACCAGTCGAATTTTCAAAAATGCCTCCCTTAAAAGTGGGCCAGGGGGATTCACCTATAAAATAATAACATTTTGGCCATTTCAGCTGTCGAGTGTAATGAATAGGTCATAGCTAGCAGCCATTAAGGGGAGTCCTACTCTACCAGATCGCATAATTATGGTCTCGACCCAAATAACAAAAGCATGGCACGCTAATGTGACCATTCTCCGAGTACGGATAGGGTTTAAGGAGCGGATACTCTGTTTGGTAATTCCAGCTAGCCTTCAGCGTATATGGGGGGGATCTTACTCCTACACAGACTTTTTCTCGGCTTCACATAAAAATTCAAACAGAGATTTGAAATAAAATTTGTTTAAGGGCAAGAGGAGGTCGGCAAACAAAAGGAAACAACAAAAAAAAAATGTAACCAGTGAAAAAAAAATATTATCAAACCCGGAATCTAATAAACATAGTAACCCGATTGCAATTACTTGTTGTCATACCTGTGGCCAGGTTAGAGTCCTTCCGGCAGCAGTGTGGAAGGCTAAGGTGTTGTTGCACTTCCGTCTGTACCCACCCAATCTGCTAAAAGAAAATATACACATTTCGCTCTTTTAGCCCGAATAATACCTACCAATGCCTCAGCAAGCAAACAAAAGAAAAACTTAAACCATCATCATTTCTATCTTCATACAAAAATTACATAATTTTTATTTAAATTTAAGAAAGTTAACCCTACTCCAAATAGCCTATCTGCTTATGTTAGCTTAATATATGTATATGCTTATGTGAACAAAATCCAATATTTACTTTTGTTTATATTCTATGTTAACTTTACATTATATTTGTTCGATTCAAACCTTTTTCAAATATTTAATTTCACTTATGCAAGTATTATTAATATCAATAGATAAATTCTCTCTCAAGCGTGTATGAACGTTTCTCTGTTACATTATTATACTATGTTAAATTATCTCTGCAAATAAACACCCCACTGTTACAGCGAAATAAGCTCTGTTAGCTCTCTTACTAACATTTCCCAATCGAACTTGCTTATGTTATAAAGTTCCTATCTTCTTAACTATCGCTAAGCCTGTTAACTATGATCTCACAGAGTAATAACGCCTAATTCTCTCTGGCAAATTTTAATTAACATGGCATTTATTTATCTTTCTCTGTTGCTAAATTTTACGTAACATCATACTATAGAATTATATGAGAAATTATTACCACTACATAGGTTTTGTTTTGGTGAGCGAGGGAGCGATATCAAACAACATTGAGAAAACGAAAATTACTCTCTGTACAAAAAAATTCTAGGGAATACAGGAGTAATAAAAGCAAAACAAATCAAAATATGTAATGACAATTATGAGAATGTAGATAAGCGCTTAAGGCAACTTACAGACCCCTAACGTTAACATAATTATTGGTGAATTTACATTAATGAATGTTAAGCAAAACAAAGAAAACTACGACGAAATGTTAATTTCGAAAATCTGCACGTTAACATTGCAAGCGTGCAACACGGTGAAATGAAATGTTCCTTGCCACACGGTCTGATTAACCCGTAAAGGCCTTAGTTATTTGTGTTTAACTAATTTATGTTAAAACATTTTAAACCAAACCAAAGTATTCTTTAAACACGAAATCCAACAACTAAATAATTAAATTTTTCTTAATTTCTGGTTACGGAAACTTCATTTTCGTTACGTTAATTTAGGGTAAAGTGGTAAGAATAAAAAAAAAGTGGTCTACTTACATATATAATAGTGACTTAGGCACGACTTTTCAAGGGATTTTGAAAAGCTTTATGGCGTGATCGTAACATTAATTTTACGTAAACAAAGTTAATAACCAGAGGTTCAGGGTCAGATGGCGAAACAAAAAAAAAATAAGTCACTGTTGCATACGTAAATACATATAATCCATTATAAAATTATGCAAGACTTACCGACTTATATCCGCCGTCCGCTGGCCAGTTGATGGGGATGTTGAGGCTAAATCTGCTAGAAGTTTATTATAACATTGTTGGTTAATAATGGACTTTCCCATCTCGTACCACTTTCCGTATTGAAGCTAAAATTTCTCATTTTGCAATTTATATAGATATATTTTTTCTATTGATTTGATTTTTAACCTTTAGCTCCCCAACATAGAATTTAATTTTATAAATTCAAATTGTATCTTTCTTTTTTTTTAAATTTTTCATGATTAGACCTTGTTCAATTTGTTTTGTTCTCGACTACCTCAACCGCATGTTGCTAGTCTCTTCACTCGCTCACTTTAAACTTTCTTTCTATCTTTTTTTCTTTGTATAATTTAAAAAATTTCAAAACTAGAATTTTACATTTTTTTTTTCTTTCCGTTTACTACTTTACATAGTTACCAAAAAGAATTCTTCTTTTCACTTATTTCTATTAAAACAAAAAAATTTAACTCCTTCCGCTCTGCTTCCCTAGCTCCAATCTCCGCTCATCTGCTGCTTCTTTTTCGGCTCTCCTTTTTAATTTTTAAATCAGGTTTTTTTTTTTCAAGTTCAGATTAGACTTCAAATTTCAGTTCGTTGTTTTTTTTTTCTAGTTTTTAATTATAATTTATATATTTACTTAGCTTTTCTTTTCAAATAGAGTTCGTAATTGAACAGTTAATTAATAGGGCAAAACTTTAACATTTTTTTTTTCCCAAACTTTTATATTAAATTTTTTTTTTTACTTCCTCTATATGCTTAGTTGCAATTTACAATTGTAATGTTAATTTGAAACAAGTTTTTTTTTTTTTTTCCAACTCTTATTAACTTTTCTAGTTTATTACATTTTTGAAAATTTCAATTCATTTCACCAACTGTTTTAAAAATGGGGCAAACCCTTTTCGTTTTTCTTGGAATTACCGCACAATTTAATTTTTAAGGTAAGTTTTTTTTTTTTTTTTTTTTTTTAATTTTAGCGAACTTTTCCTTTTTTTCTAATATTAAGAATTGTCCAAAATTTTAATTTGATGCCGAGACGTCCTTTTAGTTTTTGTTTTTCAAAGAACCGAGGAATTACTTTCCTTTTACTTTGGTCGGTTCGCGAGACACGTCTTTAGCGTTTTAAATTTCATCAGGAACTAATCGATGGTGATCTCAATCCCTATCGCCTAAGCCGTCCTTACCAAAAAAAATTGTTTTCGAGCTAATAAAATACCAAAAAAAATTGTTTTCGAACTAATAATATGCCAAAAAAAAATGTTATCGAACTATTTTCCCTTATGGTTGTTGCTATCTTTTCGTCCCGACATTAATTTAGTTGTATTAGGCTCACAATACCTCTTGCCGTAATTTGTATATCTCTTTCTATCGGGACTAGATTTGCTAAAACCGATCCACCGTGCGAGTCCCGCTGTTACCACAGCTGTTAAGGTCTGTTCGGACTATGTTAATAAGTTCGACAAGGTCGCTCAGCCGCTGTTAGCCTACGCTCTTTTGTTTGTTGGTATGCAACCAGTCAAACACTCCGAAAATTGTTTGAACTTCCGATGGCTACCGGAAGTGGGAGAAATCAATCATGGCCGCCACTTGGCTATCATACCCTACACGAGATATGTCAATTTGTGTGATTTTCGAAATTTTCGATATCGAAAAAGGGGGCGTGGTTATCATCCGATTTCGCCCATTTTCAATAGCCACCTTCCTTGGCCAGAAAGTAACCTGTATATAAAATTTCATGCAAATATCTAAATTTTTACTCAAGTTATTGTGTACATGGCCAGGGGGTTTCACCAATAAAATTATATCATTTTACCCATTTCCGTTACCGAATTATGTCAATTTAGGTGATTTTATCCAATTTCATCATCCCAACGATACAAGTATGCTTTGTGCCAAATTCCATCGTTCTATCGTAATCAGTTTAAAAGTTATGACCAGTCAAATTTTCAAAAATGCCCCCCTTAAAAGTGGGCGGTGCCACGCCATAAACAATTTATGGAAAAATCATAAGAGAATGACCAGGGGGATTCACCTATAAAATTATATCATTTTAGCCATTTCAGCTGCCAATATATGTCAATTTGTGTGATTTTCGAAATTTTCGATACCGAAAAAGGGGGCGTGGTTATCATCCGATTTCGCCCATTTTCAATAGCAACCTTCCTTGGCCAGAAAGTTACCTGTATACAAAATTTCATGCAAATATCTCAATTTTTACTCAAGTTTTCGTGTACACAGACGGACAGACGGACGGACATGCCTTAATGAACTTCTCTTTTCAACCTAAGAACTTTCAAATATGGAACTCTATATCTATCTCGATTATTTTGTGCCGTTACGTACTACCGTTATGTGAACAAAATTAATATACCCTTGTACTACTATTAGTACGCTGAGTATAAAAATTAATTGAAGAAACCACTAATTCTCCCAAAATATTGAATGATAACTTTAACGAAGTTTTAGTGGCTTTCATACTTTTTGTTGGGTTTTTGATATTTTAAATTCAATGCAATGTCAGTGTCAAGATATATTGTTAATATTTTAGTATTTAGAACTTGAAATTTTTTATTAAAATTTAGAAAAATTTCATTTTTTTTCGGTCAGAATTCATTCAAATTTATATTATTGGGATGCCTTTTGCAATATTCTGAATCGGTTTAAGGGCCCTTCAAAATTGCCTTTGAGCGTTTGTGCCTATCTCTCACTGGTTCACCAGTAGAAGTGGTCAAAAAAAGTCCCCCAATTAAGCAAAAATATTTAACGATTTTTCGGGTTTTACTTTTATCGATATATCCAAAACGGTTATCGGATATCTACAATTTTTTTTCCAATTCATTCTCTGTTTATATATCAGTATGCTGTTAAAATTTCAAAAATGATCGGAGGAGTGTTAATGTTATTGAATAACCAACTTCGCTCTAAAAATATTTGAGGGTTTTTCGGGTTTATATTGTTAACGATATCTCCAAAACCGGGTGTCGGGTAACAAAAATTTTTTGTTTAAATATACCCTTCATATATCGTTACACGTTGCTAAAAACGGTGCAGTAGTGTTTAAATAAATGTATATTAATAAGGTGACCATAAATTTCGAGAGAAGAAAAAGGAGGTCAAATTGTCGCCATTAAAACACATCTTTTTTAATATACATATGTATGTATGTATATTTATTTAACATCGTGAAAAATACGAAAATAATAAATAAATATTGCATTGTCAACAGGGTCCCCCTGCGTTTTAAAACATTTAATAGATTTGCAATTATATCGACCAGCGCGCCACCTATTGGAATTTTGATTTTTACAAATTGTATAGCCAACGTTCTATCAACTAAATGCCATGTTTCAAGTTCCTATGTTACCAGGAAGTTAGTCAAAAGTCGATTGCATGATTCTCAACTTCAAAATAGTTTTCGAAATATCCCGATCCGTGCCCAACTTATCGAAATTTTTTGGATGAGGGATTGCATTGTCCACGTGTTCCGACAAATGTGTCAAGTTTCAAGTCAATAGCTTACTGGGAAGTTACTAAAAAATCGATGGCAAGATTTCCCCTGTGTTTCAAAGATTTTCAATTAAACCGACAAATTGTAGTCACCGTTCCCGGAATACGTGCTAAGTTTCAAGCCCCTAGATTGCCAGGAAGTTAATCAAAAGTCGATCGCAAGAATATCAATTTCACCACCTAGCGGATACTTTTTTCATTCACATTGCTTTGTCACGGAGTTATGAACTATGTTCCAAGTGTCTAGATCAACGGGAAGTTACCTAAAAAGACTTTGCAAGATTCCACAAATTCGTATAAAAATTGTAGTGCACACAAGAAAGCGACTTAATATAAAGGTTGTAAAAAGGAGTATAAAGTCGTCAAAAAAGGAGGACAAAATCGTCAAAAAGGAGGACAAAGGAGGACACAAATTCGGAGGACAAGCCGCATTTTCGGAGGACAATCCTCCTCAAAGGAGGACGGATGGTCACCTTAATATTAAAGACTGCTACTTGTTTTTATATATATAAATCTTCGATCTATTGACTATATCTCTTTGAGGCATAATGTACCACGAGTTACGCTGATAAATTTAAGCTCCTCTTTATCTACCAATGAACCATAAAAAAAGTTATTCTTGTGCTTCGATGTTACAATTTTATTTTTGTTTTATCAAAAATGTAACACTCTTTGGGATTTGCCCATATGGGTGATTCCTTGGAAACTGATATATTTGTGTTCACCGACTTTAATGTCAAAAATTTATAACAAACCGACATTTTTTTAAATAAACTTATGTATATGCAGTCTTATAGATCTCATCATCATCATCATGTATTGGCGCTTAACCGCCTAAGCGATTTTGGCCGTTGCATATCAAAGCACGCCAGTCATTCCTTTTTAGCGATAACTGACGCCAAGTGGAAACCCCAAGGGAATTCAAGTCATCCTCCACCTGTTGGTTCCATCTCAGTCGAGGCCTCCCCCTTCCTCTGCTGCCGAATTCAGGCGACGATAGGAAAACCTTCTGTGCTGGAGCTTCTTTGTCCATTCGCATAACATGGCCCAGCCAGCGGAGTCTTTGGGCTTTAATTCGCTGGACTATGGTCAGATCTGCGAATAGCTCGTACAGCTCATCGTTAAATTTCCTTCGATACTCGCCGTTGGCATCACGGGAAGGACCATAAATTTTCCGGAGAACTTTTCTCTCAAATACTCCAAGGGCCATCTCATCTTCATTTGACATTGTCCATGAATCTGAGCCATACATCAAGACAGGTATGCTGAGAGACTTATAGAGCGTGATCTTTGTTCTTCGAGAGAGGACTTTACTTCTCAATTGCCTACTCAGTCCAAAGTAGCACTTGTTGGCAAGAGTGATTCTCCGCTGGATTTCTAGACTGATATTATTTTCGGTGTTGATACTGGTTCCCAAATAGACGAAGTCCCTCACAGTTAAATTTGTAACTATCAACAGTGACATGGCTGCCAAGGCGCAGGTGCGCCGATTCTTTCTTTGATGACAGCAAATACTTCGTCTTGTCCTCGTTCACGGCAAGACCCACTTTTTTCGCTTCCTTATCCAGTCCAGAGAAGGCAGCGCTTACGGCGCGGTTGTTAAGGCCAATGATATCAATATCATCGGCAAACGCCAGCAATTGCACGCTCTTGTAAAAGATTGTACCATTGCGGTTTAGCTCTGATGCTCGAATTATCTTCTCCAGCATCAGATTGAAGAAATCGCACGAAAGGGAGTCGCCCTGTCTGAAGCCTTGTTTGGTTTCAAATGGCTCAGAGAGGTCCTTCCCGATTCTGACGGAGCTGTTGGTATTGCTCTACGTCATTTGGCAAAGCCGTATAAGCTTTGCAGGGAAGTCAAATTCAGACATGGCGGCATACAGGCAACTCCTTTTTGCGCTGTCAAAAGCAGCTTTGAAATCGACAAAGAGATGGTGTGTGTCGATTCGTTTATCATGGGTCTTCTCCAGGATTTGGCGTATCGTGAAAATCTGGTCGATGGTAGACTTACCAGGTCTAAAGCCACACTGATAAGGTCCAATCAGTTTGTCTACGATGGGCTTCAGCCTTTCACACAACACGCTCGAAAGAACCTTATATGCGATATTAAGAAGACTGATTCCGCGGTAGTTGGTGCGGTTAGCGGGGTCGCCTTTCTTGTGGATTGGGCAAAGCACACTTAAATTCCAATCCGGAGGCATGCATTCGTCTGACCATATTCTGCATGCTTTTTACCAGCTCTTCGCCTCCGTGTTTGAACAGCTCGGCGGGTAGTCCGTCTTTTCCAGGCGCTTTGTTGCACAATTTAGCAGTGAGGAGAAGTGCTCCCTCCATAATTTAAGTACACTTTCTACTTCGGTTACCCGGTCGCCATTATTGTCCTTACAGGAGCTTGCCCCGGTCTTAAAACCTTCCGTCATCCGCCGGATCTTTTCATAGAATTTTCGGGCATCATTCCTGTCAGCCAGCATCTCAAGCTCCTCACACTCACGCCTTTCGGCCTCACTTTTCTTTTTTCTGAAAAGGCGTCTCTCTTCCTTCTTTGCCTCACGATATTGTTGCCATACACTGCGGGTTGCGCCCGTTCGCAACGTCTCCTTGTAGGCAGCGTCCTTTTTTTTCGAGGCAATTTTGCATTCCTCATCGTACCAGTTGTTTTTGCGGGCTCATTGGAACCTTATAGTGGCCTCAGCGGCGGTACGCAATGAGTGAGAGATATGCTTTCATTGCTCGGTTACATCGTTAGGTCGAGGATTTCCCTCTGCTAGCAGTTGTGAAATTATCAGCTATCTGTGTCATGCGCAGCTTCTCGACGTCAAACTTTCCTTCCGTTACTGTGCGCACTTTCTTCGTTGCACAGAGGCGTGTGCGTATCTTGGCTGCGACAAGATAATGGTAAGAGTCAATATTGGGACCACGCAGTGTACGCACGTCCAGAACGGTGGAGCTATGTCTGCCGTCAATCATGACATGATCAATCTGGTTTCTTTGATCAGGGGACAGCCAGGTGGCTTGGTGTATTCATTTATGCTGGAACCTAGTACTACTGATGACCATATTGCGAGCAGCGGCGAAGTCAATCAACCTAGTGCCGTTGGGTGATGTTATATCGGGGAGACTAAATTTTCCAACTGTAGGACCAAATACTCCTTCCTTGCCCACCTTGGCATTAAAGTCGCCGAGCACGACTTTGATATCATGTTGGGGGCAGCGATCATAAGTTTGTTCAAGTTTATCGTAGAAGGAGTCCTGCTCTGCGTCGTCCGTCTCCTCAGTCGGCGCATAGGCGCAGATAAATGTTATGTTGAAAAACCTCGCCTTGATGCGGATCGCAGCGAGACGCTCGTCCACAGAAGTGAACGCTAGTACTTGGCGGCGAAGTCTCTTTCCAACCACGAATCCTACACCACGCGCTTTGCCGCGTGTCTGGCCACTGTAGTATACGTCACAAGGTCCGATGGTCGTCTTTCCTTGTCCCGTCCATCTCATTTCCTGCAGGGCGGTGATGTCAGCCTTTGCGTTCACGAGGACATCAACCAGTCGGGCAGCGGTACCATCCCTTGAAAGGGTCCGGACATTCCAGGTACATGCCCTAATATCCTTCTCGTAGTCCTTATCGTCATCCGAGGCTTTATTAAATTTTTCATTGGACTAAATTTTTTACGTGGCGGGTCCCAAACCCAGCGCACAACCCGTCTCCGGGATTTTGATAAAAAATATTCACACATTTATATAGCGAGCCGCTTGCTACAAGACAGACACCCGCTTGCAGCCGCACCATGTGGTGAACAGACGCTGCGAAAAAGACCTCGGTGAGCCCTTAAACCAAGAATGTCAGAGTGGCCCCGCCGGGGCTCCCTCTCTTTCTGCCGCGAGCCTAGGTAGCTCCCGTTGCCCAGAGTGCACGAACGAGGGCGCAAGAGTCGGGATTCATAGATCTCATCAAGTCATATAAATTAAGTGAAAAATTTAATCACTTAATTGCATGGACTACTTTTAAACACACGAAAAAAAATAAATAATAAATAGTGTCCCTTTGCTGAGGTTATGTACTTTTATTGGCATTATATGCTATAAATTGTGATCAAAGCAAAATTTACGTAAGCAAGCTTAGAAAAAGGATAAAAGGCGTAACAATATGCCTTTAAAATTTTTTAAAATAATTTGCTTGGCTAGGGTCCTATAGGGGCCTAAACTTTGTTCTCTAGTTTTGTATAAAATCAAAAAATGATGGTCACAGTTGCCGTGTGCGGTTATTAATTAACATATAATGTTAATTTTTTTGACACATGTTCAGCCTAATGTCAGCTACAACCTGTGCTAGAGCAGGTTCCATTTCGAAGACGGGCTGGGAAGATTTTGCGCTTAATAGATGTGTCACACTTTCTCATGTCACAACTTCACCACAGCTTTTCTTCTAAACTAGGTGTAATTTTTTTTTTTTTTTTTGAAAATTAGAACACATGTAGCATACATCTAATTTCTACACTGAACCAAAAAAGTACATATTTTCTACGAAAAAGTACATATATTTTACGAATTTTTTTCGTTAAAAGCTCCCCAAAGAACGTTTTCGTAGAATTTAAGAACAAAAATTCGTAAATATTCATGTCAAACAAAATTTCAATAATAATACTTAAAATCCAAGAACTCATTCTTAGAATATACGAACTCATTCTTAGAATATGTCAATACATACTACGACCTCATTCTTAGAACGTATGAAAAGATTCTTAAATTGTACTAACTCATTCTTAGAATATGACAATCCATACATAAATTATACGAACTCGTTCTTAGATTGTATGAATCCATTTTTAAATTTTACGAACTCATTCTTAGAATATGACAATCCATACATAAATTATACGAACTCGTTCTGAGAATGTATGAATCCATTCCAAAATTTTACGAACTCATTCTTAGAACGCAAGAACCCATTCTTGAAATGTATGCATCCATTCTTAAATTTTACGAACTAATTCTTATAACATACGAACGAAAAAACGAAGCATATTATCCATGAAAGTTTAATTATTATTGTTAAATGTAAGTATGTTATGAGTTTGTGGTCATTAATTTGAGAATCTTTGAAACTTTGGTGGACTTTTGACCGTTTGGGAATAATTTTTCTTAAATTATTCTATGTTTTTTTTTTTATTATTAGTGAACCAGATGGAAAAAACAAAAAACAAATAAAATTAATACATACTAAGTGAACATGATGGATATAAGCTGGCAATAATTTCAACGCAGCTTGGTGTAAGAGGTACACACTGCGGGCTTAGAAATTCCTAATCCCCTTGGTTCTTGGTTCGATGACCAACAAAAGGTGATGAAAAATTTCTAAACACAAAGCCATTTGATAAGTGCCCTTGAGCAAGGCCGAAATTACGTAATCATGGTAGCTTGTAATTGTTGTTACTTTTCCATCTGGTTCACTAATAATAAAAAAAAAACATAGAATAATTTAAGTAAAATTATTCCCAAACGGTCAAAAGTCCACCAAAGTTTCAAAGATTATTGTTAAATATTATTTACAAAAAAATTGTATTTAAAAGTAGTAACAAAATTTGCCAAAGTACATAGTTTTTATATATCGTCGCTCTCAACGAAAACTAACACGGTTCGTTGTTATCGTAGAAGACTAGCCCACTTCGTTCTCTGCGTGGAAGACTAACCCACTTCGTTTTCTGCGTGGAAAACTAGCATAGTTCGCATAGAACTGAAGCGTGTTAGTCTTCGATGCAGAGAACGAAGGGGGCTAGTTTTCCACGCAAACAACGAACCGTGCTAGTCTTCATTGCCTTGACTATATTTAGCATTTAATATGAAAGAAAAATTTTTCACAGTGACAGCTGTCTGCTCAGGTAAGAAAATGTTGGTTCAATCTATGACACTTTCCCAAAAATATAAGAAATAGTTCTTAAAATCTACGAAACAAGTTCTAAATAATAAGAAAAAGTTCTTAAAATCATAGTGAAAAAATTGTACGTACGTAATTTCTTAAAATTTAAGAACAAATTCGTAACATTTAAGAACAAATTCAGCCAAAAAAATAATGAATTTTAGTTCTTATATCTTAAGAACGAAGTTCTGACGTTAATAAAATGTAACGTATTTTTTCATATATAAGTTAAGCAAGTCATATTGCTTATAAAATAATAAAACACACAACACTTTGTTTTAATTAAATATTTTACTTTATTACAATCGTTTTAATTATATTTGAAGTTGACTTTGCAACTCCTTAACATCAGAAGAACTAAACTCGACAGGCAATGATACTACCTTTTATACCCTCCCGATCAGGGGTAATCACCTGTTATTATTGTTGCTCGAAAAGGTCGCTTGGATTCTCGCCAGCAACACAATTGTGTTGTTGCATGCGCATGAGGTGGTATCATGGCATGACAAGTTGTACTGCTGGCCCGTCTACCAAGCATGTCAACCAAGCGTTGCTATGGAATGGGTGGTTCACTAAAGCAGGCTAGCATTGTTGTCGTTTTAAGCTGTCTACCTAACATGCTGTTGCCAAGCCAGGCGAAAGCATTGATCAAGTTGTTGTCATGAAGTTGATCTGCATGCTGAGCTCACGCATGTAGTGTTGCTAAGCAGTGGGTGGTTAGTTGTGCCAGACAACAATTGTTGTGTTTTGGTCTGCCTGCCTAACATGCGGTTGCCAAGCCAAGCGCAAGCAGTGATCACTGTTTGTTGCTATGCAGTGGAATGTTTTGTGAGGCCAGGCGAGAGTCTTTCTATTTGCGCTGCCTGCCCAGCATGCTGTCGCTAAGGTAAGCGCAGCTAGTGATCATCATATCATGTTTGTTGGTGTTGGGTTGCATATCAAACTCGTGCATTGATGTTGCTATGCTGTGATAATTTGTTGTTGGTAAAAGGTAACAATATCACAATGAATTTTGTTAGGCAAGTGGCGAGCATATTGGGGCTGTTTAAAATAGGGTTTTTGTAGGCAAGAAATCGTATCATGCTAGCCTGTCCTCAGGCTGCATCGACTGAGCTTAGATGTCAGCACTGGGCTGACAGAAAAAAGCGGTAGGGTATGTGAGGTATGTGCAACGAAATTCTGTTTCTCTATAAGGTTTCGGTATCATGCCTTAACTCCTCCCCCTCTTAAGTTCGGAGCGTCCCTGATCCGACAAAATTTATTTTTATTTACATATGTGTGTTAGGCTAAATCTAAGGCTTACAGCTATTTCTAAGGCTATTTTTGTAAGTAAAGTAATGCCTTTTTTCGGCTTTTCTGAAAATTACAATTTTAATTTCAATTAGAAAAAGTCTTTAATTTTTGGTTAATATTTTAGGATTTTACATGATAACAAATTGAGTTTAACATTATAACTTTCTTAACTAAACAACATATACTCCATATAAAAGTCTTGAGAAAGTGAAAAAAAATATTAAAAAAAATGTGGCTTTATAATTAGCTTTTTCTTTTAAACAATTCAAAATTCTAATTAACTTTTTTTAAAAATATTATTTGATAGTTCTGCTTTCCATTTACTTATTCGTATTTTCTTATACTTATTTTTTGCTTTACACTAAATAAAAAAAAATTCTTTAGAGAAAAAAGCATAAATGAAAATTTTAAAATTTTCGTTTTTTTGTTTCTTACTAAATGATTTATTTTCGAACAACAATATTTTAATATAATTAGCTTTTTTTAAGCAATTCGAAATTTGATTTTTATTTATAGTACCCAAAGTTTACACGTTCGCGGTGCTTTTACAGTTAGTTTTTGTTTTTTAATAAAAAAAATTACGTTTGAGAAAAAAAGCATATAGCATATTTAAACTTTTGTCTTTAAGTTTTTTTTTTTTTACAAAAAATTTTTTGACAAGAATATTTTACCATAATTACCACATTTTTGGGTCGGGTAGATGATCGTAACAAAATCTTTTAAAGAAATTATGTATTTCGTATGCATGTGTACGATTTTTCTTATTTAACACCTTTATTTTATTTACGAATTTTAACAATATGAAATATCTTTGTTCTCTAAAAAGAGTACTTTATGAAAATTTACAGATTTAATCTTTTTATTAAATAATTAATCTTGGGCAATAACACTAAATAATTTTATATTTTAATAACTTTATATCTTGAAAAAAATTATGATGGGTAAATTATAATTTCCGTATGCATATGTACGTTTTTTATAACAATTTCCTTTGTGTTTTTTTATTATAAGATCAATTTAATAAAATTTTGCTTTTTTTTTATTTATTAAACAGGAATTCAAGAATTTAATTATACTTTTAAAGGAAAATTATGATGAGGAAATAATAGTTGTCGTATTTATATGTACGTTTCGTTTTTTAATTATTTCCTTCGTATTTTTTGTTTTAACATTGATGTAATGAAACTTTTAAAATTTTTTTTTTTTTTTAGACAAAAATTAGAAAAACTTGATTTTTTAAATTTTAATGGTAAAATTATAACAGAATATGCTTCAATAGAAAATGATTTTTACTTAAGCTAGTTTTGGTGCGAACAGTAGAAGTCGTTGATGTTTTTCAGAATTTTTCCTTTAGTAAACAGATTAACGGAAGTTATCTTAAATTATCTTTATGGACTTTTCTACCATTTATCAAGACAGTTGTTCCTAAATCTTTTTGTACGACATTTTCAACGTACACCTTATTTAACTTACTTCCTAAACGCTTATTACGGCGAACATATACCTTTTCCCCTTCCTGGTAGGTTTTTTGATTATTATTAGATTTTTTTACAATATTATCTTGTGCAGCAGTAAGTGATTCTTTTACTGATTCAAGGTGATCCTTAGTAAAATGATTAATAATATCTAAAGGTTTTGCATTTACAGTAGAATGTATGGAGTTATTATATTTATATGTGGCAAGTAAGATTAGTTCCTGGATATCTATAATATTTTGTTCGGCTTTTATGCATCTAGCGATTTCTGTGAGCGTTGAATGCGCTCTTTCGATTTGGCCATTACTGTTACTGTGTAAGGCTGGTATGAAAAATTGCTCAATATTAAAATGATATTTTAACATATTAGATATTGTGTAAGACTGAAGGGATTTTTCATTGTCCGACACGATTGTTTTAGTTTTTTTGAACTTATTTAGAACTATTAATAAAGCCGTTTTTATATCATTCGTTGATCTGGATTCAATTGGAATAGTAATGGTAAATTTGGAAAATTTGTCTATGCAGGTAAAAAAGTGAAATTTCTCGACAGAGAATATATCCACATGGAGGATCTGACCGGGATATTCTGGAATTGGTGTTTGCCCTATATTGGTTTTTGATGGATGTCTATTATATTTATTTTCCAGGCATGTTTTACAATTTTTAGCTATTGTTGTTAAAGTTTTCTTAATATCCGGGAAAAAATATTCGGATATTAACTGCTTATAGTTCTCTAGGATTGAACGATGGGCTCTGTTATGCTCCATAGTGGCAGCTTCAATTTGATCTTCTCTTTTTATTAAGTCTATTACCAATTTTTCCGTATGGATAAATCTTACTCCTGGGAAGTTGCACAAGAGAAGAGACTGAACTCTAGCTAAGGTTTCGAGGTCGCAACAGATTCCATTAACTACATTTGGGTTGACTTTTTCCCGGATGGTTTGTAAAAGATACTCCGCAGTTTTAAAATTTACAGTATGTCTAAGTAGTTTTTGAAATAAAATTTTGGTGGATTTGCTGTTAAATTCGGATGGTACCAGGACTAATTGAGCTTTAAATTGGTTTACAGGATTTTTAATGGTTTTAATTGTATTAGAAAGGGAAATTTCACTATGAGCAGTATCATCTGAGTCATCAAGGTTGTGAATATATTGGCGAGAAAGTGCGTCAGCTACTTTGTTTTCTTTGCCGGGTTTATAGAAGTACTTCGGTGCGAAAGAATTTATAAATGCAGTCCATCTTTTAATTTTGGAGTTTGGATTTTTATCTGACATAGCGAATGTGAGGGTTGATGATCAGTCAAAATATGTATATTTTTAAGACCGTATAGGTAATGTCTTAACTTTTGGAATGCCCAAACTATAGCTAAGAGTTCGCGTTCATTTGTAGCATAATTCTCTTCAGCCTTAGACAATGTGCGAGATATCATGGTTATGGGTTTGCCGTTTTGGGAAAGTACGGCTCCTAGGGCTACGGATGAGGCGTCCGTTGTTATTTCAAATGGCTTAGAGTAGTCTGGATGTTGAAGAAGCACATCTTCCGAAGCCAGAATAGATTTCAATTTATTGAAGGCCTTGACTGCTTCATCATCAAGGGAAATGTTCACTTTTTTGGACTGACGACTGCTAACGTGGCCATTGTCGCCTCTTAAATATTTCGTGAGGGGTTTTGAAATATGCGCGTAGTCTTTAATAAACCTACGGTAATAACCGGAAAGACCTAAAAAGGACCGCAGAGATCTTAACGACTTTGGCTGTTGGTAACTAAGGATAGCTTCTACTTTGCTAGGGCATGTTTGGATTCCTTTATGAGAGACTGTGAAACCTAAAAACTCGACCTCGCTTTTAAAAAATTTAGATTTTTCTAACGATACCCGCATTCCTGCTTGCTCAATTTTTTTCAATATGGAGTCTACGTGCTCAAAATGTGATTTTTCATCAGGTGAAAAAATGATGATATCATCAACATAAACGTGACATGTTTTTCCGATGTCGTCGCGCAATATATCATCGATTGCTCTTTGAAATTTGCTCGGTGCATTTTTCAAACCAAAGGGCAAACGACAAAACTCATATTTGCCGTTGTTTACGCTGAATGCAGTTTTGCACCTATCTTTCTCTAGAAGACAAATTTGGTGAAACCCGGACTTAAGGTCTAGAGTTGTGAATAGTTTGGACTTGCCTAAATTTGAAAGTATCACTGTGGTATCGGGAATGGGATATTTGTCGGAAGTAGTATGCTCGTTTAGCTTCCGGAAATCGATAACCATTCTTAAATTTGGGTTTCCGTCGTCATCTAAACCTTTCTTCGAGACTACATGGACAGGGGAGTTGAAGGGTGAATAGGACTTTCTTATTATGCCGTCCCTAAGCAGAGATACTATTTCATTATTAACAAAATTTCCTACTGATATTGGGTATGGGTAGCTTCTTGAGTAAATTGGCTTATCCGTTAATGTGGCTATTGTTGCTATCACATTTGTATTGTATGGGAGAGCTCTATCGGGATTTGCAAAGGCATTAAAATTACGTTGTTTTAATTCTTCGATACTACAGGGTACAGTTTGGGCCGTGTTAATTTGTTGGCACTGAAAAAAGTTAAGCTTTTCCTTTCCGTTTTTGTGGAAAATGAGACCAACCTTAGTGTCAATTTTCGCCTCGATATCTTTCAACAAATCATACCCAATGATTCCATCGAAAGTATCTAGTTGTGGAAGTATAAAAAAAGTGGCAGTAGATCCTAAAATATTTACCTTGCATTTCTCAGAAATTTTATTCACACCATTTATAGATCTTAGTTGAAACGGATATTTTATTTGAGTTATACCTTTCAAAAAACTATGTCTATTAATGTAATTTTTTGATGTTCCTGTGTCTATTAAAATTTTAAGAACTTGCCCATTTGGTAAGGTTCGGGTAATAAAGGGCAAGTTTGACCTTAGCCTAAAAAATTTACCTCATCTGGTAACTCGGTGTCTCCCAATTCGGAGTACGGTGGTTCGTTTAAAAAAGGATCCTCATATTCGTCCATTTCGGTAGAATATGGCTCGTTTCCCATAGCGTTGATACGCTGGAGTTTTTGAATGGGCGCTTGAGTGGAGGTGTTATTTGTACGGGTGTAAGGTCTTTTATATTGTTGTTGTTGCCTTTGCAAGGGTATTTGAGTGGGGGTGTGATTAGTATGAGGTATCCTACACTGTTGTTGTGGTTGGAAAAAATTATTGGCTTGTTGCCGTGACCGCTGCTGATAAGGATTTGGAAAATTGGAACTATTTCCCTGTTGGAATATTTGTTGACCGTTGAATCGGTCGGAAGGGCTAGTTCGAGTTTGGGGACTTTGTCTAAATAGGGAGGTTCCCCGATCTACTTCCATCGGGACAGGATATTGTGCCGAACTGTTAGCTCGATTAGATGACACAGTGTTAAACAATGGAGCCCTCTGGAAAGCTTGTGGCAATATGCCTGAGGCATATGTATGTGCGAACTCATACCTTTCCCGATTATGTTGCAGCTCCTGCGCTGCAGCAAGTACACTGGGAAGATCCGGTGGGTTTGCTGAAAAAAGGGTATCGCAAAGTGGGCGTTTGAGGCCAGAAATGAAAACTCTTAAAGCATTTTCTCTAGCCTTAGCATTAAATGCATGAACGAGTTGCTCATTGCTGCTATATGTCATTATGTTTTTATTTAAAATCAATGTTAGTTGCCTATCAACTGCATCGTAATATTCATTAATAGACATTTTTCCTTGCCTGAGGGTGTTTAGTTGGTTCTCTAATATGTGGAGGGGTCGTTTATCTGCATAAAGTTGATCTAATTTACTTATAATAGCTTTAAAGTTTAATGGTGTGTTAAATGCGCTAAGATTTTCATTAGCTGCTGAGGTTATTTTGTTACGCAAAATACCCATGGCAATATAATATGGTTCTGAGCCGTCGGTATAATAGCTTATCGCGAACCTAGCTGCTTCTCGCCATGCTGGGTATTCTGAAATTTTACCCCTAAACTCCGGTAGAGACTTTATCAGATTAAGGTCCGTGTGAGTACTTTGCACACCTTGGACAATAGTAACGGGCTTAAGAACTTCTACTTTTTTGGGTAAAAAACTATGAAACTCTCGTTTTAGCTCTGCTAATTGTTCCCTAAAATTCTGCTCAACTACTTCTACTGTTGACTCCAACAGACTAGTCACTGCAATTCTATCCATTTTTTAATGTTTATTTATTACAAATTTTATTATCAAAAACACAAAATATATTTTTTAAGTAAACGACCTACTCTAATAAGGTTTTTTTTTTTTTTTTAATTACAATACTTAAGAAGACTTAACTAGTTATTTTCTCATACATACGTACATACTTTGCTGGAATTTTCTGATAGCCAGGATCATGTTGATTGGTGTTTTCCTGATGATAGTTCGTCCTATAAAATGTATGTTTGGCCCCTTCCACATCCGATTGGTACATTTAAACTTTAAACTTTTTCGTTGAATATGCAAATGTTTGGTATAGCAATTAGAAAATTTTCCTGAACATTTAATTGTTCACAGTTTTTTTTAAATGTTTTTCTTTTGTAAATAGTGTTTTTTATAATACCTATTTGTTTTGGTTCAAGTATTTTTGACAATTTATTTTAAACTCCTTTTAAAAGGATACGCTCTAAAGGCGCGATTGATAACCTTTTTATTAGGATGATTGTTCAACAGTTTTTTTGCAACACATTCACAACTCCTCTGTTTTATTTTATTAATTTAGTTTTTTTTTCACAGGTACGTAAAAACTGTTTCATTCTTTATTTATAGTTTTTTTGTTAAATTGTACAAAATTTTTTGAAAACAGTTTATTTGATATAATTTTTCAAAAAAAATATGTTTACAATTTTCTTTTTATATGACCCTTCATAGTATTATCCATTATTCGTAAGGATATTTTTAATAAGTTTTATTTTTCGCTTTTTTAAGCAATTATTTCTTACAGGAAAGTTTTTTTTGCACGTTCAAAATTAGTCACAATTTTTTGTTTTTTTCTGTTTTTTTTTAGAGAATATTAGGTTTTATTAATTTTTATCACTTCAATTACAATTCAAATACAAATTCAGTTTTATTCAAGCGAATTTTATAAAGTTTTTTTTTTTAAATTATGTTTTTAACAAATCACTATCCTTTCTTTAACAGGATATTTATTTTTTCAAAGGACACTGGATTCTACGTTAGTTGGGCGCCAGTTAAGCAAGTCATATTGCTTATAAAATAATAAAACACACAACACTTTGTTTTAATTAAATATTTTACTTTGTGAATTTTTGGCGACCTTTTTTCCTTAAATACGTATTTTTAGCTGGCTCGAGGTCCGTGTTCAATAATTGAAAACCAATTAAAACACACTTTGATTTTTTACTCTTTTAAAAATCGATATATTTCGATTGCTCAACGGCAATCATCTTCAGGATTGTAGCAACTAACAAAAATATAAAAAGTAAACAATAAACAAATTTGGCATTTAATACATCACATACATGAATACATACTTTTATTGACACGTCTGCCCTGTATGACGTGGAGTATGGTACTGTTTTTTATTGAGTAAATGTTTAAAAATGTGTGCCGAGTTATCTATGTCGCTCTTGTAGTTAAGACGTGTGTTTGTCGGTATGTTAATTATGTGTAACATTTCCAGGGTGAAACGTTTGCTGTAGTGTTGTTCTTGTTGCAGTATTTTAGTCTCATCAAAGTTAGGTGTGTGGCCGCTCTCTGCACAGTGGGCCATGAGTGCTGTTTTTTGATTATTTACTTGGCGGCAAAATTTAAAATCAGACTTATGCTGTGAAATTCTCGTTTTTAACTTGGACTTAGTTGTACCTACGTATATATTATTGCACGTTTCATCACTGTTGCCTTTACAGGGTATCTTGTAAACTACGTTACTTTTTTCCATGATTGGTATTATCGATTTTGTTTTGTTAAAAATGTTTTTTAAAGTGTTCGTAGGCTTATGTGCAATTTTTGTGTTTTCTTTATCATAACAGTCGGATTTGGCTAGTCGCTCCGATAGTTGCGGTACATAAGCCACCGACTTGAAAATAATTGGTTTATCTAGGGATTTTGGTCTATTTTGATTTTTTGATTTCTTTAATAAAGTTTTTATGGTTTTCTTCGGAAAATCATTATTTCTTAGTAATGTAAAAATTTCTTTTTTAACATCTTTGTGGTATACTTCATCTGAAGTCTGCAACATTCTTCGTATACAGCCCATTGCTGTATTCATAATCATAGTTTTCGGGTGTTTTGAATTAAAATTAATAATTCGTCCCGACGCTGTAGGCTTTTGATACCACTTTAGTTTTAATTGATTTCCTGGTCTGTTTACTATTGAGTCAAGGTAAGGTAATTCCTCGTTGGTCTCTAGTTCTATAGTGAATTTTAAATTCTTGTCAAAGGCATTTAGTGTGTCAAGTGTGTGTTGTATTTCATTTTCTTTTATTATCGCGAATAAGTCGTCGACGTATTTGGTAAGTATTCGTGGTTTATGTCGTAATTTTTGCATCGTATCATCTAATAGTTTTTCCATAACTATATCGGCTATTATTGGGGATGTGGGTGCCCCCATTGGCATTCCTTTTAGCTGCGTATATATAGTATCATTAAATTGGAAATATCTGCTCTCTTGAATGCAGAATTTAATTATTTCCATGAACAGCTGTTTTGGTATTTTTGTATATTCTTTAATTGTATTCGATTTTTCTTCTATTATTTCAATTGCCAGCTGTATCGGGATGCTAGGGAAAAGCGAAACTACGTCAAAGGAAATAAGCTTTTCATCATCATATATATATGTATTGTTCACTCTTTCTTTGAATTCAATTGTGTTTTTAATATTGTATGTAGAACTCGACGTGACGTTTTTTAAAATGTCTGCCATATATTTACACAGTGCGTAAGAAGGTGACCCAATTGCTGAGCATATTGGTCTTAATGGAGTTCCTTCCTTATGAATCTTCGGGAGGCCGTAGATTCTGGGTGGTAGCGCGGTGGTAGTTATCATTTTCGTTCTCTCCATCTTTGTAATTATTTCCATGCTAAAAAGTTTATCTACTAGTAAATTGTTCTTGCTTTGCAAACGTGATGTTGGATCCTGTCTCTGAACTCTATATGTTGTTAGATCCATTAATATATCCTCCATCTTCTTATTATAATCGTCGATTTCCATTGCCACCGTTTTATTCCCTTTATCGGATGTTAAAATTCTTATGTTTTTATTTTCGTTTAAAAATTTCTTTGTTTGCCCCACTGTGTCAGTAATTGCATTGTCTATTACACTTTGTTTGTTTGTTGTTGCATAGTTTGATATTAACAGAGAGAGTTTTGTGCGAGCTTCTTCTTGTTGATCTTTGTTTTTTATGCTTTGTACTAAATCTTCGCCATCTGCTATAAACTTAAAGAGGGGAAAATTCTTGTTATCTACAGGTAGTCCGAACTTCGGTCCCTTTGCTAACAATGCTTGAATATCTGGCGGGAATTACAATCGTTTTAATTATATTTGAAGTTGACTTTGCAACTCCTTAACATCAGAAGAACTAAACTCGACAGGCAATGATACTACCTTTTATACCCTCCCGATCAGGGGTAATCACCTGTTATTATTGTTGCTCGAAAAGGTCGCTTGGATTCTCGCCAGCAACACAATTGTGTTGTTGCATGCGCATGAGGTGGTATCATGGCATGACAAGTTGTACCGCTGGCCCGTCTACCAAGCATGTCAACCAAGCGTTGCTATGGAATGGGTGGTTCACTAAAGCAGGCTAGCATTGTTGTCGTTTTAAGCTGTCTACCTAACATGCTGTTGCCAAGCCAGGCGAAAGCATTGATCAAGTTGTTGTCATGAAGTTGATCTGCATGCTGAGCTCACGCATGTAGTGTTGCTATGCAGTGGGTGGTTAGTTGTGCCAGACAACAATTGTTGTGTTTTGGTCTGCCTGCCTAACATGCCGTTGCCAAGCCAAGCGCAAGCAGTGATCACTGTTTGTTGCTATGCAGTGGAATGTTTTGTGAGGCCAGGCGAGAGTCTTTCTATTTGCGCTGCCTGCCCAGCATGCTGTCGCTAAGGTAAGCGCAGCTAGTGATCATCATATCATGTTTGTTGGTGTTGGGTTGCATATCAAACTCGTGCATTGATGTTGCTATGCTGTGATAATTTGTTGTTGGTAAAAGGTAACAATATCACAATGAATTTTGTTAGGCAAGTGGCGAGCATATTGGGGCTGTTTCCAATAGGGTTTTTGTAGGCAAGAAATCATATCATGCTAGCCTGTCCTCAGGCTGCATCGACTGAGCTTAGATGTCAGCACTGGGCTGACAGAAAAAAGCGGTAGGGTATGTGAGGTATGTGCAACGAAATTCTGTTTCTCTATAAGGTTTCGGTATCATGCCTTAACTTATAATAAGAATTTTTTCTTAAATTATATGTAATTTTTCTTAGATTCTAAGAAAAAATCAGCGTGAACTTCTATGAAACTTTGTTCGTAAAAAAATGTACGTTTTTGGTTCAGTGTAACGGAAGTCCAAAAATATTAAGCCATATTGAATTGAGAATAGATCAAACATGAAATGTCACAACCCTAAAATGTCACAACTTTTTATTCTACTGGTTTTGATACAGTTGTTTTTACAAGTATATGTAAAATGAAACACCATGGAATATCTGTCATCATTTATAGTTCGTGTTAGTGAAAATAGTGATCTGTTGCCAGAAAATAATGGTCAACTTTCACATAAAACCCGTCGGTAAACTGACGAAGCGGCAAATTCAAGAGCGACGAAAAAATCCATTTTTTAACGATTCACTTATCTTCTAATATTAAATATTTGTGTATTACCTGTTATTTAGTGTTAATACATTATCAAAACGACTTTGAGGATATTATTATATCGCAAAATATTAAGTCTGATTTTCAATTTTATCAAAATTCTGCAAAATTTCGCTTAAACGGCAAAACTATTCATCCCATTAATGTCCGGCATCGAATCGGCGGTCAAAAATTTCTTTTTGATACCACTAATTAATAAATTTTGGGATAAATATTTCACTAAACACAAATAAAAAAAAAAATATTGTTTCAATTTCCAGCAAATAGGTGTTCCCATAAGGGGTTAATGGGCACTATAAATATGAAACTGAATAATTTACTTGCATCCAAAGCAGTTTATGTCATACACTATATGTTTTCGATATTTAAAATGTCTTTTTTCGATATTTGAAGAAGTGTACTCGTATGAGTTCAGTGGGCGTTAATGGGTTAAGTTGTAGCGCAATGCGAATCAGGGGCTATTTCTCATACCCCATTTACACTGAAAACACTTTCAAAAGTCATTTATCGTAACATTGACATTTCACAAAGAGTCGATGTGAAATATATCAGTTTCCAAGGAATGAGCCATATGCGATTCTAAATCTACGATTTGATTGAAATTTCCACACGGGGCTATTTACTTTTGGAAGCGGGTGTAATTTTCTTTTGTCGGCAGGCGTTATTTCCCTTTTGAAAAGTAAATAACGCCCGCTCGCTTTGTTTTCCTTTTGAAAAGGAAATTTCGCTGCACCGTTTAAATGTTATATATACGGTGACCATCCGTTCTGTTTTTGGCAGAACAGTTCTGTTTTTAAGGAGCTTGTTCTGCGTATTTTTTTTCTAAGGAAAATAACAGAAATGTTCTGTTTTTAAGCAAATGTTCTGTTTTTGTTCTGCTTTTTTGTGCCGGCAACCTTTTACAAATGTAATGAATAGCTCTGTAAAGTTAGTTTGCTCAATAATTTCAAAACTTTATCAAAAATTTAAAATCTTTCAAAATATTTTAAAAATAATTTAGTTTATGTTTAACGCGGTCAATTGCTTCAGCGAAATCAAAAATTGAGTACGTTAAAATGCAAAAACGTACCAAATTTGGAAGTTCCGTACCCGGAAAAAAAATCGTACCAAAATTGGTACATTTCGGCCAAAACGGCAACCGTGGTTATGGTAGGTTTTAAATTAACAAGGAAATGTCTCTCACCATCAAGAAATACTATTCACAAAAAGGAAAAATATACTTAAAAAAATTACTTTCAATTGATGCACTTTGTTTGAAATTATTTGCGATTGCAATTTCAATGTTTCTAAGACGTTGGCAACATTTTTTACTGCAAAGAGATGATTACGCCATGAAAAACACATTTTTTATTCCAAATATTGAGAGTGTAACCCCAAATAGTTTATAGCAGGGTAGCGAAATTTTCACGTGAAGGCAATACCAAGCTTTAAGTAAAAAGAGTTCTGTTTTTTCAAAAAAAATTTATGGTCACCGTAGTTATATATGAAAAAAATATTCGTGCATATTGCAAGCATAGAAAATTTGTTCACCAAGTCCCAATAATTCGCATTTCTTTCATATAAGTTTGCATTGAAATAAAACAAAATGTTCTATATGGAAGTATAAATATATGCATAAATGGACATTGAGAAGGGTTTACCTTCAAGGTGGGTAGTGGCCTAAGGTGTTAGACCTTCTAGCATACAAGTAACTACAGTGTTGTGCGTTCGACTCTCACAATGCCGGGAGGAAAAGTCCATGAAAAGATGTAGTTCCAGTATCATAGAAACATATGTCGGCTTGTCTGGTTCCTGCAGCGCGTGGGTAAATTTTTCTCAAAAAACACATTTTCATACAATCCCGAAAATTGCTTCACAATACCGTCGGTATTTACAGCAATAGACTACAAGTCAAAAAGCAACAAAGAGTTTAAATGTTATAAATGAAAAAATTCTTTCATAGGTTTCACACCAAGTCCTAATAATTCGCATTTCTTTCATATAAGTTTACATTGAAATAACATAAAATGTTGTATATGGAAGTATAAATATCTATTATATTAATAGGCTAACACATTTTACATATAAATAATTGCCAAGCTTAAACCCATACTAAATATGCATAAATATTTATGAAATGCATATGGATTTGTTGGCATACCTCTAAAGCAGTGCACAATTATCTAATATATAACCAATACTGCTTCATTTATCTGGAATAAGCGAATGAAAATTTCTCATGCAACTTGAATTGGTTATCTGACAATCAATTTGTAAATAAAGCGATAGCCCAGTGGGAAGTGTCGGGGGTAGTGGTCGAGCGGTTAATGGTTCAAGTACAGCTATCGGCCACATTTTTTATTTTTTGTCATTGAAAATTGTTTTTATTTTTTCAATATATAAATATTTCTTATCTTGACTTTTTTAAAATTTTTATGTTTGTGATATCTATTTTCGAGAAAAAAATTGTTGAATATTTTTAGTTGACGGAAAGCATATGCATACCTATAATGGGTGGCATCATTATAGAAATGCGATAACCGCTTATTCAATTTGGGTTTTTTTGTCTAACTTTTGATGATATAAGATCGAAGTTGCGAAATTTTTTCAAACACAGTAGTCTATTAATCGGACTTCGGTAGATTACTTCTATAAATTTTAGTGATTTCTACCGTTTGAGACAAAACGATCGCATAAATTAGTGGCTATTTGTTAAGCACAATCTCATCATCCGATTATTCAAGTGCAAATTAAAATCTCGAAATCCGAATATTTGCATGGCATTTGCCATAAATAATTTTGGAAAGGACTGCTGTAATTTAATATTTTTATTATATAATAACAGCCACTATTTTTTAAATTCTTTGATGGCCTCATTTTGCCTATAGATGAGTTTTTAATGTATACATTTAAGTTGGTCGAGGTTCGGCCACGGGCCTAAAGGCAGCTAATGACAAAAAGTTGATCAGATGTTTGAATAAGTTCAACTATTTTAAATTGGTCGAATTTCGACCACGGGATATACTAGTATGCATAAATGGACGCTGAGAAGGGTTTACCTTCAAGCTGGGTAGTGGACTAAGGTGTTAGACCTTCTAGCATACAAGTCACTACAGTGTTGTGAGTTCGACTCTCACAATGCCGGAAGAAAAGTCCATGAAGAGATGTAATTCCAGTATCATCGAAACATATGTCGGCTTGTCTGGTTCCTGCAGTGAGTGGGTAAATTTTTCTCAAAAAACACATTTTCATACAATCCCGTAAATTGCTTCACAATACCGTCGGTATTTACAGCAATAGACTACAAGTCAAAAAGCAACAAAGAGTTTAAATGTTATAAATGAAAAAATATTCGTGCTTCATTGAAAGCATAGAAAATTCTTTCATAGGTTTGACATCAAGTCCTAATAATTCGCATTTCTTTCATATAAGTTTACATTGAAATAAAATAAAATGTTCTATATGGAAGTATAAATATATGCATAATTGGACACTGAGAAGGGTTTACCTTCGAGCTGGGTAGTGGCCTAAGGTGTTAGACCTTCTAATATAGAAGTCACTACTGAGTTCGACTCTCACAATGCCGGTAAGAAAAGTCCATGAAGAGATGAAATTCCAGTCGGCTTGTCTGGTTCCTGCAGCGCGTGGGTAAATTTTTCTCAAAAAACACATTTTCATAACTTTTACTGCTAAAACTATGCATCTTATCTTGGCTTGCGTCACTTATTGACGCTTAACCGCCTAGGCGATTTTGGCCACTTCGTATCAAAGCACGCCAGTCATTCCGTTTTAGCGATAACAGACGCCAGTTGGAAACACCAATGGAGTTCAAGTCATCCTCGATTTGATGTTTCCATCTCAGTCGAGGTCTCCCATTTCCTCTGCTGCCGAGTTCGGGTGTCGATAGGAAAACCTTCTGTGCTGGAGCCTCCTTGTCCATTCGCATAACATGACCCACCCAGCGAAGCATTTGGGCTTTAATTTGATGCACTATGGTCAGGTCTGCGTAAAGCTCGTATAGCTCATCGCTAAATTTCTTTCGATACTAGCCGTTGGCATTACGAGAGGGACCATAAATTTTCCAGAGAACTTTTCTCTCAAATACTCCAAGGACCATCTCATCTTCTCTTGACACTGCTCATGCTTCCGAGCCGTACATCAGGACTGGTTTGATGAGAGACTTATAGAGCGTGATCTTTATTTGTTGAGAGAGGACTTTACTTCTCAATTGCCTACTTAGCCCAAAGTTACACTTAGACGATAGACTGACATTATTTTCGGTGTTAATGCTGGTTCCCAAACAGACGAAGTCCCTCACAGTTTCAAATTTGTAACTATTAATGGTGACTTGGCTGCCAAGGCGCAGATGCGCCGATTCTTTCTTAGATGACAGTAGATACTTCGTCTTGTTCTCTTTCACCCCAAGACCCACTTTTTTCGCTTCTTTATCTAGGCCCTAGAAGGCAGAGCTAACGGAGCGGTTATTAAGGTCAATTATATCGATATCATCGGCATCACGCTCTTGTAAAAGATTGTACCATTGCGGTTAGGTTCTGCTGCTCGATTTATCTTCTCCAGCATCAAGTTAAAGAGATCGCACGAAAGGGAGTCGCTCTGAAGCCTCGATTGGTTTCGAATGGCTCAGAGAGGTCCTTCCCAATTCTGATGGAGCTGTTGGTAAGTGTCATTTGGCGTAGCCGAAAAAAGATGGTGTGTGTTAATTCTCTTATCTTGAGTCTTCTACGGGATTTGGCGTATCGTGAAAATCTGGTCGATGGTAGACTTACCAGGTCTGAAGCCACACTGATAAGGTCCAATCAGCTTGTTTACTTTCGCACAATTCGCTAGAAATAACTTTATAAGCGATATTTCAAAGGCTGATTTCGCGGCATTTGGTGCGGTTGGCGGGATCACCTTTCTTGGCAGAGTACACTTAAGTTCCAATCTGGGGGCATACACTCGTGTAACCATATTCTGATTAAGAGCTGATGCATGCTTTTTATTAGCTCTTCGCCTCCGTGTTTGATCAGCTCGGCTGGTGTTCCGCCTTTTCCAGGCGCTTTGTTGATTTTGAGCCGGAATATAGCTATCCTCACTTTATCATAGTCGGGTGGTGAGATGATTTTTCCACCGTCAGGGATCGGGGTATCAGGTTCAACGTCTTCCTCGCGTTGCCATACACCTCGGGTTGCGCCCGTTCGCAACGTTTCCCTGTAGGCAGCGTCCTTTTTATCCGAGCAGTTCTACATTCCTCATCGTACCAATTGTTCTTTCGGGCTCGACACTATAGGGTCCACAGGCTCGGGACACTATAGGGTCCACAGCGGCGGTTCGCAATGAGTGGGAGATATGCTCCCATTGCTCGGTTACATCGTTAGGTCGAATATTGCTCTCCGATAACAGGTATGAGAGGCGAGTGGAAAAATTATCAGCTGACTGTGTCGTGCGCAGCTTCTCGACGTCAAACTTTCCTTCCGTTACTGTTCGCACTTTTTTCGCTGCATGTGTGTGGAGTGTGCGTATCTTGGCTGCAACAAGCTAATGGTCCGAGTCGATATTGGGACCTCGCAGGGTACGCACGTCCAAAACGGTGGAGCTACATATGTCTGCAGTCGATCACGACATTTTCAATCTGGTTTCTTGTTCTCTGATCAGTGGACAGCCAAATAGCCTGGTGTATTCGTTATTGCTGGAACCTGGCACTGGCGAGCAGCTGCGAAGTCAATCAAGCAAGTGCCGTTGGGAAATGTTATATCGACTATGCATATCTTACTTTATTTTGGTATTATCATTATTTTGTGCGGTGCTGAACTGTTTATAGCAGGGCTTATTCCCAGCAAACATGGCTCAACTTTTTGTCCAACCTTTGAAAAACTGTATAGTTCTAAAGTTGATTTCCAACACAATTCTCCAATTTTTCTCCAACCTTAGTTAACTTTGTAGTTCTCAAGTTGATATCCAACATTATTCTCCAAGTATTATCCAACCTTAGAGATATTTTAATAACTTTGTAGTTCTCAAGTTGAAATCCAACATATTCACCAATATCCAGCTTCTAATATTGAAATTAAATTTGAAGAGCTTAGATTAAATTTATGTAAATAAAAATTGTTGTCAACTAATTCATGGCCTTTTAACTAGAAAAAACATGGCTTATTTTTTTCGGTATTTATTTTCAGAGTCGCATTCATACCCTTAAGTCCAATTAGAGAATCCTATTGGAGTACAAGTTGAGAACTGTCACAACTTGAGAAACAGTGTTTTTTTCATATAAAAAATGCCCTTTTGCTTGAGAACGCTATCGTTCTCAAGTGGTTTTCCTGTTAAGAAACAACGCTTGAGGCTTGAGAAGCTCCTTAGTTCTCAACTTGAGATCTAGTGTAACTCAAGCCTAAATGTTGGCTGGGTTAGAACAAAACCAAAGGACATATTTTTTGCTCAACTTTGGGCACCGTGTATCACTTTACATAAAATAATTTTAAAACTTTTACTCTCAATTTTTTATAAACTTTAGGCGTATCCATATTTATTCAACAATGATAAAAATATAAATTACTTAAAATAAATAGCAATAAACCATTAATAAAACGCAAGTTAAAAATTGGACCTCTTTTCGTCACACTCTACTACTAATGGCTGCTATATACCAACAGTTTATCATAACCTCTCACGAGATTTTTGCCGAGTTTCCCTTTCCAAATTGTGGTGTGTTGCTTTTGTGTTGTTTCCTACAAGTTGGCGGGACCTACAGCTTTTTCCGACTCCGAACGGCACTTCCAAAGCAAATGAGTTTTTGCTGAGAAGCTTCTCATGGCAGAAATACACCCGGAGAGTTTGCCAAACTACTGCCGTCAAACTCGAAAACTAGAATTGTATAAATTTAAATGTTGTCAAAAAAGCTTAAAATTTCAACTAAAATTTTTAACAGTGTATGTTTTAAAGATTTATCGATACTTTTTTATAGTCTTACAATCACAGAAGCGTTGCAGTTACGTATTTCTCGAGCATATACAATCTGGAGTGGTCTGGGAATGTCTATTCAGGGCGTGCGTACCTGCGGAGATTATATGTTTAGCGGTCATACTGTTGCACTTACTCTGTTAAACTTTTTTATTACGGAATGTGAGTAAATCTAGAATATCATAAATATATCGCCGCCTCTAACCAGAAACATGAAAACCTATGCCAAAATAAATATATTGGCCCGTAGTCATAGTCGAATTAGAATAGAGTTTAATCTACTTTAACATGATTCTAACATAAACATCGTTCTATGTCTCTCATAGTCAACATAAAATACATTTTATGTCGCTTATGGAGTTTTAAAATTAAAATGAAGAAAATGCTATTTTATAACTTTAATAAAGCGGTGTGTTTCTATGGTTGTGTGGGTGACAGTACATGAGTTTGCCCTCTGTCGGTTATTAGCACAAATGTGCAATGGTTTGTGACGCAGATATGCTATGTTAGCTGGCACAGGGTAACCTGCCAAAATTAAAAACAATTCTTCATACCACCAACCAACTTAATTTCTGTTCATGAGGGGTTCCTTTTTAATTTCATTTTTTTATGAGGGGTCCCTGTTAAATTTCTTTTTAAGTTTAGTGAAGATATTAACTAATACGCGTGTTAAGCAACGACTATGATTACGGGCCATTGTATATACTGTTTTACATATCAATGGGTGAATGCCAACTTACATATGTTAAGTTCTCATTTTATCGGCAATGACTTAGCTATATTTTCTGAAGCTTTACTATGACCGGTTGTTGTTTGGAGAGTTTTGTCGAATTAACGCTCCAGTACTCCCTTGCCGTACTGCCCGACTGTAATGGAAGCGATTTACACATGTCCAGTGAAATATTCTTTGTCATGTAACTCCTCCTTCCGTAAGGAAGTAAAAGATATGATATGAGATATGCCTCCCACACATCATATCCGAAGATCAACCATCATTACATTTATGCACATAAGTTGCCACTTACGACTGGTATGCCGTAAGCAACACCAACTGAATGAGGTTACAAGTCTGACAAAATACCGCAATCAGAATTGCTACGGAATGTCTCCTCATGTCTCACCTTTATCAAGAGGCTAAATTACTCAATGTTAGGGAGCACGCGGTAATGCGAGCTGGCCGTTCCTTTTGAACGGCCACAAGGCAGGATACCTAAATCGTTACCTTTTAGACACATGGAGACATAAGGTACATTCCAACCAAAAAAGGAGAATTGCGTGAAATTGTAAATGCTACAAATGATTCCTATTTATTCAGTTACCTGTGACTAAATGTGTTTATTTTTCTAATCTGTTAACAGAAATATACTTTTCTTCACACCATAGTACAAATAAGAAGGTAATGCCACTGTCAAAAATTCGTTGTTGTTGCTCACCACCTGATTTCATGACATTTTATGCTACCAATTATTCGAGACGAAAATCCTCCTTTTTCTGTCATATACAAATAAATATTGACAAATAAAGAGATATTTCAAAAAAGTTTTTTCTGCTGTTGAAAAAATAAAAAATTAAAAAAATTAAATAAAATAAGACAAATATAAAATAATAATAATTCAACAGACCGCCTACAACACCAGTAGCAGCAACATCAGCCCTGCAACCCCAACCACGAAGCGCAGTGGAAGCGTTGAAGCAACAACAATACCAACACAGGCACTGACAACAACAAAAGCAACGGCATGGCACACCAGAGCGGACAACAACAACTGCGAAAACACCACCAATGTGCCGTCCATCTTAAAGACGCACTGCACCAACAACCAACAATAGCGCTTGCAACCGCAATAGCGCCAACAAAAACAGAGCTGTAGCATAAACGCGCTACAACACAACTACAAGTGCGTAGCAACAACAAAAGCGGCCACCTACTACAATACCAGTTATTTGGAGAAAGTACAAGCTCTAGCAGCAAGAGCGCAACAACAACAACAACCAGGCTTGAAAACAGCAGGGGCTGTTATAGGCCCACTGAAATAACCAGCAACAACAACAACAGCGGGACCGCCTTGTATATCGTATAGGCATGCTGACACAATACCAACCAACAACAAAAGCGCTATCCCAGCAAACAGAATCTAAAGACATAGAAATTTTAGTTTTGCACATTAGAATTCGAATCGTCTTCTAATCGTTCTATAACCTAAACGTTTACTGAGATAAAGCGCGCTACAACAATAACAACCACCAATACTTTTTTTGCAAAACAACCACCACAAAATCATTAAATAAAAGGCCACTTGAATAAATAAATTAAAAAAAAAAATATATATATATATAAATGTGTATGAGTTAATAAAAAAATGTTACTGAAATAGTTGAAAAGCTGTGTTTTGTTTCCATTTTTCACCTTTAAAGCTGATTTACACTGGTCGATGTGCCATTCGATTTTTGTCATTCCACCTAATAGCACTTCGACCAGAATCGACGAGAAAACTATGCTTCAATAACCAATCCTCTCTACTTGAGCTTTCCGAATCTTTCGGCTTGGAAAAAAATTCTATGAGTACCTTCAAAGAAATAAACTTAAAAAATCAGTACACAAATACCCTTTCTCAATATATGTGATTGGGCAACGCTATGCTATTTGTTGACATCAAAGGAAATGACAGAAAACTTCATTTTTAATGAAAGGTGAAGCTAGATTGAAAACGAATTTTTGACAGTGGCTTTACCTTCATTTGTATACCATGCTTCACACCCAAGTACATATTTTGCGAAAAAAGTTTGATCATATGAGAATAGCTGTATTTGTAAAAAAAATGTCGCAAGTACTTCAAAGCAGAGAGAAATTAAGATAATTGCATAACAAATAGTTAAAAAATCTGTGATGATCTTCTCTAAACTGATTCATATGCGGTGTCCCAAAACTCACGCTAAAAATCATATAAATTGTTCTGGTAGCACCAGGTATGACTCTATGAAGCCAGATATTTCTGGAAATAATGATTAAGAGGTCGTTCACCGTCTAAATATATTTTTTAAGTTAACCCTGCGTTGTTTGAAGTAGGCTACACATGCCAGGTTTTGAACGTGTATATATATTTTTTTTTCGTTAAGTTACCCAAAATCGGCGAAAATATACCTTTAAGATCTGTTAGCTAAAGCTTTTGCCGATTTTATAGCCATTACTTGTGGACTGATTTTGAAAAAATAAAGTTTTTCAAAGAAACTTCCCAAGAAGGGTAAGTGGCTTGCATAGGCCACCACTACAATTTTGTTATTATTATGCATTGTACTCGGCTTTCTGACTAAGGAGAGTACATAAACGAGTAAATATAGTTCTCTCACAGTTAGAATTTAATTTTTTAGCTATAAAGTTTAATTATTTCCTCGCTTTGGACCCAGTTTTTCAGTGCAAGTTTAAACCACAGACAAAGTTGACTAGAGTTTATCTCATACAAATTGACCGTTCAAACTAAGTTTAAACTCGCACTGAAGTTTAAACTTGCACTGGCCTTAGTCGAAAAAATACGGGATCAAGTCGCAAATATGTTTTTGTAAAGAAAAAATAAGAAAAACGGCTGAAAATCGTAAACTAACTTTTTTTGAGGACTAAATTTATATTCATTCAATAGGTGCGTTTTTTCCTAAGCAAGTGTGAAGAAACCGCTTAACTGGGTAAAATTGTACCTGAGGGTATGTCACCAGACTAGAAGCATTGCAGCGGTGAAAATCATCATTGACTGTGATAATTTTTCTGAAGTCGCGTATTTATAAAGCGAATTCCCGTATTTTATAGCCGAATTCACAGCGACGAATAAAACATCCGAGTTTGTGTTGTAGCTTAGAAGGGTAACAGATACCCTTTACCCTGCGGGTTGGGGGGTCTAGAATATGCCCGCGGTAGGTATGCCTGTCGTAAAAGGCGACTAAGATCCAAAGAGAGGACAACTCAATAAAACCCCTAATCCCCGTAATCTACAGAGACTGCTATCCATTCATCATCATCATTTATTGGCGCTTAACCGCCTAAGCGATTTTGGCCGTTGCATATCAAAGCACGCCAGTCATTCCTTTTTAGCAATAACTGACGCCAATTGGAAACCCCAAGGGAGTTCAAGTCATCATCCACCTGTTGTTTCCATCTCAGTCGAGGCCTCCCCATTCCTCTGCTGCCGAATTCAGGCGACGATAGGAAAACCTTCTGTGCTGGAGCTTCTTTGTCCATTCGCATAACATGGCCCAGCCAGTGGAGTCTTTGGGCTTTCCATTGCCTTGCGGAAAAAATTGAAAAGGCCATAGTCTAAAAATATAGCCCTGTGTGCATTTGTCGATTTATCATGCGCTTTCGATAATACGACGTATCAGGCCATTGAGGAAGCAATGGATGTAAGCCCAATGATTACTCGCTGGGTGCTGGCCATGCTAAAGCAAAGAAAAATCAGCTTTGAGATAGGAGGGAGTGCTGGCTCAATCGTGGCCACAAGAGGATGTCCTCAAGGAGGTGTACTTCCTCCCCTACTTTGGCGTCTGCGTAACAGGAATGCATGGCGAAATAATATCCGATCGCATGCAACAAGCCCTTCGCATCATTGAAAGATGGTGTGCTAGCAAAGGACTATCTATTAACCCAAACAAAACAATCTTGGTGCCTTTCACGCGGCGAAGAAAGCTGTCTTTGTTAGAGCCGTCCCTAGGAGGCAGCCGCATAAGTTTTTCAACGGAGGCAAAATACCTAGGAGTAACATTGGACAAGACCCTCACATGGAATGCTCATCTGGAAGCTACGATAAATAAAGCAACGAGGGCCTTTTTCGCCTGCACTATACTTTATGGCAAAACATGGGGGCTGTCTCCCAAAATGACGTATTTGTCATTTAATACAGTTGTGAAGCCAATAGTCACCTACGCTTCCCTAGTTTGGTGGCCAAAGACTGCTCAGAGAACAGCAGCAACTAAATTAAGTAAGCTGCATCGGCTGGTCTGTGTCAGCATAACAGATGCAATGAGAACGTGTCCTGCTGATGCTCTAAGTGCCCTTGTAGGTATACCTCCTTTCCCTATTCTGATATAGAAGGAAGCCACACTCGCTGCATTGAGACTTCAAAATGTTTCTGATCTAAAATCGGAAATATGATAGGACATATGAAGATAGTCAAGAACTTCATAAACGATCCTATATTGCAAGTAAATGATGCAACAACTCCTACGCTCAGGATCACCCGAAAATTTGAGGTTTCAATCGTTGATCGAGTGGTCTGGGAAACAGGGAACCCATATGCTGAATCTGATTCGGAGATTTGGTATACGGATGGATCAATGCTGGAAGATGGCAAAACGGGAGCTGGTATCCATGGACCAAACTACAAAAAATCGGTACCAATGGGTAGCTACCCCAAGCGGAAATCCATGCAATAGAAATCTGTTGTAAGGAATGTGTCCGAAGAGGACTATCCTCTAAGCGGATTTACATTATGTCGGACTGTCAAGCCGCCCTACGTGCCTTGCAGTCGTACACAATAACTTCGAAGCTTGTTTATGAGTGTATCACAGTCCTTAATGATCTGGGGGCCAAAAACAAAGTGTTGTAAGGTGGGTCCCAGGGCATGAAGGACATGACGGCAACGAAAAAGCGGACCAGTTTGCAAAACAAGGTGCTCTAACAGCATTTTATGGTCCGGAACCCTTCTGTGGGCTCACCAAGGCCCACGTAAAGGAGACCATAAGCCACTGGGAAGACAAACAGTTTAGGCAGCATTGGCTTAGCAGCCTAGGACAGAGGCAGGCCAAACTCTTTATAGAACCATCGCAAAGAGCATCGGCCAGGCTCATAAATCTAAGAAGGGTGGATCTAAGAACCTGGGTATTATACGGGACATTGTAGTCTACGTTATCACCTGAGTAAATTGAATCTGTCAGATACAACAATTTGTCGGTTTTGCGAACTGGACGATGAAACGCCGGTTCACATACTCTGCGAATGCATTGCGTTAGCAAGAAAGAGAGTTTGCTACCTAAGTGGTGTCACTCTCAATCCGTTCGTGATATGGAATAAAAAACCTGAGGAGGTGCTCAAATTTATAAAGAGCCTCCGCATACAGCAATAAGCAGATAGGTCACACAATAGATCGTACTAATGGTCGCGGTGTAATAAGGTATTATAATAATAATAACAGATGATCAATCAAGTATAATTTTCACACAAGTTTGTTTTAATTTGCGTCTAGTATTGATTATAGACATAATTTGTAGACCTCCCCATACCCAAGGTACGTTTTCCGTAGGTGGGCTAGCCAGGCCACTTCAAACAACGGAAGGATAAAAAACTTTCACACAACGGACGGTTAAAAGGGTCACATTGTGATTTCTAGACAAATTTAAAATGTGTTCCACGAGTCACACGAGATGTATTTCTTATGTATTATTCAGATGAATGCCGAAGAGGGGATAAGGAAAGAGAACATGTAGACTTATACAAAGGAAAGGAAAAATGCGATATTTGTTTGTTTGAAGTACAAAACTATTTAAAAATATTAAAAATTTTAAATCGTGGGACATGTCTTTGTGACTCGTGAGGCAACTCCGAAATATGTAATTTATTCGATTATCGAAATCAGTTGTATTATCTACTAACTGACCCGGCAGACATTCTCCTGCCACAAATTTATTTCCCTGTAAATTTTTTTTTTGAAATAAACTTAGTTCAACACATCTAACATTTACGATAGCTTAGAGCAAGATATAGAAAATTGTGATATAGAAATATTGTAAAATGTATATACCTACATTTTTCTCACATTATTTTTTTTTTTTTTCATTTTTTGTCATGAAAGTATATGTTATTTTAAATATATTCGTTACCTAATGCCTTATTTTATTACGACTTTTCATTAAGTCAATTATTTTTAAAGCAGTGAGCTCTGCTTAAAATTTTGCTCGTTGTACCTTTTATATACATAAGTCACATCTATGTAACAGATATAGCCGGGCGCGTATCCAGCAAATATTTTCGGGGTGGATCCAATTTTTTTTCATAATAACCATTTTGACTGGAAAATGGAAATGACTTAGCTAAAGTTTAATTTTGTTACTACACCTTTTTCAGTTTATATTCAGAGAATTACAATTCATATTCAGAATTTTCATTTTATATTCAGAAAATTACATTTCATATTCAGAATTTTCATTTCATATTCAGAGAATTACAATTCATATTCAGAATTTTCATTTCATATTCAGAAAATTACAATTCATATTCAGAATTTTCATTTCATATTCAGAAATTTTAATTCTGAATATGAACTGTATATTTCTGAATATGAATTGTAATTTTCTGAATATGAAATGAAAATTCTGAATATGAATTGTAATTCTCTGAATATGAAATGAAAATTCTGAATATGAAATGTAATTTTCTGAATATAAACTGAAAATTCTGAATATGAATTGTAAAATTCTGAATATAAATTGTAATTCTCTGAATATAAACTGAAAAAGGTGTAGTGCAGACGCGAACCAAATTTATCAAAGCCTAGAGAAAAACAACAAAAAATAAATAAATTGGCTTTTGAAAGAACATTACAAAATTTTCGAGGTCCATTACAAAAAAAAATTATTTTAAAGGAAAAAGATCAAGGTTTACGTAAAAATTTAAAATGACCAAAATTTAAAAAAATTTATAAAATTATTTTTTAATAAAATTTTTACTAAATTTTTTTTTGTAAGTTATACATATTCGAAAAGAACGGAAAAATACTTTAGAAAACGGTTTCCATGTTCCTGCTTAGCATGTCAATTACATGTCTTATAATTTAAAGAAAAAAGGCTTACACACAAAAAATTGCGAATTCAAACCCGTATACCCGTATTTTTCGAAAAAATTACCGTTTACGAGAAAAATTCGTAAAACTCTAAATATTCACCTTTGCCCCCAAATAACTTTTTTAAAACACATGATATTAATGGGGACTTTTGAAGTTTTTTTCTTTACCTAAGCTTGGCTTTGTCAGAATTTTTGTTATTTCAAATGTCTCATTTTACCGGAAATCAAAAAATATTACCCCATGAGTTTAAGTGTCATATTCCATATTTATTTTTTACAGTGACATATAAAAAAATTGCATAAACTTGTGCATTTCGGGGTGTCCCTGAATACGCGCTTGGATATAACAAATATAAATGGAAGCTTTATTTATGTTTATTATAGCTCTGTATATTCGGATGCAATGTTATGAAATTGGAGCCGTTTTCTGAAGTAAACTTTAAAATTTATCTTAATTTTTGCATACAAAATTTTTGTTTAGCGTGAACTTTAATATTTAAAACTAGATGAGAAAACGCTCCTTTATATTATAAAATATTTATATTATACGTTTTAATGAAAAAAGCGAATAAAAGGAGTGAAAAGTTGATTAAAAATTGTTTGCCGTTTTTCCGGCCAAAATTATAATTTTTTTCGCCAAAAATAATTTTTTTTTAGCCGTTTTAGCCCTGTTTATTTTCTCGATCTAGCCGGATTCCTGAAAAAATTCTGGCAACACTGGTCCCACGACTCACAATTTTAAATATTTGTAAAAAGTTATTTGAATTTGAATATATATCGTATTTTTAAAGAATATGAGGGGGATTCGCTAAGTCTTGCAAGGTGCATGGAAGTCCTATGTCGAAATTTACAATACTACGCGAGCGCCCCATTGTATAATCGTAGCAAGCTTAAATGTTACAGAAGATTTAACTGTCAAACTGTAAATAGAAAATAAAATAAAATTCGAAAAAATGCCGCGGATCCCAGAAAAGCAAAAACATTTTTTCCTTTTTAAAGAATTTAAATCAAATCGTTAACAAACGTCAAATAATCTATTATATTAATAGGCTAACAAATTTTTCATATAAATAATTGCCAAGCTAAAACCCATACTAAATATGCATAAATTTTTATAAAATGCATATGGATTTGTTGGTATTCCTCTAAAGCAGTGCATAAGCATTTAAGTTTTAACCAATACTGCTTCTTTTAACTTTAATAAGCGAATGAATATTTCTCATGCCACTTGAATTGGTTATCTGACATCAATTTGTACATAAAGCGATAGCCCAGTGGGAAGCGTCGGAGGTAGGGATGTCATCCCGGGATCCCGGGATCCCGAAATCCCGGGATCCCGACCCTTTTTAAGCTCCCGAAAATCCCGGGATTGTGTTCCAGCAATCCCGGGATTTTCGGGATGTGAGAAAAATCCCTCTTGTATAGCAAAGAAACCACACTGAAATTTGGGTTAGCGTTTACAACACTGTTGACGTAGAAATCAGCTGGTTTCATTGTTATTTTTGCGCGAATAATTGATTGATGAATAATAAGAATAATTAAATATGACTGAAAAGCCGTCCACTTCAGGTAAATATAGATATATTTATAACTTCGGTGAAGTGGAATACCTCGCACTCATCCATTTTTATACGAAGTATTTCATTTTCATTAAATAAAGAATCACTGTAATGAAATTGAAATTTATTTCGTACAGGTTTTGTTGCACATAAAACAAAGGCGGAAGAGGAGTCTTCCGTGTGGTTCTATTTTTTAGTTGCGCGCGACAACGACGAGTCAGCTCAGTGCAAAAAATGCAGTCAAATATTATTAACGAAAGGTGGCTCAACAAAAGGGCTGCACACGCATTTGAAAAAACATAATATTGTTGTGTGCCGTAAAACAAAAGCTCCAGAAGCCAATCCTGTACCTTGTAAACAGCAAAAGTTGCATAAATTTTTTAGTAATAAAACGGAGAGGAGTATGGAAGCTGTTTTAGCTAGGATGACGGCTGTTGATGGTTTTGCTTTTTCAGCTTTCACCAAATCACAAGATCTACGCGATGTAATGCGAGGTAATGGCTTCGATTTACCAAAATCCAGAAACACTATACAAAGTATTGTACTCAACTATTACGAAAATATTAGAGTAGGATTTTTACATGAAATTGAAAAGCTCGTAAAAGAAGGTGAAAAATTTTGCGTAGTTTTTGACGAATGGACATCTGTGTCAAACAAACATTTTATGAACGTTAATATCTTTGCGGCATCTAAATTTTGGAACTTGGGTCTTGTTTTTTTTTGACAAAATAAAAAAAGCTTGTGTTTTTAGTTGTTGCTGATTCGAGAATAGCTCGTAAAACGCAATGTTCGTAAAATGTAAGGTATCTTGCTGGCTGGGAAGAGGCGCGCTGAATGTACCAAATTTTTTTTTACTTTTTAATTAATACTTACCATTATTAAACTGTTTAATACATTTATATTAATGTAGGAGTTCAACTACAAAAAAAAACTTTCTATTGAAGTGTGTTATTTTTTTTATTCAAATGAAATACATTAAAAGTAAATAAAAAATATAAGGGATAAATAAATTTAATTAATTTTATTTGTTATTTATTTAAAAATTGACAGTTTCACAAACATTTTCTCCAGTCTTTTTGAAGCAAACCTGTTAGAAATAACGAATCCCTAATCCCGGGACTAATCCCGGGATCCCGGGATTTGTAAAAGCATATCCCGAAAATCCCGGGACGGCCAAAACCCGAAAAATTGACATCCCTAGTCGGAGGGTAGTGGTCGAGCGGTTGATGGTTCGAGTACACTACAGCTATCGGGCAAATTTTTTTTTATTTTTTGTCATTGAAAATTGTTTTTATTTTATCAATATATAAATATTTCTTATCTTGACTTTTTTAAAATTTTTATGTTTGTGATCTCTATTTTCGAGAAAAAAAATTGCTGCGAATATTTTTAGTTGACGGAAAGCCATATGAAATAATAATTTTAGGTCATAAATATGCATACATACCACCCATTATAGAAATGCGATAACCGCTTATACAATTTGGGTTTTTTGGTAAATTTTTCCAGAAATTACCATTTATAAAGATCTGAATATCCTAATTTTTGATGATATAAGATCGAAGTTGCGAAATTTTTTCAAACATAGTAGTCTATTTATCGGACTTCGGTAGATTACTTCTATAAATTTTAGTGATTTCAACCGTTTGAGACAAAGTTACTGATAGACTCCCTATTTAAAATATAAAAATCGACAACGTATTTAATATGTACTTAAATTTTGAACTAAACCAAGTGGTTAGCGTCGTCTTAAATTTTACTGCAGGCAACAACTGATTTCTATTCATATGTACATTTGTATTAACTTTTAAAAGGGCAGATTTGCAACCCGAGCCCCAAACAAGTCTAGACCAAATTGAATAGAAAAATCAATATATATTTTTTCTTTAAATCAAATAAAAAATCCATATAAAGTGTCTTAAATATTGCTAAGTTATGGTTAAAGAAAAAAGCTAGAAAATCCTCAAACTTTTTTTGACCTAACCAGAATTTGTAATTTACCCCCAATAAAAAGATTTAAAAACACGCCATGTATAATAAATTTCTATAAATAGAACTCATATTTCTGCAAAATGAACCTTTCAATCGTTCACTCAACAAGCTCCTCCTATTATTAGAGAAACTATTTTCATTCTCTCGCTCATTGCCCATACAGCTTGAATTGGTGATTTGACAATGAATTTGTAGATATAGCAGTAGAGCAGTGGTTAGCGCATCGGACTGGTGTTGGTTCCGGGCTACAATTTTTTTTCATTGAAAATAGTTTTTTCTTTTTTAAAACATCTTTAGGTATATGAGTATTTCTAATCTTGATTTTTTATAAGCTCATTAAATTTTCATAAGACATATTTTTATATTTGTGATACTTTTTTTCGGAAAAAAAATTACTGCGAATATTTTTCGTTAACGGACAGCCATATGAAATAATAATTTTAGGTCATAAATATACATACATACCACCCATTATAGAAATGAGATAACCGCTTATACAGTTTGGGTTTTTTGGTAAGTTTTTCCAAAAATTAAAATTTTTTTAAACATAGTGTTCTGTTTATCGGACTTCGGTAGATTATTTCTATAAATTTTGTAATATAAAAATCGAAAATTTTTTCACAGGTCCTTAAATTTTGTACTAAACGAAGTGGTTAGAGGTCGTCTAAAATATTACTAAAGACAACAACTCATTCTATTCATTCAGATTTACAACCCGAGCACCAAACAAGTCTAGACAAAATTTTACCACTTTTGAATAAAATTAAAAAAAAAAATCAATATATGTACCTAAATTTTTCGTTTTTTTTTTTCAAGAATCAAATCAAAAATCCATAAGAAATGTCTTTTTAAATATTTCTAAGTTATGGTTAATGAAAAAAGCTAGAAAACCCTCAAACTGTTTTTGCAAAAGGCTACATTTTGCCCGGTTTCACCACTTTTGAATAATTTTTTTTTTTAAATCAATATATCTACATTTTTTTTTTCAAAAATCAAATCAAAAATCAATATAAAATGTCTTTTTAAATATTTCTAAGTTATGGTTAAGGAAAAAAGCTAGAAAACCCTCAAACTGTTTTTGCATAAGGCTAGATTTTGCGAGGTTTAACCACTTTTGAATAACTTTTTTTTAAATCAACATACCCACATTTTTTTCAAAAATCAAATCAAAAATCGATATGAAATGTCTTTTTAAATATTTCTAAGTTATGGCTAAGGAAAAAAGCTAGAAAATTCTCAAACTAATTTTGCAAAAGGCTACATTTTGGCCGATTTTACCACTTTGAATAAATTTTTATTTTTAAATCAATATACCCACAATTTTTTTTTAAATCAAATCAAAAATCAATTTAAAATGTCTTCTAAATATTGCTAAGTTATGGATAAAGAAAAAAGCTAGAGAACCTTTAACTGTTTTTGTAAAAGGCTAGATTTGCCCTAACCAGCATTTGTAATTTGCCAACACTAAAAAGATGAAAAAAGCAGGGTGGGGAAAAATTCGATCGCGAATTCTCAATCATATGGTTTTCTCACTTTTTCTCATTTTGCGCTCTTAACATATCGCGAGAAACGCTAAGGCAAACGAGCGGTAGTTAAAACAATAACTGCATTATTTGATTGCTAGGAGATTGTAAACAAACGATTTTTCATACCAGCAGCCTTGCTACGAGCGATCGCGTTGGTATGCTCGCTCGTTTCCAATGTATATACATAAAATAATTGCATACACTCGTTAAGAAACGAAAAATTTTTTCGATGTTTTAAACAACGCTCGTTTGCCTTTGCATTTCTCGCGATAAGTTAGAAGCACAAATTGAGAAGATTGTATTTTTGAGCAATCGCGATTGTTCTTACGGTGTGGATGCAAAATTTTGATTTCATCTGTTTAAAGAAAGTTGTACGTGCAAGATTTATTTCTGTTATTAGTTTGCAAGTAAACAAAGTGAAGATTTTATTAATACAATAAAAAATCACAATTTGGGACATTTGATAAAGATTCAAATTATTAAAAGACCAATTTATGATTAAATAAAAAAGAAAACGAAATTCAGAGATACCCTTTTTCCCCAATTACAAATTGTTTATGAAAATGTTGTAAAAAATTAAAAAAAAAAATTAATTTTTAATTTTAGGTTTTTTAGATAAATCCAAGGCAAATTCAACAAGGTAGAATTGAAAACTGAAACATTTTGTTTTTGTAGGAATTTTTACTTAAAAAAAATGTAAACAAGCGTATTAACCCTTTGTCAACCAAGCACAGTTTTTATGTCCCATACAATGGTTTTACTGAAGAATTAGATAGCATTTGCTCAGGCCAAAAAGTTATCAATATTGCGAAATATGCTAACCCAAACAGTAACGGAATAACTTTGGCCACTTTGGAATCTGCCTCTTTTCGGACCTTTGCATTATAAAAATGGCGAGTATTGAATATTTGTCGATTTCCGCCGATGGCACCACAAGAAGTTTGTCGCCAGAGTATCGCAGATTAGAGTTTTTTTATACTGAAGTCACAACCAGGGTACCGTCTTATCAAGGAAAATATGTGTCCGCGAAATGACGTAATCAATTTACAAAAAAAAGTTTTCGGTTTCGAGAAATTAATCGGCTTCACTGTTGCTGTTGTAAGAGGGACGTGACAGAGCTGTACGCTATTGAGTCTATGATCTCACAGGTGCCGAACCACCTTGTTTCATCAACCCTGTGACCGTGGTCGAAATGGATTTTAGTCGCCCATAGAGAAATTATTTTCACTCCCTCGCTCATTGAGTACTTGGGTCCATTATTTATATTAATAGTCTAACTTTGTTGTTGGTATATTGTTAATTTTAAAAATTCTGTTTCTCATAAAGCCTAATTGCAGAATTTGATAACTGCTTTGTGAATAAGATAATGGCGCGGCGGTGAGCGTATGGAATACGGTGTGCACAGGTGCAAGACCCGGTTGCGGAATATTCTTCTTTTTTTTCTTAAATTATGTTTTTTTATATTCAAAAACCTTTAATCTTAAATATTACAATTTACTTAATTTTCAACCTTATATTTTTTTGTTGTTCACCTGCTCAAAACGATCGCATAAATTAGTGGCTATTTGTTAAGCACAATCTCATCATTCGATTATTCAAGTGCAACATAAAATCTCGAAAACCGAATATTTGCATGGCATTTGCCATAAATAATTTTGGAAAGGGCTGCTGTAATCTAATATTTTTATTATATAATAACAGCCACTATTTTTTAAATTCTTTGATGGCCTCATTTTTGATGTATACATTTAAGTTGGTCGAGGTTCGGCCACGGGCCTAAAGGCAGCTATTGACAAAAAGTAGATCAGATGTTTGAATAAGTTCAACTATTTTAAATTGGTCGAATTTCGACCACGGGATAACTAGTTTTCATTAAAGCTGAAAGTTTTTTTCTGAAAAAAGTTGGCGCTGACAATTACTTTTACTTTTTGTGAGCGAACTGAGAGGATTGAGAAAAATACAGGGCTGCTTTTTATTTCCTACAATTCTTGCATTAAAATATACATCGGTTTGAGCATTGTATAAATTGTACGGATAGGATATAATTTTTTACGTCTATTTTGTTGTTGTGACTTTACAATCCATGTAATCCGTGCAATCCGTGCACCGTTTGCAATACTTAGCGAATCCCCCTATGGTACTATTAGACCAAGATCCCAGGGCCGCCAGACATCACTTATTTTCTGATGGATGAAACCTAGATATCGGGGATCAAAGTCGCAAAAAAATGACCCTAACTTCACTTATTTTCTGATGGATGCTTTTCACATATTTGTCGTAGATTACCACCCCGCATCAGTATCAACTGTTGTTAGACCCGTACCATGGTCTATGCTCCATCCAGACACCCTAAGTTCGCGGATTTTCCTATGAAAATTGATTCCGTTTTAACAATTTAACAGATTTGGCCAACTTTGGTTGCTTTTAACTACCCAATTTTTCCCATTTTTTGTAGAACACTACCCTCAAGTATTATCAAGCATTTTTAGGCGTCCCATGGGAAAAACTTCAGCCAGACACCTCAAAACTCGGGAATTTTCACAATTCTCACTGCGCTTTCACAGGTTTGAGCGGATTGGTCACACTTTGGCAGCTTTTAAATAGCGAATCTTTACACATGTGTACAGAACACTACCCTTAAGTAGAATCAGTAATTTCCAGGCATTATCTCATGACAAAATAATGTAATAATGTAATAAGGCCTCATAATAAAATGACAAAAACTTCAGCCAGACACCTCAAAGTTCGGGAAATTTTCTTTTCCAATTACTTTGCTTTCTCTTGTTCTATCAAGTTGGTCCAACTTTTACTGCTTTTAAATGACGGATTTTTACACATGTGTTGAAGGACACTACCGTCAAGTAATATCAAGTATTCTTAGACTTCGTCCCATGGCAAAAACTTCAGCCAGACACCTCAAAACTCGGGAATTTTTGTAATTCTTACATCGATTTCACTTGTCTAAGCGAGTTTGTTCAACTTTGGCTATGTTAAAATGGCGGATCTTTGCACATGGGTCGTAAAACACTACCCCTAAGTAGCATCAGGCATTTCCAGACTTCATCCCATGAAAAAAACTGCAGCCAGACACCTCAAAGCACAGGGACTTTTCATCATTTTTAATGCTCTTGGACATGTTTAAGCGGGTTTAAACAACTTGGCTGCTTTTAAATGGCGGATCGTTACACATGTGTCGTACAATACTACCCTTAATTGGTATCAGTCATTTTTAGACTTCGCCCCATGACACCCCAAAAACTGAGGAATTTTCCTAATTTTTACGGCGATTTCACGTGTTTAAGCAGGTTGGTCCAACTTTGGATACTTTTAAAGGGCAGATCTTTTCACACTTATCGTAGAAGACTTCCCTTAAGTGGTATCAGATATTTGTAGACTTCGCCCTATGACAAAAACTTCAGCCAGACACCCCAAAACTGAGGAATTTTCATAATTCTTACTGCGCTTTCACATGTTTGAGCGGGTTGGTCCCACTTTGGCTGCTTTTAAAGGGCAGATCTTTTTATATGGGTCGTAGAACACTACCCTTAAGTGGTATCAGACATTTTTAGACTTCGCCCCATGACAAAAACTTCATCCAGACACCCCAAAACTGAGGAATTTTACTAATTCTTACTGCGCTTTCACTTGTTTAAGCGGGTTGGTCCAACTTTGGCTGCTTTTAAAGGGCAGATCTTTTCACATATGTCGTAGAAGACTACCCTTAAGTGATATCAGACATTTTTAGACTTCGTCCAAATTTTCACATTCGTTCTAGTTTCGGGGAGGACTATCCAGCAGTATTGGTTTAATCCATTAGAAAGTAAGTGATGTCTGGTGGCCCTGGGATCTCGCTCTATATGCAGTATATATTTTCGACCACATACAAATTGTAGTTGAAAGTTGAATAGTTAAGTTACACTCATTTACTTGGTAGTTACAAAATTATTTGTTGTCGATAACTTTATTTCATAGCAATTTCTGTCCCGATGTGAGTTTATTAAGTCAAAGTTGACTAATAAGGGAACACCTCCGCTAGCACTATGACGAGATCCGGGTTCATATTACTTTAACATTTGATCTGCGGAAGCATAAGCCGGCTTTAACCGACATCTACACTGAGTTGGTTGATACCTTGTCAGGTCTCGGCCTGTGAACCCCGTTCTGAACAGTTGTCCACCCGAAATAGCTAAAGAATACAGCACCTTACCACTACACTTGACTACTACTTTTTCACATTAAAATAAGAAACTTTCATTTGAAAATCAGATTTGTAAGTTGAAAATGAAAAAAATATCATTTTAAAATGAGATTTATCAATTTAAAATGAGAAAATTTCATTCTTCATTTCAAAACAAGATTATTCACTTGAAAATGAGAAAAGTTCAACTCAAAATAAGAAATGTTCACTTTGAAATAAGAAACATTCTTTTGAAAATCAGAATAGTCACTTTAAAATAAGAATATTTGAGTTCAAAATAGGAAAAAATTATTTGAAAATAAAAAACTTTCGTTTTAAAATGATACTTGATGAATACTTAACACAACTACTGGGTGTACACTATGCTGTTTGGGTTATACTTTGCGGCAGTGCCCCATGCCACTCTGGAATAGAGAACGCTGCATGGTGTTGCCGCTAAACATTTTCAAAAAGGGTCCAAAAAAGTGTCCCAGCAGATAGGAACACATTTACATAAACATTTTCCATTTTTTTTTTTTGATGCTGAATGACTGAGTTTTGAACTTTACACATACAAACTATAAACATTTTTAAATGGTTGTAATTAGTTTAATGGTAAAGATAAATAATCGCATAATGTAAAAAGTTGTTTTTGTGGAATTGCCCACAACATTATGATCCATACAAAACTACAACAATACGTAAGATAGTCAGGTGATGTATGCTTACAATGGTATGATGAAATGAATTTGAGGACATAGCATAAAAGCGAATGCAAAATACATAAGGGCCTAACTGGAGTTTTCAATAACAAGTTTTTCTGCTGCGGTCGCTAAAAAAGACCTAAAGTAAAATATATTAAAATTACGCGTTTTATTTTACTTGGTTATAAAACCACCACAACTGGTGACCCCGACGTGATCGCGTTATAGTTTCTAGCATTTTCCTCGTTAATCTAAATTGCTTTAACTATTCCGCGAAATTTCGAGTGTAAATTTTCTTGCACTTTGTGAGTTGGTTTTGTTCATCGCACACGCGCCTGCCTGCATAGTACACTCATCGAATTTTTGTAATTCTTGTGACGCATCGCACTAAATATTTTCTGAATAATACCGGATGGCCCAGATGAACGATCTCCAGATACTACAACGCCGATTCAGCGCGTTTCAATACGGTGTCCCGCCTTTAATGCAGAACGCCCAGCTTTATGGTTTGCTCAACTTGAAGGTCTGTTTCATCTCGCTGGAATTACCGATGAAATAACGAGGTATCACTACGCTTCGTCGCATCTCGATGCCAAAGCTGCCGCCAAGGTAGAAGATCTTCTCTTAAAAATTCCAGAAGTTACACCATACATTCGGTTGAAGGAAACGCTCGTAGAACGCCTCACACTGTCACGAGAAGCACAACTCCAGCAACTGCTTGACAAAGAAATTTTGGGCGACAGTGTTCCCGAACACATACTACTTAGCAGGTTACCGATGACGACGCAATCAATTCTCTCATCTCAACCTGAATTGAATCTTGATAAACTGGCAAGCCTTGCCGACAAAATTCACGAAATCGCTTTGCCGGCAGCACATATAAATGAGGTACAGCAGTCAGTTACATCAGCATTCGACGCACGTGTTTCTCGCCTTGAATCTTCGATCAGTGAGTTAACCTCAGCTTTGAAGGGGCATACAATCGCTCGCTCGCGCTCCCGACAACGTTCGCAGTCACGAGCAGCCTCACCTGCACCCGATAATGGTATGTGTTGGTATCATCAACGGTACGCCAATAGGGCGGAGCATTGCAGAGCACCTTGTACGTTTCAGGGAAACGCTCCATCGGACCACTAGTGGCGGACACTGGCGCTGATCTCTGCACATATCCAAAGTCTATGTTTCCTGGGGCACCGAAACCAGTCAATTACACGCTGATTGCAGCTAACGGCTCAACTATCAACACATATGGCTTTATAACTTTATCGCTTAACCTCGGCCTCAGGAGAGATTTTCAATGGCGTTTTGTTGTTGCTGACGCGTCTAAACTCATAATTGGCGCCGTCTTTTTGGCACATTTTGGCATTTTGCCGAACTTGAAGAACAGCTGCCTCATCGACTCGACGACAGGTCTAACGACCTCATGTAAGTTAACGTTATCTAATATCGTTTCAGAGATCAAGGTCACGCCTGTCGAGTTTCCATGGTCTGGTCTTCTTAATGATTTTCCCAGCCTGACGAAACCTGAGGGAATTTGTTCGCCAGCAAAACATACTACGCCCGTTTCTAGAAAGGCGCGACGACTCGCCCCGGATAAACTAAAAATCGCCAAGGCAGAGTTCGATAAAATGATGCAACTGGGAATTACTCAGCGTTCCAAGAGTCCCTGGTCATCCCCGCTCCACCTGGTACCCAAAAAGTCAGGCGAGTGGCGGCCGTGTGGGGACTATCGGCGACTAAACGCCCGCACAATACGGGATCGATATCCGGTACGCGTTCTTGAGGATTTCACCGCCAACCTTTCTGGTGAAACCATATTCTCGACCATCGGTCTGGTAAGGGCCTTCAACCAAATACCAGTGGCCACCGACGACATCGACAAACGGCCATAGTCACACCATTTGGCCTTTTCGAGTTTCCGTTCATGACGTTCGGATTACGAAATGCCGCACAAACGTTTAAGCGGTTCATCGACGAGGTGACACAGGGCCTAGACGAATTCACGTTCCCGTACATAGATGATATCCTGATTGCATCCAAGGATATTGACGAACACCGCAAACATCTCCGCACTCTTTTCGAACGGCTTGCGAAATACGGCGTAGGAATCAACACCGCCAAATGTCGAAGTCGATTTTCTTGGACATCGTATCTCGGCTCAAGGGAATTTTGCCACTACTAGCGAAAGTAGAGGCGATCGTAAATTTTCCTCGCCTTACAACTATACGAAAACTGCGTGAGTTTCTTGGTCTGATAAATTTTTATCGTAAATTTCTTAAAAACGCTGCCAAGTTTCAGAGACCCTTACACGAATATACTCAATGTACTTCAATAAAAGGTTCTCACCCGGTTCCATGGACACCGGAGGGCGATGCTTTTGAATCCTGCAAGGATGAATTGCGCAAAGCCACGTTGTTGGTATTTCCCGATACAACCCTTCCATGGGCGATTTTCACTGATGCCTCCGAGTACGCAATTGGAGCAGTCCTCCAGCAACGACGTGAACAAAGCTGGGAGCCGCTCGCCTTCTTTAGCCAAAAACTTCAGCCTGCGCTCAGGAAGCACTGCCCATGCGATCGCGAACTTCACACTATCTATGCTGCTTTACGAAAATTTCGTTATATTGTTGAGGCAAGGCACATAACTATCTTTACGGATCATAAGCCTCTGCTTCACGCATTTGCACAGGATCCTGACCGAGCGATACCGTGGCAATTCCATCGCCTGGACTTTATCGGTCAATTTACTACCGACATTCAACACATAGCTGACAAAGATAACGTCGTTGCGGATGCCCTGTCCCGCGTTGAGGAAATTTTCGCAGCCGTATCTGCAAATGAGCTTGCCGACGCACAAGCCAGCTACCAAGACCTTCAGCAACGTAGACAGGGCCAACCAGCTGATTCACTCGCCCTGCGTCCTGTCAATATTCCAGGCTGCGACAAACCAATACACTGTGACGTCTCCGGCGATCTGGTTCGCCCTCTTGTTCCCGAACGTTTGAGAAAGAAAATTTTTGATGCCCTCCACAGCGTCAGTCATCCAGGTGCACGAGCATCTATAAAATTGGTAACACAACGTTATGTTTGGCCCAATATCAACAAAGATTGTCCACTGTGGGCTCGAAAATGCCTGGCCTGCCAACGAAATAAGGTAACTCGTCATGTTTTATCACCAATTCAAGATTTTCCAGGGCGCACGCGGCGTTTTGAGCATATCCACGTAGACATCATCGGACCATATACTCCATCCAGAGGATATCGTAACTGCCTGACGATAATCGACCATTTCACCCTATCGAGAATATTGGAGCCGAATGTGTCACCAAAACGCTTTTTTCTGGATGGATATGCCGCTATGGGGTACCGCTCGGAATTACGACCGACCAAGGAACACAGTTCGAGAGCCAGCTATTTAACGCTCTTGCTCGTCTATTAGGCAGCAAACACATACGAACTACGACTTTCCACCCACAATCCAATGGAATGGTGGAACGCCTCCACCGTCTCTTAAAGTATGCCATTCGGTGTCACGAAAATGACTCGTGGGTAGACATGCTACCTATCGTTCTCCTTGGAATACGCGCCTCATGGAAGGAAGATCTTCAAGCAACCCCGGCTGACCTTGTTTATGGTGAGCCGCTTCGACTACCCGGGGAATTCCTTGCACCATCGCCACGATACGGGTTGCCACTCAACCTGTAGCCCGGCATGATCAGAGGAAAACGTTCATTTTTAAAGAGCTGGCTAACTGCTCACATGTTTTTGTTCGTCGCGACGCTTCGCATCACGCATTCACATCCCCATATGAGGGACCTCATCGAGTTATATCAAGACATGAGAAATATTTCATCGTAGAGATCAGAGGCGAAAACGCTGTTGTTTCCATCGACCGCCTTAAACCAGTATTTTTGCTTACAGAAGACTACGAGGGCGTTAGCAACAACAACAGTGACGCATCACCATCTTCGCCTGAATGAACTCAACCTAGAAGATCTCGACTTTCTTCGTCGTATTATCCATCTGAGTCCAATTCAAGCTCATCTACACCAATGACTCAAAAACGCGACAGATTTAGATAATCTGAATATGTAGATAAATTGCTCTTAACAATCACTATTAATTTTTTTTTTTCTCAGAAGCGGAGTACTTGTGGAATTGCCCACAACATTATGATCCATACAAAACTACAACAATACGTAAGATAGTCAGGTGATCTATGCTTACAATGGTATGATGAAATCAATTTGAGGACATAGCATAAAAGCGAATGCAAAATACATAAGGGCCTAACTGGAGTGTTCAATAACAAGTTTTTCTGCTGCGGTCGCTATAAAAGACCTAACGTAAAATATATTCAATGCCATTCTAGTGACGTGTACTATTTCAACCACTTTAAATAAAATTATTTTATAGTCCAGTTACGCGTTTAATTTTACTTGGATACAAAACCACCACATTTTTAAACTAAAAAACCTCCACTTTATGGATATGTTTTTGCAAAAGGTTTCGAAAATGATAAGAGAACTCACTTTGAAAAGAATTCCATTTTTACCCTAAAAAAATTATGGGAAAAGGCGAAAAAGCGACCCTAAGGGACGGCCAAAACTGCCTAGGCGGTTAAAGGCTAAAGGGGTAAGTTGAAACCAAACGAGGCTTCAGACAGGGCGACTCCCTTTCGTGCGATTTCTTTAACCTGATGTTGGAGAAGATAATTCGAGCAGCAGAGCTAAACCGCAATGGCACAATCTTTTACAAGAGCGTGCAATTGCTGGCGTATGCTGATGATATTGATATCATTGGCCTTAACAGCCGCGACGTAAGCGCTGCTTTCTCTGGGTTGGATAAGGAAGCAAAAAAGGGGGTCTTGCGGTGAACGAGGACAAGACGAAGTATCTGCTGTCATCAAAGAAAGAATCGGCGCACCTGCGCCTTGGCAGCCAAGTCACCGTTAATAGCTACAAGTTTGAAACGGTGAGAGACTTCGTCTATTTGGGAACCAGCATTAACACCGAAAATAATATCAGTCTAGAAATCCAACGGAGAATCACCCTTGCCAACAAGTGTTACTTTGGACTAAGTAGGCAATTGAGAAGTAAAGTCCTCTCTCGACAAACAAAGATCACGCTCTATAAGTCTCTCATCATACCTGTCCTGATGTACGGCTCGGAATCATGGACAGTGTCAAGAGAAGATGAGATGGCCCTTGGAGTATTTGAGAGAAAAGTTCTCCGGAAGATTTATGGTCCTTCCCGTGATGCCAACGGCGAGTATCGAAGAAAATTTAACGATGAGCTGTACGAGCTTTACGCAGACCTGACCATAGTTCAGCGGATTAAAGCCCAAAGGCTCCGCTGGCTGGGTCATGTTATGCGAATGGACAAAGAAGCACCAGCACAGAAAGTTTTCCTATCGACACCCGAATTCGGCAACAGAGGAAGGGGGAGACCTCGACTGAGATGGAAACAACAGGTGGAAAAAGGAATGACTGGCGTGCTTTGATACGAAACGGCCAAAATCGCCTAGGCTGTTAAGCGTCATTATGACGCAAGCCAAGATTAGAAGGGGTAAGTTGCAAAGCTAACTTTTTGCTAGGCTTATTTTCTCATCATTTACTAAATTTGTAGCGGGTGAAACCAAAAAAAAAACAAAAACTTTTTTAATTGAATCACGCTAATGTATACATACATACAGCCAGTGTCAAAAGAAAATGTACACCATAAAATTGCAATTTTCACCAATCATTTCTTCTTTTTTGCGAAATTCAGGAAAATTCGACAAATTTTCAGCCAACTTTTTGCACAGAATTTCTAGATTTTTTTCGAGTACGCAGTTTTGTAGCTCGTTAAATTTTACTTAAGATTGGTATCTGTCTATGGTAAAATTCAACTATTTCTAGGAGTACTTTCAAAAAGAAGAAATTGCAACTTTATGGTGTACATTTTCTTTTGGCACTGACCGTACATACTTATGACGGAGTTGTCACTTGATACAGCGTTGCCAGTAGTAAGACTCAGTTAGGCAAGATTTTTTTTTGGTTTTTCAAGAAAAAAAAACGACAAAAATGCATTTCATTGCATCCGGGGTCCTGGCTCTAAAAAGGGTCAAATTAACCCTTTAGGGTCCCCAACGGCAACACTGCCGCTGCAGCTGCTCATTCAGGTGGAAGGTCGGAAGTGTTACTCCTAGGCCCACATTCGCCGATGATGAGCCCTGTGGAAACCATTTGGGCGGCAATAAAAATGTACGTGAAGCGTCACACGAGCATTCCCATGGTTGAAGGCCCAAACTTAGCTGATCAACGATTGCAGTGCTTGGAAACTTCGGTGGACGAGGCTAAACGGACAATAACTGCAGTTGATTGCGCGCGAGCATTTTCACATTCTTCATCTTTTCATGCAAGTGCTGTAGCTTTAGAAAATATTCCACTAAGTAATTAAACTGTGGTGATAAACTGTATACAAAAAATATATCTCCCACTCCGTGAAAAGCATTTCCTTGAAACAACGAACCAGTGCCCTTACTTCGATTTACTTAATTTCAGGAAAAATATCCTTAATTTAAAGACTTTTTTCTTTCCTCAATTTAAGTTAATGTTGTCTTTAACTTTAAGAACTCAATTTCCTTAATACAAGTAATAATTTCCTTAATACAATTAGCTGATGTTAAAAGTGGTCCGACGCCACTTAGAACAAAGCTGTAATTTACGGGAAAATATGTGACGGGAAACCCAAGTTGATTTGCTAGCTGTGCTACAGGTATTGAAAAGTTAAGTGTTTACAATATTTTAAAAGGGTCAAAACATACATATTATTAATTAAAATGGTGCAATTTACAAGACGGTTCACTAAATTTATTAAACAATTGTAGGGTTTGGTGTCTAAAGACGCGAGTAGACCGCAATAGCAATCCTATAAGTGTGTTTTTTATTATTTTAAATAAAAGAGTTGCGACATGTGCAGAAAGTGAAATGCGCAGAAAACGGGGTCGCGTAGCCGGTGTTTGGCCGCCTGAGGGTTTCCTAAGAACAAAGAAATAATTACTTATTTTATGAAGGAGATTTCCTGCAGACAACTAAAGTTTTCCTATGAACAAAGAAATGATTACTTAATATAAGTAAGAAATTTCCTGCAGCCAAGTAAACTTTTCCTCAATACAAGAGATTTCCTTCTTACAAGTAAAATTTTCCTAAGAACAAAGAAATAATTACTTGAAGTAAGGAAAAGGGGTTTCCTTAAACTGGGTGAAATAATATTTTACTTGTCTTAAGGGAGCCATGTCTTTGGAGCCAAATAAGGGAACTTTTTCCTTGAAATTAGGCATTTTTTCCTTGCGGTAAGGAAACTTTTTTCTGAGTGCATTTTTAATTGAACCGGTTCAGGGCTTATACCAACCCAGTAGGGCTCTTGATAATCGACAAATCGACTAGTCGAATAATCGATTTCGACTAGTCGTTTCCAAAAATATTCGATTATCACTAATCGACTAGTCGAATAGTTGCTTTTGACTAGTCGATTACTGGTCTGAAGACCCGGGTAATAAGGCGGCAAATTTCTACTGTAATTCGCATGCAGGTTTAAGTGGTATCTGCCATTTTCGCCAATTTATGTATTTGCTTCATTTCTTTGAAATTTAAAAAAAATGTAACAGGAGCACAGAATATTTGTGTAGGTAGTTATACAAAAATGAAATTTTGAAAAATGTATGTATGTTTGTAGCAATATTTGTATGTATGTGGATAAAAAAAGTTTGACATTTTTTTTCATACTGCAAAACGTTCTATGTCAATATTATTCTTTCAGGTTGAAGTGCACAATGGAGGCATCTTTCTCTTATTCTATGTCGCCGTTTGAAAAAGGATAGTTGAAAGATTGATTAGTGGGACAAAAAAAGTAAAAGTACATTAAAATACACCGATTTTCCAAAGAACTCAAAAATTACAAACCTTACATAGAGCGTTTTGATGTTTTACCAAAAATATACGAGAACATAAGAGTGTCAAAAAAAGTTCGACACTTTTTATCGGAATGATTAAGCTAGAGAATTTATTATTTTTTTTTGTAGCAAAATTGCTTCTGCCGGCAAATGACAGATATCCAATGAAAATAAAAACAAGTAAGGAAGTCTAAGTTCGGGTGAAACCGAACATTACATACCCAGCTGTGCACATAAAGTGGGCGTGATCGTTCACCGATTTTTCTTATTTTCTGTGGTAGTACTCTACATAAACATAACATGCCTGGTACCTAGTTTCGTAAATCTATCTCACACCGTTCTGAAGTTGTTAGCAGTCGAATTTAAAAATTGCTTGACTCATAAGTGGGCGGTGCCACGCCCACTTTCCAAAATTTTGAAAAAATTATGTAAAGAATATGAAAGTTGATGTATGTACCAAATTATATTATTATAGCGAAATCAGTTAATTAGATATGGACTTTTCAATATTTCCACCTCCTTTCAATATAACTTTTATGAAAAAGTAGGCGTGGTCGCGAAGCGATTTCGTTTATTTTCTATAGCTGAATTTACCACAACAATAGTATGTCCTCTACGAAATTTCGTTATACTAGCATAAACTGTTCTGAAGTTATTAAGAGTCAAAATTTTAAAATTTCTTCAAATATACGTGGGCGGTACCACGCCCCCTTTTCAAAAATTTTTATAAAATCGGCCTTAGAACATCTAAATCAATACATATTGCAAATTTTATCATTGTAGCTGCTTCTAATATTGAATTAACCCATTTTATACGTTTTTAGAAATTTTCGATATCGAAAAAGGGGCGTGGTTATGGTCCGATTTTACCCATTTTCAATAGCAATCTATTCTGAACCCAAATAAGTACGCATGCCAAATTTGGTGAAGATATCTCATTATTTGCTCAAGTTATCGTGTTAACGGACAGACGGACGGACGGACGGACGGACGGACGGACATGGCTCAATCAAATTTTTTTTCGATCCTGATCATATTGATATATGGAAGTCTATATCTATCTCGATTCCTTTATACCTGTACAACCAACCGTTATCCTAACAAAGTTATAATACCCTGTGTACAAGTACAGCTGGGTATAACAAATTTGACATATGAGAAATTATAAGCACCTTCAACTCTAGTGTCTTGGTTTCTGTTTGAAAACTTTAAATTTGTAACAATCTTTTCAAATTGTTATTTGTTTCATGCGCTGCTAAGCGCTCTCCAATGCTGCTGTTATGTCAGGCCGAGTTAAAATACAGGACATGATTGAAAAACGAGCTTTTAATCCTATTTAAGATTGTATAATTATCCTTTTATGATGTGGTTTTTTAATATAAAAGTCACATTATTTGGAACGCATAATAATAAAAAAACATGCTCGAAAAGTTTCTGGAATTGGTAATTCAATAAATATTTTATAAATTTTAAGGAAACATTTAAGCACACGCTAATAAGTTGTTTTTAATATTTGACAAGTATCAGGAGCACAGAATTTCAATGTAAGCAATTATACAAAAAAAAAATTCAATAAACTGGTATGTACAGATGGGGGTTGGTGTGGCAACTGCTCCCACTGTTAAATTGCATTTCGAAAATATCGTTGTGTATAAGAAAAGAACTGAAAGCTAACAGAATGCGTGTTTTTGAAGTTATTAACATTAATATTATTATCAATATTATTGCAGTATTGCAGTCAAGTTGCTTTATTGATGCTGATACTTAAGTGATAATGGGGTCTATCAGCTATTCCGGCAGAGCTCGAATTTATCGAACCAAATTCCTTTAACGTCGTTTGAATTCTTTCAAGATCTGTTACATTTTCTCAATATACATCAATTTTCAATATGCGACAATAATTGCATACTTTATTTTCATGTAGCGAATGATGAGCTTGTGATGAGCAACAGATTGTCAACATTTTATTCAACACACCCCATATTTTTTTATACGGGACGCTACTGAAATAATTTTTTTCAAATTTTTGACAAGCGGCCATGTTTTTTTCAGTCGTACAATATTTGTGACAGAATTACATACTTATGTCACACGATCTGGCAACTACTTAATCAGCTATCTTACTAAATCAATACAACGCTCCGCTGAAGAGAAGAAGTCGCAGTTGAATTTCGAACCGCATCCTGACAAGTCGTGTCGTGTGAAATAAAGCGTCTTTTATAAATAATTAACTTCAATAAACTAATAATTTTCACTATTTAAAACTAAATCTGTGTTCCGAATATTTATTTAAGCTGGTTTAGTTTTCCGCCGCAATTGTCCACCTGTAGTGTGTGACACTTACATAAATAAATTCTGTCTTAATGCCTGTAGGGAATTCATATAACTCCAAGTTAACTATGAGTTCTTTATTTACATCGGCAATATAATAGCAATGCTCTGCTGGCTGGGTATAGACGAAGACTTGTTAGAAGATATAATTTTGATCAAAAATACATCATTTGGTTATTTAGTATTGTAAGTTTATCAAAAGAATGTCTTCTTCCAAGTCTTTGTCTATACTTGCCCTTAAGACCTATAAAAAAATTTTTTAAGTTGAAAATGCTCTTTCTACCGACACTTGTGTGGCAGGAACAGTAAGTACAATCTCAGCAATTATTTTTAATTTTTTCTCTGAATATGTTTCCCAGAATTTTAAAACGTCTAAAGTTTTCCTATTTGGTAAAGTAAGATGATTTTTCATACATAATTTTTTTTTGCATCTTTTCTTTTCCCTTGAATAATTAAAGTTGCTGGCAACGCCATGGACTCTCAGTTTTGTATGTTTTGTTTTGTTTATGAGAAAACCAAAGTAGATAAAGGAAGTTGGATGCATGACGAAAGGAAAAACTCTTTTCATCTTTACGCTGTCAAATGGAATGCAGTTGGCAGGAATTGAACGCATTTTGACAACAGCGCAAAAATAAAAAATGTTTTTCTTGCGTAGGCTTCTACCTTTCAACCTTCTAAACTTGAATCTTAATCGAAATACCAGTGAGTGCCATTTTTAAGAAAATTTATGTTTTAGGCATATAAGTTGAAACTCTTTAAAATTTATTCCAATTTTGAACCGAACCGAACCATTTTTTTTTGCGGTTTTCGGTTCGGTTCATACATCAAAGACTGAAAAATGGCTGTGGTTCGGTTCAAAAACAGGTTCGGTACTGAACCGGTTGTCAGCCCTTCTTTTAAAGCTTCTCGTTTCCTTGGAAGGAGCTTGATGGATATCTTCGGTATAGGTTTTTACCATTACATCCCCTAAGATGTCGAAATTTAGTTTACTATTGTTGGTTTCAGAATGAACCAACTCATCACTCACGCTGGGTTTTAAGCATGTTTTATTAAAAGGTGCATTGCCCTACAAATAAGATGATATGTTGAGTTTGAGTATTTTTCCCTGAGATATTTTTTGAAAAACTCATTTTTAAAATTTAAAATACCAATTTTATCAAAAATTTGAGGTTTTTTGCTTTTTTCTCGAAAACGGTTAGTTTTCTCTACAAAAATGTACCGTAGTAACTGAGATAAAGTTGTAGACCTGAAAATTCTCTGAGCTGAGCTTTTTTATATATAATATTTATATTAATAAGAAACTAAAAACAATCGTCAGTTATTCCGCGGGCGGTGGATTATGCGGCAGTCAGGCACCTCAACATGACAAAAAAAAGTGCAAATTTCAACCAATTTTATAAAGGCTGAGCTTTCAAAAAAAAAACTACTTACTGTACATATTTAAAAAAAAAAAAACGAATTGAATTAAAATATAAAAAAATTTCAACTATTTTTTTCAAGTAAATTTTTTTTTGTTTTTTTTCACTAATTTTGAAAAATGTTTAAAATTAGAAAAAGATTATTATTCGTAGTGGAGTGGCATTGTAGTGACAAAACGAAATTAAATTTAATTTTGTGAGAAGCTGATACTTCTTGCGTGTCACATTTGGTCCATTGAGCGAGAATACTTAAAAATTGAGAATAGGTTCGTTGCTGGATAAACCATCACAATGTAACGCAAACATAAACGTCATTGATCATCAAGAACGCTTCATATAAAATAACAAAAATTCGCACCATACAAAATGTATGGGAAACATTTTTTTATTAATTTTGGAAATTTTGCGGGAATTGTTTTTGGATATTCTTCGATTCTGGCCAGAGAACAATCTGAATTGGTGTCCATCATCCAAATCGGTGCAGGCGTTCTTGAGTTATAAGTGTTTGAACTAACGTCACTTTCTTTTATATTGTTGCGAATGTTCTCAAGAATCGCTCATCTCCCAACTCTAGCGTATTTCAACCACTAGCGTCACTACGACAACTACAGCTGTTTAGGTACATGACGCGAGAGCGAGAGAGGGAGAGACAGCTCGCATATTTGCGAATGTGACACAAAGAGGAGATGACGATAGATAAACGTTTCGAGAAATGTGTAGACATTTCTAGGTTATGAAGCTGCTGTCTGCTAGGGTATATAAACCGCGCAAAGACAATGCACTTCAATCAGTTTATTTTCAAGTGTATAGTGAAGTACTGAACAGTGAATTAACCCGCGATATTGTACTACGGTTTTTAGTAGTGAATAAAGCGTACTATTTATTAAGTAGAATCTGAGTGTTTTATTTAACGTACAGTGATCGAACTCAGGAAAAATCATCGAATTCGTCACAATATATATATCTTTAGAAATCATTTTCTGATCCACTAGTTTTTGTTTTTTTTTAAGCTGCACAAGAGAAGAGCCGCAAAAACTGCAGGATAGTGAGGGTGTATTAAGGGCAAAAGGAAAAACGTTCTTCGTTTTCAATATATTTTTTATATTTAAATTTTAGGGCCCTTTTCTAAATTTTTTTTCATAAAAACACAATAAATTGTGTTCTTGCATGAAAAAAACTTTTGACAATAATCTAACAATTTCTTTTATTTTTTATGAAAAAAAAATTAGATAGATTTGTCTATAAGATTAGATTTGTCTATAAGAAAAAAAATATATAAAGGGTAAACAAGAATTTTAAAAGGTAGAAAATTCAATAATTAGTTGCCCAAAGAGCTCCGAGATGATTAAAAACTCATATTCAACTTTATTTGAATCTCAGAAAATAATAATCTAAATGATTCAAAAATGATTTCGAAGATTAATTTTGATCATTAAAAAGAAACATATTTGATTATTCCTTTGTTCCTTTGTATGATAATAAAATCACATAAAAGGAATGAAATTGTATCAAAATTCAAATAAAGGAAAATGCAAAATTCAATCTTAAAAATGTTATTTGGGTTACATCTAAAACACAAATGCTTAGCAAGGGCGTTCGTATAAGAACTGTAGTAAACTCGTAATTATACGAGATTCGTAAGCTTAAGACATAACACGAATACCCTTAATATTTATGTTAATAAGAAATTAAAAACAATCGTCAGTCATTCCGCGGGCGGTGGATTTGCGTCAGTCAGGCACCTGAACTTGACGAAAACGTATGAACGCACCCATGTCATTAAGTATACGATGCGCGGGACTTTCTTTTGGCTGATTGACGACTTTTCTCCTATAAACAATCAGTTGATGGTTGTTATAATATCGTCGCCCGGATAAATGATTGTCGTAAGTTACATTTGACGACTTTAGAAAATGAGACTTGAAGTTTGGAGTTCAATTTCTCAAAAACGCTTTATTGCATTTAGTCCAAAGTTTGTGAGAAAGGGGGTTCTTTTCTTTATAGAAAAAAAATTCAACTACTTACTGTACATATTTAAAAAAAATAGTTGAATTAAAATATAAACAAATTTCAACTATTTTTTTCAAGTAAAATTTTTTTTTTTTTTTAAATAGGAAAAAAATGGTCACTAATTTTGAAAAATGTTTAAAATTAGAAAAAGATTATTATTCGTAGTGGAGTGGCATTGCATTGATAAAGCGAAATTAAATTTAATTTTGTGAGAAGCTGATACTTCTTGCGTGTCACATTTGGTCCATTGAACGAGAATACTTAAAAATTAAGAATAGGTTCGTTGCTGGATAACCCATCACAACGTAACGCAAACATATACCGTCGCCCGGATAAATGATTGTCGTATGTTACATTTGACGACTTTTAGAAAATTAGATTTGAAGTTTGGAGTTCAATTTCTCAAAAACGCTTCATTGCATTTAGTCCAAAATTTGGGAGAATTTTACTGGTCTAAGAAATTATTTAATTAATTACTTTTTAACGGGTTTTCTTAATTATTTTAGAGTTTATAAAGGATTTTCTTCCGTAAAGTTTTGTCGTATGTTACATCTGGCAACAGTTTTGCAGGAACAATGTATGACGTACGACAAATAATTATCGGATATTGGTCTAAATTTAAGATGTTTGAAATTAGTTAAATATGTCATTTTGTTTTTTATAAAAATAAAATAAACAGTTTTTCACTTATAAGCACATTCTGCTTATAACCAAACCAAAAATGTATCTTAAATATAAAAAATTGAAAAATTGTACTCAATATCTCGGAAACTAAAAGAGATATCAAACCCCCGATGGCTCCATTCGAAAGATCTCGATCAGTTTAGTATAACTGCATTTATAACTCAATTCGACCAAATTTTCACATACGACAATAATTTATCCGGGCGACGATATGTATTTCTATTAGTTGAAGCTATATTATAGGTTTCGAATGAGCTTCTTATGGTTAATCCAAGGTAGGTATGTATAATCTATTTTTTATGCGATTTGCCTGAAATTTGGTACATTGGTAGCCCTTTGCTTTTGTTAATATTTAGTATTCTTGTTTTATGAGCAGTGGGCCTTTTCGAGCGTAATGTTTTCAATGGTTCGATTTGTTTTAATTTGACCCATATGTATGTAAGTACATCAGCACGTCTTTTATTTTGTAATGCTTTAGTGTACATCAAAACATGGGCGTAACGGCTTGGTTATTATCTTCGTGCCCAAGGTCATATTGATCGATATGTCTCTTAAATCGCTGGAAAATCCCAACACACCTTTCATGGAAAAAAAGAAAGTACCTAGTGCGCACTTCAAAATTTTGCGGTTTTATACCATCGCGATTTTTGTGAAAGCCTGTCTTTGTCTTGTGAGTGCCTGGGTGTCAATGTGTGGGTATGCGGTAGCCGTCATACTGTAACCTCTACGGAAACTACAAAGAACGCACGCCCTTTAAGTAGTTAGATAGTAATCAGTGGCGTGCCTTCGTGTATCAATCAAGGCAAGCCCCAGTCTTTATAACCCCAACGAAAGCACATACTGCTGCCAGAGAACATTTCAGACAAAGAAGAGTTCAGGATATTTATCGACTTTTGCAGACGGGGAAAAACTTAAAATTTTAGGTTCCGCTAATAGGCACGTTTTTTTCAGATTTTTAAGCTTTTCCAATCCGAGGGAAACGTTTTATTCGCACTATTTCCCATTTAGGTACATTGCAGAGGCTAAGAAACCTTAAATATCTTTTTTAAATTGTATAGTGCCTAGCAAATAAAAAAATTACAGCACCTACCACTATTGAATTCTTTTTTTCTACTTTAAAATATGCGCCATTAATTTTTGAGTATAGCGCTTTGCACGTTGAAATTGTAGATATGTACTCGTACATACATGAACAAATTTCATTATCGTTTTATCGTAAGTTTGGCATTTATCCGTATGGTAACACCAGACAGAAGCCGGCTTCAAAGTTTCATATAAAATTACTTCCAAATTTATTTATTTATTTATTTGTTGAATAGTCTACAGATTGAAAAAAATCTTACAGACTAATTTTGAAAATATACATGATAACGGAAAAGTAAACAGAAAATGTAAGTAAAGTACAACCAATTGATTACAGTTTACAAATTAAATCTAGACAAAGCATGATATAAAATATTAGGTAAAAGCATTTGAACTTAACTTTACTAACATAATAGTTTATAAAGAGTATCAGTATATTATAGGCATAATTAAGATAAATAAGCTCAGTAGGGAGCTGATGCGTGGTGCCCAGAAGGGGGCATTTGAACCAGGAAGGACTCAGTAGAATAAGCTCAGTAGGGAGCAGATATGTAGTGCCTAGAAGAGGAAATATATTAATACTAATATCGTTACGTATTTAAGACCGTAAGTAGATATTTTTGAATACAAAGTAGCGAGTCGCAGACATCAATATTCTTACAGTGCTTGTTGAAATCGTAACTCAAGATTCGGAGAGGTTCATGCAACTCAAAATTGGTTCTGCATATGTTTAAGTAAATTAGTTGGAAATGTCTGGAGGGTCTAATGCGGACATTAAAGAAAAGTTCGCCAAGCAAGAATGGGCTATCTATTATCCCTTTTGTGAGTTTCACCATAAATAACACTCCAAGCATTTCCCTACGACTTTGCAAAGTAGGAAGCTGTATAAGTTTCAATCGACTACAGTAGGAAGGAAGATTCATAGACGGGTCCCATGGTAAATTTCTTAACGCAAAGAGCATTAAATTCTTTAGACCACCGTTTAACGAACGCCAGGGTACCTTTGGCTCTATTCACGCACGATTCGATATGTGATTTAAAGTCCAGTCTAGGATCCATTGTAACGCCCAAGTCAACAAAACTAGTGACTTGTCTAATAGTATAATCATCAATAGAGTACTCATATGATTGGTAGGATTTTCTGGTGAAGCAGATATACTTGCACTTAGGTAAGTTCAGTGACATAGCATTCACATTGCACCATTCAACTAGCCTGCACAGATCTGATTGAATTTTTTATATTTAAAAATTTGTAAACTGTAGTGTACTCATACAAACATACGTACATAGCAAGCAACAGCCACGACCCACATGCATATCTGTTTGTATGACCGCATTTGAAAAATGCATTTGACACCTTCGGCCAATAGCGTAGCTTGAAGTATGCCAATGCAACGGCTGAGCCAGCGTTTATTCTAGAGCTCTGTTTGGCCTCATGCTAAGCACTTCTATTGGCTAATGTAAGAAATTGCCAAGCTGAATTTGAATTCAGCTACATAGAAGTCGAGAAAGAGGAGGAGTCAAGCAAATCACTTTCTGTGATTTGATTTGTATAAATAGAGTAAGATTTGGAAATAAAAATCAGAATTAATTTTGGAACGAAACTCACAAGTTGTCTTCTATTTTATTTCTCATGATCTTTTCCGGCTGTCTTTCGGGATAGCCTATGTGATCGGCTGAATCTCTCCGGCCTTTATAATCAGAGAGATTTCCCTTAAAATAAAAATTATACATACACTGACCCCATAGGACAACCATAAAACATTAAAAGCGGCGCTGCCACATTTTTTGGAAGCAAAAATAAATTGTGGATTTTCGGGATAGGAATTGCATCTGGTTTGAATGAGCCATTATGCATCCTGTTAAAAATATATATTTATACAAGCATGCTTACATGTTCACCTCGTTCATCTTCTACACACTTTTAAACATACATTTTCTTTTCAGGTACATTCGCATTTTATTTAATGTTATTTTACTAAAGAAGTGAAGGGTTTTTACAGTTTTATAATGATTAGATATTTAGGTTATATGTTAAGTTGTTGTTTTTTCATCTTTTTATTTTTATAACCCGTTTTGTCTTCCTATACCTAATGCGAAAAAAGGTTCGGCCCAATAAAAAACGTTTTATAATTTTTTCATCCAAAGAAGAATTGACATTGCGCAGAAAATTTTGCATAAATTTAGGATTCGTTTATAAGCTACCGCCGTTCATTGAAAGGAATACGGAATTTAGATGCTCCATTGCTTTTAAAAAATAATGATTTGGTTTGTATAAACCTCCCTCAGAGACACAGTTAACATATGTGTAGCCATTGTCTGTCGTTTCACTTGGTCTCGAACCAAACTATAATATATCCTGAAAAGTTTCTAGTCCATCAAACTCTATTTAATTAATTGCTGTCATATCTTCAAGGAAATCGTTTTCTTCATTTACTTCTGCAAGCTATTGAATAAAAATAAGAGAAGTTAACATGAAGTAAACGTTTACCTCGATGACTTCTTCATCAGGTTCTCGAATTTCGTTGACTTCCCTGAAGATTTTCTTATTTTAGGGCGCAACGCTTCCAACCACTTTTCCCTAATGAAAGGCAATTTTGGAAACTTAAAAAAATGTACCCCACAATATTTGCTTTTGTGAACCGAGCTGCGACAAAAATCGTTGATATAAATACTACAGGTAAAACCGTTCTCTTTAGATTTTATTTTGAAGTTTTTAAGCAATACTTTAAGAAAGTTTTTAAGAAATATAATATTTGTCAGTATATAAGTCAAATAGAAAAAAATATTCAAAAAATTTAAAATAAGAAAAATTAAAAAAAAAAAAATATATTTTCGAATTTACACTGCACGTCTATGTGGATGCCTGGACACTGTAAAATGGCAGGAAATGAGATGGTAGATTAGCCTGCTAGAGGGGCACATTCGCTCCTCTTTTACAGTCCTTATTTTTAACAATTCTAGCAATAGTTATAATCGCAAATTGAAGAAAAATAAAAAGAAATTATTTTGATTTGTAATTTATTTGATTGAAAAACCACACAGAAAAGGCGTGGCGAAAAATAAATGAGTATGAGAATTGCATAAAAATGTCATTAGTGTCACTAACGGTTTTACCTGTAGTATTTATATCATGATCTAAACTTCAAACTTTGATATTTATATAATAATTATTGAATACTGAAGCATTTACTAAGGGTATTTAAAATTTTCATAATTCCCATCAATGGGGAAAGGTAAATTGATTAAATAATTTGAGGTTTTTGGGCGAGCACGTTTTGACCGATAACTCAGTTATCGATAAATAATCTGTAACGAAAACTCGTGAGAGACGGTCGTGTTTTGTTTGTGATTCTATAAACTCTAATTAAACATTTTTTTAATTTGGTTAAAATATCGCCATATGGTGTATAAATTATTTCTATGGCCGCATAGTTTATAATTTAATATATTTATAAACAATTAACCTGAAACATTAGTAAAAAACTAGAAAGACATTGACTTTATTATTGAAGTGGAGGCAGAGCACTCAAAATGTCGGTATCTGAGTGCAGGGAGTGCAGGGTGAAATTAGTGCAAATAGACGATGTAACTTCGTGCTCAGGTGGCTGTGAGGGCGTCTTCTGCCTTAAATGCACTAATTTAAAAAGAAATGAAATGAAACTGATGTGCGATAACATAAATATTAAGTGGTTTTGCAACCAATGTTCTTTATCTAATACAAATACGAAATTTATTGAAGTCAAACATTTGATACAAAAATACGATCAAAACAAACTAGGTAAAAGAGAAGTAAAAGATATAATCGAAGAAGTATTATGCAATAAAATCCAGCAGTTAAAAACCAGTTTAATTACGGATTTCAATAAACTGCTTGAACACCATGTGGAAGTAGGAATCAATAAATTAAGAAAGGATATATTAGAGGAAATATCAAAAACTATGGAAAATAATAACGAAAAATTAAACGAGGTCTTATCGAGTGCAAATGTGAATAACAACAACACAACTGTTAACAACGAAATATCATATGCAAAAGTAGCCGCCCAAAGTGAAAACCGAATTGTTATTAAACCGAAAGACAAAGCAAAGAAAAATAAACATACAAAAGTAGCGCGAAAGTGAAGGAAATCAACAACGGCGGTATATTAGTGCAATGCAAGAACAAAGAATCGTGTGAGCTGGTGCAGAAGAAGGTAGTAGAACAGATGGGAAATGAGTACGAGTTGGAGAAATCGAAAGATAAGAGAGAGATTAAGAAAATATTCAAGATTGTCGGATTAACAGAGAGGCTTAGCAGTGAGCGCTTGATAGAATGTGTTACTAAACAAAATAGTGTATGTGAGGGCAAAGAATTCAAAGTTATAAAAATTTATGAGAATTATAGCCGCAGAGAAGAATGCTTTAATGCTCTTATTGAAACAGATATAGAAACATATGATAATATTTTGAAACAAAAGAGAATAAATGTAGAGTGGGACTCTTGCATTACTTTTGAGTATGAAAGAGTATTCAGATGTTTTAAATGCTTAGGTTTTAATCACACAGCTGTAGAATGTATCAACAAAAAAGCATGTAGTAAATGTGGAGCGAATCACGACAAAAAAGATTGTTTATCAAATGTATATAATTGTGTAAATTGTTGTGAATTAGTTCAAAAAAAGCTTTTAGATGCGGACGTACATCATACTGCGTTCAGTAAAGAATGCCCAGCATATAAAAGATATATTGAAAGTAAATCGAAGATCAGAAAGTAGCAACTAAAAAATAGTCTAAATTGTTTGTATCTAAACATTAATAGTATATTATGCAATAAAATTGAATTTGAGAGGGTCATTGAAATAAAAAATCCAGCTATAATTTTATGTGCTGAAACGTGTACAACAAATGACATCACAAATCAAGAGTTAGAAATAAAAGCTTTCAAATTAGTACGATGTGACTCTCACAGTAGGCATACTGGTGGCGTGCTGATTTATATTCACAATACTATTGAATATAGCGTCAAATTTAATAAAGAAATCAATAAAAATATATGGTGTACCGTTATAAAACTGAAGCACTTTAACCCAAAATGGCAAATAGGGGTGGTTTACCACTCACCTAGCACAAGTGATGCAGATTTTTTGAATTATTTACGTAATGTTTTAGGCAGTACTTGTGAAACGTCCGAAAGTAACATTATTGTAGGTGATTTTAATATTAATTTGAATAATCAAACAACATATAGCGCAAAGCTCATTGATCTCTTTAGGTCATACGCTATGCATCAGAAGGTCAATTTTGATACTCGCATAACAAGTACATCCCAAACAAAAATAGATTTGCTTTTCTCTAACTCAAATGATATAGTGTTTGAAAAGTTAGGAGAACATCAAATTTCAGATCATGAAACAATTCAATTTAATATTAAAGGAAACCCCAAATTTAAGATGAGGAGCATTAAAAAAATAACTTCATGGGAGTATTATAATGAGGAAGCACTTGTTCACCAACTGCGCTATTGCGATTTTAGTAATTTTATGAATATTGATCTTGATAACAAGGTGTTTCAAATAAACAACTATGTTTTAAATGCCATGCAAAATCTGACTCATGAAAAAGTAGTGCAAGTAAAATTAATTAATAAATGGTACGACAGTGAGCTAGCCAACATGAATAAATATAAGTTCGATCTTTATAAGCGTGCCCAACTATCGGGAGAATGGGACGAATACAGAATGGTTAAAAAAGAATACAAAAATCTAGTAAAATCTAAAAGAGCTAGTTATATGGAATATAATATTGATATCAACAGTCATGATAGTAAAATGATGTGGAAATATCTGAAACAGGCTATATGTATTACCAAAGAGAGTAATACCATCAAAAAACTTATAATTAACGGTCAGTTATACAACAATGAATTTGAAATCGCAAACAACCTAAATAAATATTTCGTAGATAGCATATCAGAAATCTGCAATAACATAGAGGTATTTGATAGAAGAGTTAATTCATTTAGTCAGGAAAACGCTGTCTTTAAATTTTCCAAAGTGAATACAGTTGATATATTAGAAATTGGTAGCAAGTTCAAAGCCAAGAGAGGTGGTAAAAAATTAATGTCTGATGGTGTAGTTAAGGACGCAATTCCATATCTAGGTTTTTTCTATTCTGAAATAATTAACGAAAGTTTGAGTAATGGCATAATTCCTGCAGTGTGGAAAACCTCAACAATTGTCCCAATAGAGAAAGTCAAAAATACTATTAAAGCAGAGGAATTACGGCCAATTAATACATTACCGAGTGATGAAAAAATCTTAGAAATTGTGGTAAAAAATCAATTAGTTCCGTACTTAGAGAATAATAAGATACTTATACCTCAGCAATCAGGGTTTAGGAAAAAACATTCTTGTGAAACCGCCTTGAACATGGTCATAGCGGAATGGAAAAATGAACTTAATAATAAAAATTCGATCATAGCAGTTTTCGTAGATCTCAAAAGAGCGTTTGAAACCATTGATACAAAAATATTACTGGAGAAATTAGAATGCATTGGTATAAAAGATGTAGAGTTAGATTGGTTTCGGAACTTTCTAACAGGTCGGAAGCAAAAAACAATTATTGGCTCGTCAACATCTGACGAAGTGGACGTTAAGATTGGCCTACCCCAAGGCTCTGTTCTTGCTCCAATATTATTTAATATTTATATTAATGATATTAGTACAATTTTGAAATTCAGTTCTATTAAATTATTTGCGGACGATGCACTTATTTCTATTAGTGGAAAAAACGTAAATGATATTAGAGAAAAATTACAAAGTGACTTAAATGCTCTTTATATTTGGTTATGTGCTAATCGTCTCAAAATTAATATCGAAAAAACTAAATTCATGCTAATAACAAGAAAAAATATTGCTAATATAGATACTATTAAAATAAATAACGTAGAAATTGAAAACGTACAGATGATTAAATACCTCGGTATTATCATAGATTGCAAATTAAAATTTGATGCTCATATTGATTACACGATAAACAAGGTAGCTACAAAATTATGGTTCATTCAAAGAACGTGTAAAAGCCTGAATAATAGTTACAAAATAAAAGTATATAGATCCATAGTTGAGCCGTATTTTATCTATAGCGCTACTATTCTTGTCATAATGAAAGATTCGCAAATTGAAAAACTGCAAAAAATGCAGAATAAAGCTATGCGCTTTATCCTGTGCAAACGTTATGATACTCCTATAAAGGATATGCTTCTTAATCTAAATTGGATGAGTATAAAACAACAATTATTTTATTATACTATGAAGTTTATTTATAATATAAAAAACGGTAATCTGCCGGATTATCTAAAAACAAGCATTAAATTTAACTATGAGGTTCATAACATAAATACAAGAAGGAGAAATGATTTTAAATTACCTAACTACAAAACTGAATCTGAAAAAAATAGCCTTTTCTATAAGGGACTAAAATGTTTCAATGAACTACCGGAAACAGTTAAAAATTGTGATAATAATTTATTCAAAACAAGGTTATATGATTACGCGAAATCTATGAATATAAAATAGATTCTCTGATTTGAATGGATTTGTGGTACATGTTTCAATTAAATTCGATTCAACGCAAGTCAACATATTTTAATTTAAATACTTAAGGCAATAACTGCTATCTCTAGAATGTGTTACTGTTAATTATTACTATATATTATTGCAATAATTTACATATTTTTTTTTTTTTTTTTATTATACTTGTATGTGTAAACTAGGCTCTAAGAGTCGTAATAAATAAATAAATAAATAAATAAATACATCGAAATACATATATCGAAGTCCAAAAGAAATTGGGGCCATCCCCTTTCGTTTGATACCCATATTGTAGGGCAATTTCAAGGTTTTTGGGCAATCACATTTTTACCGATATCTCTTACTTACTTAAAATAGCCTTTAACCGCCTAGGCGATTTTGGCCGTCTAACTTGTTTCGCCAGTCGGCTCTTTCCGTCTTCGTTCATTCCACCACGTATCCTAGCCAGCGAAGCCGCTGGGTTTTAATTCGCTGAACTATGTCGACTTCTGCGTAAAGCTCATACAGCTCATCATTATATCTTCTCCGGTACCCGCCGTCGCTAACTTTCAGAGGTCCATAAATCTTTCGAAGAATTTTTCACTCGAATACTCCCAAAGCCGCCTCGTGAGATGCTGTCAGTGTCCATGCTTCTGTACCATATAGCAGGACGGGTACGATAAGTGACTTATAGTGTTGTTTTTGTTCGTCGAGATAAGACTTTAATTCTCAATTGCCTACTCAGCCCAAAGTAGCATTTATTTGCAAGAGTTATCCTTCGCTGGATTTCCGGACTTACATTGTTGTTAGTATTAATGCTGCTTCCCAGGTCACCGATAACTCAGTTGTCGATAAATTTTTCGAAATATATCGAAATCCAAATGAAACTTTGGGGTCATCCCCTTTCGTTTGATACCCTTATTGTAGAGCAAATTTAAGGTTTTTGGGCAATCAAATTTTCACCGATAATTCAGTTATTGATAAATTTATCGAAATATATCGAAGTCCAAATGAAACCTGGGTTCATGTCCTTTCGTTTGATATCCATATTGTAGGGTAATTTTAAGGTTTTTGGGCAATCACATTTTCACTGATAACTCAGTTTTCGATAAATTTATCGAAGTATATGAAGTCCAAATGAAACTAAGGCCATCCCCTTTCGTTTCATACCCCTTTCTTTTGATACTGTGAGGAAGTTTTAAAGTTTTTTGGCAATCACATTTTCACCGATAATTTAGTTATCGATCAATTTATCGAAATATATCGAAATCCAAAAGAAACCTGGGGCCTTTCCCTTTCGTTTGTTACCCATATTGTAGAGCAATTTTAAGGTTTTTCTGCAAACACATTTTCTCCGATAACTCAGTTATCGATAAATTTATCGAAATATATCAAAGTCCAGATGAAACCTGGGGCCATCCCCTTTCTTTTGATACTGTGAGGAAGTTTTAAGGTTTTTTGGCAATCGCATTTTCACCGATAATTTAGTTATCGATCAATTTATCGAAATATATCGAAGTCCAAATGAAACCTGCGGCCTTTCCCTTTCGTTTGTTACCCATATTGTAGGGCAATTTTAAGGTTTTTGGGCAATCACATTTTCACCGATAACTCAGTTATCGAAATATATCGAAATTCAAATGAAACCTGGGGTCATCCCCTTTCGTTTGACACCCACATTGTAGGGCAAATTTAAGGTTTTTGGGCAATCACATTTTCACCGATAACTCAGTTATCGATAAGTTTATCGAAATAAGCTGAAGTCCAAATAAAGCCTGGGACTTTCCCCTTTCGTTTGATACCCATATTGTAGGGTAATTTTAAGGTTTTTGGGCAATCACATTTTCACCGATAACTCAGTTATCGATAAGTTTATCGAAATACGCTGAAGTCCAAATAAAGCCTGGGACTTCCCCTTTCGTTTGATACCCATATTGTAGGGTAATTTTAAGGTTTTTGGGCAATCACATTTTCACCGATAACTCAGTTATCGATAAGTTTATCGAAATACGCTGAAGTCCAAATAAAGCCTGGGACTTTCCCATTTCGTTTGATACCCATATTGTAGGGCAATTTAAAGGATTTTTGGCAATCACATTTTCACCGATAACTCAGTTATCGATAAATTTATCGAAATATAGCGCAGCCCAAATGAAACCTGGGGTCATCCCCTTTCGTTTGATACCCATATTGTAGGGCAAATTTAAGGTTTCTGGGCAATCGCATTTCGATTGATAACTCAATTATCGACAAATTTATCGAAATATATCGAAGTCCAAATAAGACCTGGGACCTTCCAGTTTCGTTTGATACCCATACTGTACGAAGTTTCTACACCTGTATGCGAAATATTATAAGTTTAAGTCAAGTGAACTCAGAGTTATATGGAAAAACAAAAAAATTTTAAAGTAACGGTCTTTTTTCGAGGTTGGTCAACATTGGCGCTATCTCTATGCACTATGTTGTAAGAAGCCTATACAAACCTTGAATGGTATTCAAAAGCAAATTTTGTTACGAGTGCAATGAATGTTAATTTTCTCCAAAAAGATGAAAACTGACGGAGTTATTAAGATTTCCATGAAAACTAAAGTAAAAAAAAAAGTTATTTTGCCATATAATTTGAAAATGCACATATATGTATGTACCTATGGCTACTTGGTTTTTTATATGTAAAATTGGGGAGTTGCGTGCAGAAAGGGAACTTCTCTAAAATGTACGTTTTAAGATATTCGTGTTTTAAACTTTTGATGCATTGTAACTTTTTTGTTGTTGTAGTAAATATAAAGAAAACGGGTTTGATATTAATTTAATATAGTCTATTATCTTTTTACTTGGGAAGTTACAAGAGCGACACTCCACTCGCTAGCCAAAAACGATGAAATAAAAAGGTGATAGATGTGCCCTTTTTGCATATAACCAGGGAAGGGAAGGATAAATCTTGTTTTATTTTCACAAAAATATATGTTCAGTAAATATTTATAATTTTTTAATCCAAGTGGACAATTAGTACACATATTTACATACGAAAAAGTGTTATAAAGCTGTGAAAATTGAATGGAGTCGAAACGATATTGGACCACTACCTCATCCTCGGGTATTTATTTCGATAAGAGACCCAGAATTGTGTCAAGGTCCAAAGAAATAAGCTTGACTTTACAAGGCAATATTTGCATGCGTCCTTTGTGAATTAAGGTAACGATATGTAGTAATTCATAAGGCGTTTTTTATAAAGCACAAATTTATTTGATTTTATACTATATCTTTAATAATCTATATCGCTTTTACTATCTTCTGCATCAGATACTATACACGAACTAGCAGTGAAAAAAGAGGTTTTTTAGTAGTGTCCATCAGTCCGTCTCCACTTTTACCTCAGGGTAAAAATCAATAAGACCGAATTAAATAAAATCTATTTTTGTATCACTACCGCTAACAAGGGGGTTATAAAGCTGTGAAAATTGAATGGAGTCGAAACGATATTGGACCACTACCTCGTCCTCGGGTATTTATTTCGATAAGAGACCCAGAATTGTGTCAAGGTCCAAAGAAATAAGCTTGACTTTACAAGTCAATATTTGCATGCGTCCTTTGTGAATTAAGGTAACGATATGTAGTAATTCATAAGGCGCTTTTTATAAAGCACAAATTTATTTTATTTTATACTATATCTTTAATAATCTAAATCGCTTTTACTATCTTCTGCATCAGATACTATACACGAACTAGCAGTGAAAAAAGAGGTTTTTTAGTAGTGTCCATCAGTCCGTCTCCACTTTTACCTCAGGGTAAAAATCAATAAGACCGAATTAGGTAAAATCTATTTTTGTAACACTACCGCTAACAAGGGTAGCGGGCTCATTTTCATGCTCATGCGTCCTTTGTGAATTAAGGTAACGATATGTAGTAATTCATAAGGCGTTTTTTTATAAAGCACAAATTTATTTTCTTTTATACTATATCTTTAATAATCTAAATCACTTTTACTATCTTCTGCATCAGATACTATACACGAACTTGTGACGGACTTTTTCTTCGGTATGCTGGGGTAGGCTCAGTCCGTCCAGGGTTCTGAAACTAGATGTTCCCTAAAGGTCCTCTCGAAATGACAAAACCCTGATTAATATTTTTAAAATGTTTATTGTTGGGATTCACTCCTCTTTTCTCAAATCAATCTACAATCTTAATTTTAATTTCAAACTACGATAAGGGTGAAAACCCCCTACTCAGCCCTTCTTCGGCGGAGGTGAAAACCCACCGCTTACTATGACTTAAGACTCCTAGCTAAAATAAAGGCGGCTGAGGTGAAAACCCTCTGCTCGACCCAACCGTCAGCGGAGGTGAAAACCCACCACTGAATATAAACTCTGCGATAGTGAGGTGAAACCCCCAGTTCCGCATTCATCGAGGTGAAAACCCACGACTACTATACCTAGCTCTAGTCGCGAACGACTCAATTATTCTAATAAATGCTCGCCCTTTTATACTCTTTTTGTGCGCAGCAACCTTCCAATTTACAATAACAATGCTTAAAACTACTGTTCCTTAACCTAACGGCGCATCTTCCACTTAATTTCTAAGACCTTAGGTATATATGCGACATTTACATATATGTATATAATAATATTTTTAATAGTTTAATATTTTTAACAGTTTTTATACTGCCGCTACTTCCTCTTGGAATGCCCCCATTACATTCCTTCAGCTGTTCGCTCGCACTGCCTTGATCAGCTGGGCCTGCTGTTCACATAAATATTGGTGACGTCAATATGTATAAGTTACTTGTTCATTTTGCTGCATTCCCAACGCCTATTGTTATTGCCGTGCTTATTGTTATTCTCTTCTTTATGCTATGTCCGCTGCATCGGATGATCTAGTATGTAGGCATGCGGGTGTATGTAGCCAAGCAAAGCTGTTTGGGTTGGTGACCGACCCTTTTGCTAGTTGGAATGCTGGTAACTTGTTTGTGTAAAATTTCGGTTATTCCGGTAAAAACCCTGCAGTCAACTTAACTAGTTTTATACTAATCAAATACCAGTCAGCTAGGCGGCTTCAACTAGTTCGAGTTCTGTAATTTTTCCATATTAGCAACTGGTATTTTTAACACGGCGATGTCCTACGAGATGGCAATTGTCCTTCTCTGCATCAGCACCATACCAATTGGCTGACTAGTCAGCCTCTGCATCAGGAATATACCAGTTGATATACTTGTTATTATACACATCAGTATCATACCATTTAAGATACTAGTTCGTATATACGTCAGGATCGTACCAGTTGAAAGAATAGTTCATATATAAATCAGAATCATACCAGTTGGCAGACTAGTTCATACATATACATCAGAATCATACCAGTTGAAAGACTAGTTCATATATGCATCAGAATCATACCAGTTGACAGACTAGTTCATTTATGCATCAGAATCATACCAATTAACAGACTAGTTAAAAAAATCATCGGAATCATACCAGTTGTCATACTAGTTCATATATGCGTCAGAATTATACCAGTTGATATAGTAGTTCATTTATGCATCAGAATCATACCAGTTGACATATCAGTTCATTTATGCATCATGATCATATCAGTTGACATACTAGTTCAAATTTGCATCAGAAATATACCATTTGACATACTAGTTCATATATGCATCAGAATCTTACCAGTTGACATACTAGTTCATATATACATCAGAATCATACCGGTTGACATACTGCTGGGTCTATGCGGCAGGACATACTAATCATTATGCCCATTCAGATCGTACCACTTGTCATACTAGTCCACGAATTTGACATTCATTCCAGTTGGTATACTAGTCGGTCTATGCACCAGTATCATAGTCAGCCTCTACATCAGCAATATACCAGTTTATTCTTTAGAAAGCAGCGACTATTTGTATTTACTCAAACACGAAAAAGCATCTGTGAATTACAAGGTAAAAAAGAAGCAGTTACAAGAGAAAAAGAAAAGCAATTGTCCTCTTCTGCATCAGCACCATACCAATTGGTATACTAGTCAACCTCTGCATCAGCATTATACCAGTTTATATACTAGTTCATACACAGCCAAAAATGAGCTAAAGGCTCTGAGTTCGATTCTCGGTAAAGTTAACACAAGTTTTTTTTCTATATTTTTTAAATTATGTTGTTTATTGTATTTTTAATTTAATTATTGAATTCTACTTGCAATGGCTCCTTTCAAATTCCGCGTTCGTCAAGTTTGATTATATAGGTGAAGGCCCAATTGCATTCAGTAGGATCCACACTTTGTATGAAGTTTTTTAAACGTAAAGCGAAGCGAAATTTTTGCAAATGCTCAAAAACGAGGCGCGCATTTGTCAAAGTTTTATGTAATTGGTGCTTTGGGGTTGTATTTTTAGGTAAGGTAAATTAAGGTTAAGTTAGTCGTCCACTGCGGAGTTCCGGACCCACATATGATATATAGATAAAATTAAGTCTTATTTTTACATCAAAAAGAGTCAAAGTAAGACTGCTTTCATGCTGGGCCATACACTCGAGTTAAAGGAGCATTGGTAGAGTTAATTTATATTGTTGTTGTCAATATACTCAAGTTTATGCCGCAACGTAAAAAAAAAATGGCGGTTATATACCAACAGGTTGTCATAACCTCTAACGAGACTTTTGCCGAACTTCTCTTCCAACTTATAGTGTGCTGCTTTGATTTTTTCCCTATGAGTTGGCGGGACCTAGTTTTTTTTTTAATTTAAAAATCTGTGACTGTTCAAACAGTTGAATGCAATTAGGTTAGGTTAGGTTAGTGGCTGCCGCAGAGGCACACTTAGGCCAGTTTTGAAAAGCCCGTTGTGATACCACCAGCACTAGGAAAGTCAGTCCCGGGTCCCGGCCATTTGGAAAATCCCAGCGGTCTGGTTTAGACTATCCAGGAAGGGAACTCCCAAAAAGCGCGTTCCCGCGCCGCTTAAGGCCGGGCAGTTGCAGATGAGGTGCTTCACCGTTTCCTCTTCCTCATCATCTTTGCAGCTCCTACAGCATCGTCGATAGGGCACCCCTTCTGCGTGCCTACCAATAAGGCAGTGCCCAGTTAGAACACCTATTAATATTAAGATTTCTCTCCTTCTTAGGGCGTGAATGCCTCTAGATCTTTTATGATCCCATTTCGGCCAGGTTTGTTTGGATGTCCGGCAACTTGGGGATTGTTGCCACCTTTCGTTGGCTTGGAGTACACACTCCGTCAAGCCAACGAAAAGTAGCAACAATCCCCAGGCTGCCGGACATCCAAACAAACCTGGCCAAATTGGGATCATAAAAGATCTAGAGGGATCATAAAAGATCTGAATGCAGTTACAGAATTTCCATTTGATTTTCAGAAAAATACAATTGACATTCAGAAAATTACAATTGATATTCAGAAAACTTTCTGAATATAAACTGAAAAAGGTGTAGTATGATTTCAACCCGAGTTTCATACATACTTGCATACTAGTACGAACCAGGATTTTTCTCACTAGTATTATTTCGCCCAGCAAATTATAGTTGTATACTAGTATGTTTTCTGATTAGATTGGCATTGATTGGTTTAAGGGTAATCAGCAAAGAACTAGTATAAAAACATCCATAAAATGTATAGTAAACGAGCTAGGTGTCTGCTGAATAGTTTGGAATTGATTAGTTTGAAGGTAGTCAGAAATTAACTAGTATGAATACACCACAAAATTTTTAGGCGTAGAACTATAATGTTGCTGAGTAGTTTGGCATTGGATGGTTTAAAGCTAATCAGAAATGAACTAGTATGAATACACCACACAATGTTCAGTCAATGAACTACATTGTTTGCCGAGTAGTTTGGCAATGTCTGGCTTAAAGGAAATCAGAAATGAACTAGTATGAATACACCACAAAATGCATAGTCAATGAACTAGAATTTTCGCTAAGAAGTTTGGCATTGAATGGTTTAAAGCTAATCAACAATGAACTGGTATCCATATGCCACAAAATGCATAGTCAATGAACTATATTGTTTGCTGAGTAGTTTGGCCTTGACTGGTTTGAAGCTAATTAGCAATGAACTAGTATAAATTCACCACAAAATGTATAGTCAGTGAACTATATTCTTTGCTGAGTAGTTGGACATTGACTGGTTTAAAGGTGATCAGAAATGAACTAGTATGAATACACCACAAAATGTATCGTCATTGACCTATATTGTTTGCTGAGTAGTTCGACATTGACTGGTTTAAAGGTGATCAGAAGTGAATAGTATGAATACACCACAAAATGTATAGTCATTGAACTATATTGTTTGCTGAGTAGTTTGGCCTTGACTGGTTTGAAGCTAATCAGCAATGAACTAGTATAAATACACCACAAAATGTATAGTCAATGAACTATATTGTTTGCTGAGTAGTTTGGCATTGACTGGTTTAACGCTATTCAGCAATGAACTAGTATGCAAACGCCACAAAATGTATAGTCAATGAACTAGAATTTTCGCTGAGTAGTTTGGCATTGACTGCTTTTAAAACTAATCAACAACGAACTGGTAGGCATATGCCACAAAATGGTTAGTCAATGAACTAGTATGTTTGCTGAGTAGTTCGGAATTTGACTGCAGGGAATCTTCTATTTTACAAACATACATCAGGGTGTGCCTAATATTGTACAAATTAGATTTCATTAGCAAAATATGTAATTATGTAGGTTGTACGTTTGTATGTACATATAAGCATGAGTATATATTTTTGTACAAAATCATGTATGCGCTTGACGTGTAAAATGGCATATGTGCAAAAATATAAAATTTCAGTATACTTCATATAATTGGCTATATACAAAGTATAAGTATATGTCGTTTGTGCGGAACCGCGTATGTACTTAATTTAAGAAATGGCTTATGTGCAAATTATGAGATTTCAATGTTTTTGCATAAAAATTGATAAGTATAACATCTAAGTGTATTTCCTTGTGTGGAACCACGTAACTCGGTGGTTTTGCAAAATAGCGTATGTGTAAAAATCTAAAAATCCAGTATTGTTCATAAAACAGCTCGTACTTCATTTGAGCTTATGAAGCGTATGTATAAATGTTGTGAGGGCTCCGATTGGGGTCCTCACACTCCCCCCTCACCTACCGCAATAAGACTTATTATTAGTTGAAATAAGGCTTATTGTAGCCGTATTTTCCATGTTGGCGCTGGGCCTTTCGTACGTACAATGCTTAAAATATGTGTTAACTCTGTGATCGTTGCTATGTGGATCGAATTATACTCTTGCATTAAATTTATGCCTGGGGTATTGTTTAAAATTATTTTGGTCTGTGTCTGAGTGGCCGATTTTCTGCGCTTATCATTGGTGTGTTACGTGTTGTTGGTTTCTTCGCGCGTGTCCTAAATTGAAAAGGTACGAAATAATCACTTATTTCGCGGTTTTGTTGGTTGGCCATGTTATTGGCGTACTCCGCCGCCATTTGCATCCCGATTTCTATTGTCGATGCTTCACCCTGTATCTCTTCGACGAATTGCTCGTTTTCCGGTGGGAATTCTACCTGTGGACTATTTCTGGCTAATTCTCTTACCGATGATGAGCCACATCTCACTACTTTGTTACAGTCTCTTTGCTGTCGCGCTCTTAGCATTTGCATTGCTACTTTGGATGTCGATGGTTGCTCTGACTCTTGTGGCGCCTCTGGTTTCTCAGGATCTTTGGTATTCGTGGTTTCTTTAAACCTTACTCTTCGCTGAGGTGTGCTTTGCCTGTTTTTGCTACTCGATTGTTGCCTGCGTGTTTCACTCTGGTGTGGACCCTGCTCCTGCGCGTCCTCTCTTTGTACCTCGGCCTCGTGATAGGACTTCAGCTCGCTTAAGTGTGCTGTCCTTCTCTTTCCCTTGTGTACCTTGTCAAGCTCTACGATTACCGGTGACACAAAATTCATCACTCGGTGTGGGCCATTGTATTTGGGTGCTAGTTTCGCCGCAAAATTGTCTACTGCTTTGGACAACTGATGCTCTTTCACCAATACCAAGTCGCCTATAGCCGGTTGCCATTGTCTCCTGCGCAAGTTATAATGTCTTGCCTGCTCCGTCGATGCCCTCTGCTGCTTACGACGTACCATGTCATATACCTCCTTCATCTTTGTTGCTTTCTCGCTCAAGATGACCTTTTCATCGCCCGTGCCAAACGTCTGCTCGTCGTAGGTGCTCTTTGGAAAGTAGCTGGGGCAGAGTGTAGCCCAAATGGCATCACTTTCTACTGATATAGCCCTCGCCCAGGTATCGTAAATGCGGTATACTGTTTGCTATCTTCCTCCATGGGGACCTGCCAATAGCCGTTCTTTAAATCAAGGCTACTGATAAACCGCGCACTTCTAAGCCTATCTAAAATATGTTGGATACGGGGTAGTGGGTACGCGTCTGGGACTGATCGGGCGTTAAGCTGTCTGTAATCGAAAAAGTCGCCATTTACCATTCTTCCTCTTCGCTAGGACTATAGGGGCACTGTGGGGGCTGCGTGATGGCTCAATATAGCCTTTCTCTATAAGCTCATCGATCTCTTTTTTTATAATCTCCTGCATTTTAGGGTTTTTGGGGAAGTATCGTTGTTTAATGGGGCGGTAATCCCTCATGACAATTTTATGTTTGGCAATGTTAGATACACCCGACATATTTTCAAAAATCTTAAGTTCTTTGTTAAGGAATGTACTCACCGCGACATCAGTGGTGCTATGTGCTTCGGCGCGGGTCCTCGTGTTATCTTTAATATCTACGTCCAACTCCGTGATGCTTGTGCACCTCACCATCTTCCGCTCCTGGTTTCCTGTTTTTATTGCCATTGCGCTTTCGCCGCATCTCAGTTCCGCGTTCGCTTTCGCCATATAGTCAGTCCCAATTACCACTTGGTCCACTAGCCCTGGTAGCACTAACAATTCGCTCTGGTGTACTTAGTCGCCCAACGCTATTTCTGCTTCAAATGTTTCCACTACGTCCTTCGCGCTTCCATCGCCCATTACCACTCTTGTATTTATTTCTTTAGATTTACGTGCATCCAACCTCATTGCCATGGACTCGCTTACAAAACTCCGTGTCGCTCTCGTATCAATTGCCGCTGTGTCCTCTCTGCCATCTACCTTTACTGTCGCCAGGATTCGCCCTTGTTGTTGTTTGAATATGTTTGTTTTTGATGTGGATGCGAGGCTAAATTGTGTGAGACCCCACTCCTCGCGGCTAATGGGGCCTCCTGTCGTTTCCCTGTTGCCTACGACAGCAATCTCGATTTAATACACCCCTTTTGCCACACGTCCAGCAGAACTCGAGTCGAGAGTTACGGCACCCATAGGCGAAGTGTCCCTACTCCCCGCAGCGCCTACATGCTGTTCGTGGGTCTATGGGTCCTTGTTGCGCACTACTTGGGTTCCCCCCATAAATTCAGACAACAAAAATTCAGAAACACATTTTTTCAGAAATTTTTTTTCAGAAAGTCAAAATTCAGAAGTCAAAATTCAAAAGTCAAAATTCAGACGTCAAAATTCAGACGTCAAAATTCAGAAGTAAAAATTCAGACGTAAAAATTCAGACAGTAAAAATTCAGACAGTAAAAATTCAGAAAGTAAAAATTCAGAAAGTGAAATTCAGATCCAAAAATTCAGAAAGTAATGAGACGGCAGAAAAAAATTGAAATAAGTGAAAAACTCGTTTCACGAAGCATTGGGTAATTTTTCTTTTTTCTACTTTGCCAAAGCACTATGCCCAACTATGATTCCAACAATATAAAAATTACAGCGTTGAGAATTTGCTATTTCCACTCATGTCAAGCGCAATAACGCGATCAATGAAAACCAATGAATTAAAAACAAAACGCATTAATGAAAAACAAAACGCAGACGCACTAACAAATGCACGCAAAAATTGGAGAGTTGCTCAGCGCTCCAACATCACATGATCCCGTTTTACAAATGCATTTGCCTGTTACAACAGCAACAACTCTCTCTATTGTACTCTATCGTATATTAATGAGACCTTTTTTGAACTAATAATTAGTTAATACATGAAGACATGCATGGATGAAGGGGGTATGTCGCATTCTCACTCAATTTCTGTTTTTGGCATTGGTGAATAATGTTTATGCAGATATATATTTCTGTCTTATCAGAATCTGCCTATCGTGAAAATTGTAAAAGATAATTCATGGATGAAGGGGGTATGTACACAACTTTTCAATATGAATTGTGGAAGAAGGGGGTATGTTCCGATTTTTTCATATAAAACACTAAATATAAACTTATGCTTTTTATTGCATATTATGAAACGTCTTTTATGGCTTTGCATAATTTTTTTGTCAGTTTTCCATAAAGATTCGAAAAAACCTCAAATGTTTAAGCAAACCTTTAAAGCCGATTTTCTCGTTTCACTCAAAATGCGACATACCCCCTTCATCCATGCATGTCTTCACATGTTTTCAGAATGGAGTGCATTAAAAGTAATCAGAACAAACATAAGATTTCGAATATACGTTCGATTGTTCCCGTGGCGAAACAGATTACTTTTTTTGTAGCGAGTGAGCTCTTAATTCTGTTGCAAAAAAATCAAATGGATTTTTCATTTCTACTAATCTTGTTTTTAGAAAAAGACGTGAATCGAAGTGTTGCGCCCTATTGATTCGATATAACAACGTGACACCGATTGAACATAATGACAATGTGAAGGTCAAAGGGATACATTTACATGTACCAGATGCTAGAAAAGTAGAACTTTATTTATCTTATTTAAAATTCTAATTCATAACTATCATTTTTATGTGTTTATATATATGTATGTATTATTTGAATTTCTGAAAAAAAAATTCTGAAAAATGTGTTTCTGAATTTTTGATTCTGAATTTTGGTTTCTGAAAAAAGTTTTCTGAATTTTTCCTTCTTACTTTTGGTTTCTGAAAAATGATTTCTGAATAAATTTTTCCGAAAAATTGTATTTCTGAATTTATGGGGGGCACCCACTACTTGTTGTATTTGGTACGTTGTCGTTTTCTTGCATATAGTGGAAACGCTCCTCCTGCCGCCTGGGTACAAACGGTCTCGCTGATGGCCTTAGTGGCTCCCTCTCTGGTGTGATATTTTCAAAGTCTTCTACTAGTCTCACCAGGTCTTCCAGAGTGTTGAATTCGTTCCTCTTTTCCTCTTTACATATAGTTGGTACTCTCTCCTTGAGTTACGGTATATCCGGTTTAGTTTTTGCTAAAGGCACTACAGACTCTGAGCGCGCACAGGCGATACGTCGACTTCACCCCGCGGAAGTACGACTGATACTCCGTCGCGTGATGCCAAACTGGTGCCCCGTAGAGTAGTTGGCTCTTTACGACTCCTGCAAGTAGCTGGCGGCGCCCTTGCTTTGGTCCCCGTGCATTAAGCATTATCCTCGCTAACGATGCCACTGTTCTGGATGCCTTCTCATTAGCATATTCTAAATGCGTTTTGAACGATAGCCTCCTGTCTATCATAATCCCCAGGTACTTGACTGCTGGCAGAGTGGCGATGTCATGGCTGCCGATTCTTATTGTAACTTGCTCTACCTTCTTCCTGCTTGATACAAGTACGGCCTCTGTTTTGTGTTCCGCCAGTTGTAATCCGTGTTGTATTAGCCATGATTGAACACTGGCTATGCTTGTATTAGCTTTGTCGCATATGTCACTAAGGTGTTTAGCAGTAACAACCAGTGCGATATCGTCCGCGAAGCCAATAATTTCGACCCCGTGTGGTACTTTGAGCTGCAATACCCCATCATACATAATGTTCCACAGAAGTGGGCCGAGCACGGACCCTTGAGGAACGCCGCCTGTAATGTGGAGCTTTACCGTTCCATTTGACGTTTCATACTCAAGCAGTCTGCCGTCGAAATAGCTGCGTATGATCCTTCTCAGGTAATAGGACACACCTTTTCGATCCAGTATGTCCAGAATTTTTGCCCAGTTAGCGGTGTTAAATGCGTTTTTGGATGGTGCGTGGATGGTGGATCTTCCTTTCCTGAACCCGAACTGGGTTTCTGATATGCCCCCTACCTCTTCTATTTCTTTTTCTAGGCGATTGTAGATTACTCGCTCAAAAATTTTACCAGCAGAGTCAAGCAGACATATTGGCCTGTAGCTGGATGGTTCCGCCGGGTTTTTACCAGGCTTTGGCAACAGCACCAGAGTCTGACGTTTGCAGATTGAAGGGAATGTCCCCTCGGCTAGACATGAATTGAACAGGCTCGCGAATATTGACGTTTTATACGTAACTGCCACTTTCAGCACTTTGTTAGGTACGCAGTCTGGCCCCGGAGACTTGTTGTCCACGAGCCGGTTAACCGCTTGAGTAACTTCGTCCAGGGTCACTTCATCAAATGCGTAATTTGGAACGTTTGATATGGCAGACACCAACTGCCGTTGCGTTTAATTTAATGCATGGCGCGCAGCTTTGAAGGTAGTCCTGCATTCTAGAAAATCCGGCCTTTCTCTTGCTCGTTGAGATCGCCTCCTGGCGCGAATGCATTCTCGCCTTAGGGATTGTATGCTGTCGTTCCACCAGTAGGTGGAGTTGTGTTGTTTACCTGTGGACTTTCTGGCCATCAATCGCAAGCTGTTTCGATGTCCGCCATTACTTTAGTGGCTATATCATTTGCACTTCCTGTGTACTCAGATGTTGGCAGCATTTCCTTAAAAACATCCGGGTCAAATGTACTTAGTTTCCACCCGCGACCCTTAGGTAACATTTCTTTGGATGGCCTCCTTCCCCCGTCTATGTTGATGTCCACGATGATCGCTGAGTGATCGCTTTGCGTATAGCACTCGCTGATCTTCCACTCACACAGCCTGTAAATGTTGGCACTTACGAACGTTATGTCGATAATGGACCCGAAGCCATTTCTAGAAAGTGTGTGTCGCCCGCCTGTATTAAGTAGCGCTATGTCCAGGCATGCGAATGCCTCGAGCAACGCTCTCCCTTTCGGTGACGTTCGCTGAGAGCCCCACTCGACTGCCCATGCGTTGAAGTAGCCAGCTATAATAAACCGCTGCCTAGAGGTCGCGTCTGTGGATATCTTCTCGACAATTTCTTCAAACAGGTCCAATGGAGTGCTCGGTGGTATGTAGCAGCTGTATACGAAAATATCGCCTATCTTACCACCCACAAAGCCTCTTTCTTTAAGTATGGGCTCTACGTAAAGTGGGTTCTTTCCGCAAGTCCATATAGCGGCCTTACCGTCTGTGTCGGATAGCCAATTTATAGACCTTTCCCTGTATGGCTCGCTTAGCAGAGCTACATCAGCTTTCAGCTCGCGTGTTGTTTGCGCTAATAGATCTTGCGCGGCTTCGCAATGGTTGAGATTTAGTTGGACCAATCTCATAATGGTCTAAGTTTCTGGACCGCCTCTTTATATACCGGGCATTTGTTTCCACCGGTAGGGTGGTCAGTGCGACTTGATTCTCTTCTAGTGCACAAAAGGCACTTTGGCAAATTTGTGCACATCTTAGCGATGTGCCCATTGCTTCCGCATTTAAAGCACGCGTCCTTTACTTCGATTTCGCTTTTGCAATTCCTGGATATATGCCCGAAGTCCAGGCATTTATAGCATCGCTTTGGCTGTGATTTAACACGTATGCGGCATATGACCCATCCTATTCGGACTTTGCCGGCGGATAACAGCTTCCTCTTCCTGGCAGCTTCGGTGGGCATGGAAATCGTCGCCGTTTGAGTTCCGCCGTACGCTTTCCGAATGGATCTGATACAAGGCGGACTTACTTTGTAGTCCGGGAACTGGGAGTTCAGTTCTTCGCAGATTTCTGTTGCAGTGGTCACTTCATCCATGTCCGAGATTTCGAAAATGGTTTCTTCGGTGAGCGACTTGACTTCAGCTTTACCTGATAACGCCTGAAAAATTTCAAGAGGTCCTTCAGTTCCTCGTCCTCACTGTGCTCTTGGATAAATGTGGATAAAAGGTTGCGCATTTCATCCACCGTTCCAGTATATTCCACTCCGAATTCCACGCAGTATGCCACCAGATCCTCGCGGTTGAGGTAATAAATCCACGATACCTTTACCATCTTGATGCTGATCTTGTTGATTCGTAGTTGTATTTCCTCTATGTAAGTTTTCTCGTCGATCCTCGTGATCCTCTATATTACCCAGCAGAATTTTTAAATCCTATGTGTCGTTTCGTTGGCTTTATGTTACCCAGCAGAATTTTTAAATCCTCGTGTGTCCCACCTTAGTATGCCTTTCGCTTCAAATTTAACCCAGCAGATTTTAATCCTTCTGATGATCCTTGTGTTTTTTTTTTTTTCAGAAGAGGAGAAAGCATCGAAAGCCTTAAAGTCAGTGTGGGACTTCAACCTAACACTAAAACTCCAACCGTCATGTACCGATCCCCCCGGTACTACCGTTAAGTATTCCGTCGGGAGGTGGTTTAAGCACTAGTCTCAACGTCTGTTGGTCGGCGTAACCGTCCAATTCAGTTCTTGACTGGGGATCTTTTTACTAGATTTTATTTATTTTTTATTCTACTATTCAGCAGTGGCGTGCCTTCCATATAAGCCGAAAAGCCCGGCTTGCCTAGCTAATCCCCTATGAGCTGCAATATGTTCATTTGGGTTCTTAAAAGGATATCCGGTTTTTATTTCCCTGCCTGCCACCTTCTACCTAATAGCTGATAATAGCATAGAAACATACCTAAAGCTTTTCCTGCCACCTGCCGGCTGATAGCTCATTTACATAAAATTAGTTCAGTGCGTGATGGCCATCTCTTTCTTACTTACTTAAAACAGCCTTAAACCGCAGGCAAGGACGGCCATCTCGCTTTTACTTATTGGCTTTTACGGGGCTTTCAAAAGTACGAATCTGCGTGCTGAAGCAATTGTTTTTTTTTTTTGAATTTGGAAGTAATTTTATATGAAACTTTGAAGCCAGCTTCTGGCTGGTGTTACCATGATTGTATACCTTAATAATAGTGATAAACAATGGTTACCATACGCTATAAATGCCAAACTTACGATAAAACGAAAATGAAATTTGTTTATGTATGTATCTAAAATTTTAACGTGCAAAGCGCTCTACTCAAAAATTATTGGCGCATATTTTAAAGTCGAAAAAAAGAATTCAATAGTGGTAGGTGCTGTAATTTTTTTTATTTGCTAGGCACTATACAATTAAAAAAATATATTTAAGGTTTCTTAGCTTCTGCAATGTACCTAAATGGGTTGGAAAAGCTTAAAAAATCTGCAAACAATAACGTGCCTATTAGCGGAACCTAAAAGTTTAAGTTTTTCCCCGTCTGCAAAAGTCGATAAATATCCTGAACTCTTCTTTGTCTGAAATGTTCTCTGGCAGCAGTATGGGCTTTCGTTGCGGTTATAAAGACTGGGGCTTGCCTCGATTGATATACGTAGGCACGCCACTGCTATTCAGAATTCGTCTTGAGAAGGTCGTTCTTGTCCACCAAATCAAATACATGAATAAATATAGCTACATACTCTTATATACGTAAGCATAAAAATGTAAGATATTAAAGCTTGGCCCTGATTTATTCACACTTACAATTACCAGTTGATCGTCTTCGACGATAGGAAGATGGAAAGGCCGTGGTTCCAATCCGCCTCTATGACAATGACGCATGTTTACAATCACATGTTACATGTTTACTATGAAAGACATACACTTGCTCACCCAATTAAACCCTTACGCATTGAGCCAAGACAGTTGGACGGGCCGTGGGTCCAAAACTGTCCTCAGTAGGCAGTATTCGTCGTTGTTGATAAGGTCACCTTGGCCTGGCGGTTGGAAGGGCTGTGGTCCCAAACCCCTTGAAGTCTACTCACCCACGTTTCAAATGAAACACGCAATCTTAAACCGGCTGTTGTTGTAAGCCAAGACAGTTGGACGGGCCGTGGGTCCAAAACTGTTCTCGGTGTGCAGTATTCGCCGTTATTGATCAGGTCTCTTGGACCAGTCTGTTGGAGGGGCCGTGGTTCCAATCCGCTTTACACCTACTTACCTATGTTTGTGACCCAAGACAGCTGGACTGGCCGTGGGTCCATAACTGTCCTCAGTCGGCAGTATTCGCAGGATGGTGTTTTACCTCTTATTTGGGGTTTTCTACTAGCTGGTTTGCAATTTGGACGGTTGAAAAGTCGTTGTCTCCAATCCATCTGACGATCTTCCAGCCTCGCTCCTAGGTCTCCCTGCTGCGCCGCAACTTTTCCTGGCTTCTTTGCCACTTCATGGTTTCCGCAATTACGTCACACGCTGCAGTCCATTTTAGTTCGCTTTGTAGCATGTGCTCCACTAGTGTTTCCGGGGTGTAATCCTCACCGATGATGCTGCGTAGCCTTGTTCTGAAGCTAATCGATCTAGGGCATTCGAAGAATACGTGATAGACGTCCTAAACCGTTTCCGCTCCACAGTGGTCGCAGAGGTTTTTTTGCTCATGTTTGAATCGGTGAAGATATTCTTTGAAGCATCCGTGGCCGCTTAGGAACTGGGTCAAGTAGAAACCCACTTCCCCGTGTGCTCTCGTTACCCAATTTTTAATATTTGGGATACAGCGGTGCGTCCACCGCCCTTTTGTGGATGTATTCCATCTATGCTGCCATTTTAGCAAGCTATTCTCTTTCGCATCGGTCCTAGAGTTTCTGTCCTCAGAAATCATAGCTGCTTCCTCTGCCAAAATGTCGATTGGGCACATTCCTGCGATTACCAGCGCAGCATCAACTGAGACCGTTCTAAAGGCACTACAGACTCTGAGCGCGCACAGGCGATACGTCGACTTCACCCCGCGGAAGTACGACTGATACTCCGTCGCGTGATGCCAAACTGGTGCCCCGTAGAGTAGTTGGCTCTTTACGACTCCTGCAAGTAGCTGGCGGCGCCCTTGCTTTGGTCCCCGTGCATTAAGCATTATCCTCGCTAACGATGCCACTATTCTGGATGCCTTCTCATTAGCATATTCTAAATGCGTTTTGAACGATAGCCTCCTGTCTATCATAATCCCCAGGTACTTGACAGCTGGCAGAGTGGCGATGTCATGGCTGCCGATTCTTATTGTGACTTGCTCTACCTTCTTCCTGCTTGATACAAGTACGGCCTCTGTTTTGTGTTCCGCCAGTTGTAATCCGTGTTGTATTAGCCATGATTGAACACTGGCTATGCTTGCACAGAGCCAAAAATGCCTAATAAAATTAATAAGATTGTCTTCATGATCAGCTTTTGGGCAAAGGGGTAGTCGCAACGGTGCAAACGAAGAAAAAACTGTAGGGAAATCTTTTTGGTTTTAAGAAGAAATTCTTATTAAAAAACTATACATTTAGTACAAAGGTGTAGTTAGACGCTGGCAATTATCAGTATACGATGGCCGGATGGTTAGCAGCTGGGTTTAGCAATCGAAAAATTGTAAGTTCGATTCTCTCTCTTTTTTTCCTAATTAGAAATGTTAAAAAGAAATCTTCTTAAATATATTTATAAGATTTTCCTTTGAAACATTAACAACTCTACACATATCGGTAATTAGAAGCTAGCAATCAAAAGTGAGCGATGGCCTGATGGTTAACAGCTGGGTTTATCATTCCGAAAAATGTAAGTTCGATTCTCGGTGAGGGCGATATCATTTTATTTTTCATTTAAAATATTAAAAAGAAAATCTTCTTAATAAAATTAAAAAGACGGTCTCTACAATAATAAGAAGCACATCTTCTTGAAGAAAATCTATAGAGATATCTTATGACTTTTGTTCTATTTTATTAGGCATTGTTGGCTCTGTGTGTATTAGCTTTGTCGCATATGTCACTAAGGTGTTTAGCAGTAACAACCAGTGCGATATCGTCCGCGAAGGCAATAATTTCGAACCCGTGTGGTACTTTGAGCTGCAATACCCCATCATACATAATGTTCCACAGAAGTGGGCCGAGCACGGACCCTTGAGGAACGCCGCCTGTAATGTGGAGCTTTACCGTTCCATTTGACGTTTCATACTCAAGCAGTCTGCCGTCGAAATAGCTGCGTATGATCCTTCTCAGGTAATAGGACACACCTTTTCGATCCAGTATGTCCAGAATTTTTGCCCAGTTAGCGGTGTTAAATGCGTTTTTGGATGGTGCGTGGATGGTGGATCTTCCTTTCCTGAACCCGAACTGGGTTTCTGATATGCCCCCTACCTCTTCTATTTCTTTTTCTAGGCGATTGTAGATTACTCGCTGAAAAATTTTACCAGCAGAGTCAAGCAGACATATTGGCCTGTAGCTGGATGGTTCCGCCGGGTTTTTACCAGGCTTTGGCAACAGCACCAGAGTCTGACGTTTCCAGATTGAAGGGAATGTCCCCTCGGCTAGACATGAATTGAACAGGCTCGCGAATATTGACGTTTTATACGTAACTGCCACTTTCAGCACTTTGTTAGGTACGCAGTCTGGCCCCGGAGACTTGTTGTCCTCGAGCCGGTTAACCGCTTGAGTAACTTCGTCCAGGGTCACTTCATCAAATGCGTAATTTGGAACGTTTGATATGACAGACACCAACTGCCGTTGCGTGGGAAAAAGTGTATCGACCACATTTTTAAGGAATGCCGGACATGTCGGCATGGCTTGCCGTTGTTTCAACTTTTTCAAGACCACTTTGTAAGCTGTACCCCAGGGGTCATTCTCCGCTTCATCACAAAGGTTAAGGAAGCATTGTCGCTTGCTGTTCGATATTGCAACTTTTAATGCATGGCGCGCAGCTTTGAAGGTAGTCCTGCATTCTAGAAAATCCGGCCTTCCTCTTGCTCGTTGGGATCGCCTCCTGGCGCGAATGCATTCTCGCCTTAGGGATTGTATGCTGTCGTTCCACCAGTAGGTGGAGTTGTGTTGTTTACCTGTGGACTTTCTGGCCATCAATCGCAAGCTGTTTCGATGTCCGCCATTACTTTAGTGGCTATATCATTTGCACTTCCTGTGTACTCAGATGTTGGCAGCATTTCCTTAAAAACATCCGGGTCAAATGTACTTAGTTTCCACCCGCGACCCTTAGGTAACATTTCTTTGGATGGCCTCCTTCCCCCGTCTATGTTGATGTCCACGATGATCGCTGAGTGATCGCTTTGCGTATAGCACTCGCTGATCTTCCACTCACACAGCCTGTAAATGTTGGCACTTACGAACGTTATGTCGATAATGGACCCGAAGCCATTTCTAGAAAGTGTGTGTCGCTGTATTAAGTAGCGCTATGTCCAGGCATGCGAATGCCTCGAGCACCGCTCTCCCTTTCGGTGACGTTCGCTGAGAGCCCCACTCGACTGCCCATGCGTTGAAGTAGCCAGCTATAATAAACCGCTGCCTAGAGGTCGCGTCTGTGGATATCTTCTCGACAATTTCTTCAAACAGGTCCAATGGAGTGCTCGGTGGTATGTAGCAGCTGTATACGAAAATATCGCCTATCTTACCACCCACAAAGCCTCTTTCTTTAAGTATGGGCTCTACGTAAAGTGGGTTCTTTCCGCAAGTCCATATAGCGGCCTTACCGTCTGTGTCGGATAGCCAATTTATAGACCTTTCCCTGTATGGCTCGCTTAGCAGAGCTACATCAGCTTTCAGCTCGCGTGTTGTTTGCGCTAATAGATCTTGCGCGGCTTCGCAATGGTTGAGATTTAGTTGGACCAATCTCATAATGGTCTAAGTTTCTGGACCGCCTCTTTATATACCGGGCATTTGTTTCCACCGGTAGGGTGGTCAGTGCGACTTGATTCTCTTCTAGTGCACAAAAGGCACTTTGGCAAATTTGTGCACATCTTAGCGATGTGCCCATTGCTTCCGCATTTAAAGCACGCGTCCTTTACATCGATTTCGCTTTTGCAATTCCTGGATATATGCCCGAAGTCCAGGCATTTATAGCATCGCTTTGGCTGTGATTTAACACGTATGCGGCATATGACCCATCCTATTCGGACTTTGCCGGCGGATAACAGCTTCCTGGCAGCTTCGGTGGGCATGGAAATCGTCGCCGTTTGAGTTCCGCCGTACGCTTTCCGAATGGATCTGATACAAGGCGGACTTACTTTGTAGTCCGGGAACTGGGAGTTCAGTTCTTCGCAGATTTCTATTGCAGTGGTCACTTCATCCATGTCCGAGATTTCGAAAATGGTTTCCTCGGTGAGCGACTTGACTTCAGCTTTACCTGATAACGCCTGTTCCACGCCTCGCGGTGTTTGTGTCTGAGTGCTTGGTGAGCTGAAACAACAAGTCACCTTTCGCAGTCTTACGGATCTTCCGAACCATTGTGTTCATTTCTCTTAAAGCCTCCTCACCCTTTACCGTCTTTAAGATGTCCGCATACGACCACTCTCCCGTTTTTTTTATGATAATGGCGTCTGGTCGATCCGCCTTCTTTCTTGGCCGCTTCTGTTTTTGGGCCGTCTTCCATGTCCCTCCTTGGTCCTTCGATTCGCGTTCCTTACTCACTGCTGAGTCGGATGCATTGTCCGTCGTTTCTTGGGCATCCTTCTTTTTCTTTGCCTCTTTTTCGGAGAAGGCGTGCTACCGGGCTCACGCTCTCGGATGCGCTTGGCGCGTTGCTCTTGTGGCGCATTACTCAGTGGCGGAGACGTCTGAGACTCCTTTGTAGCCACATCGCCCTTTTTCCCCAGAGCTTCTTTGGCCTCGTCGTACGAGACCGAGATCGCCTTCACCAACTCTTTAAGGCTTTGAGTTATGGAACGTTTCCCACTTCCCATAAACTCGCTTAGCTCGCTTATTAGCTTTCCCAATGAGTGGAAAGCATGTTCCTCCTCCTCCTTGCCGCCTGGGCCGTCGCAGTTGTCCACGGGGGGTGCCGCATCTGGCCAGTTCCTCTCGAATGAGGCAGCAGCTGGAGGGGCTGACCTCGGGGGAGACTGCATTAGTCTCGACCGCCTCGCGAAGGGATCTACGCCGACCGCTCCATCCAAATCAATTAGGCTGGCTGGCGTTTTCTCCATTGCAGTGACAGCTGGGGCATCCGCAGTCCCGTCTGCGAGCCCGCCAACTGCACCCTTCCTATGCGCAGACACCTTTCCTTATATGTTTTTCGTTTTTTATTTTACTTTGACTATTGTGGTTTTTATTTTCTGTCTATTTTATTTTATTTTTTATTTTATTTTCTTATTTCTTGTTTACAAATTTCCCTTCTTTTATGTTATATTATCTGTGTTAGTTTTACATTATTTTTTGTATTTTAACTTATTTTTGTTTTTAATTTGTGTTATTATGATATTTTTGATTGTTATTAATATTATTATTTTTTTTTTTATTCTTAGTTATATTTGTATTATTCTTATTCTTATTTACTTATATTTGATACAAACTTTTAATTATTTTTATTTATTGTTAATTTTTTTTATTTATATGTATTTATTTTATTTTTGTTTTTATTTTTAATTTTAGTTTATTATTTTATTTTTTAGTATATATTATATTTGATTTTTGCGCTGTATTTTGATTTTCTTCATTATTATTACTTAGTTATATTAGTTTTATTGCTATATATTTTACGACCCTCCCTATTGTCGCCAAACTAGTGGTTTGGGACTTTGCTAATTGGCAGCACTAGCAAATGTCACTGGTCCAGCCGATCTGTTCCCAATTTTTGGGTGACAAGATCAGCTGTATTTGACACTTTTTGTTGATTTTAGTTGCTGTTTTTTTCTGTCTCGTTCGCGTAATTTTCCAATAAGCAAAACCCTCAAATTAAATAAATATTGGAAATTAGTGTTTAAAAGGTGAAAAATTTTGTGAAAAAGGCACTTGTAGGCCGCTCAAGTGCGCTTCCGCTATGAGAACACTTACTAGGCAAGTTAAATGGTTAAACCATGAATTACTACCTTTGTGGTTTGTTGTTCTACACTTAAAATAATTTTTTATTTACGAGCTGATTTTCACTTGACTTCACCCGCGCACTTCCAATGTATGTGTGCCTGATGATCCTTGTGTGTATGTATGTCTCTGCGTGTATACTAATTTACTGTGATGTCTTCGCTGCCTCTATGTGTTTTGCTCAAGATCCTTTAATCTTCTTTCTCTGCGTTGTTGTATAGTCCCTGCTCGGGCGCCATTTGTGACGGACTTTTCCTTCGGTATGCTGGGGTAGGCTCAGTCCGTTCAAGGTCCTCTCGAAATGACAAAACCCTGATTAATATTTTTAAAATGTTTATTGTTGGGATTCACTCCTCTTTTCTCAAATCAATCTACAATCTTAATTTTAATTTCAAACTACGATAAGGGTGGTAAGGGTGAAAACCCCCTACTCAGCCCTTCTTCGGCGGAGGTGAAAACCCACCGCTTACTATGACTTAAGACTCCTAGCTAAAATAAAGGCGGCTGAGGTGAAAACCCTCTGCTCGACCCAACCGTCAGCGGAGGTGAAAACCCACCACTGAATATAAACTCTACGATAGTGAGGTGAAAACCCCCAGTTCCGCATTCATCGAGGTGAAAACCCACGACTACTATACCTAGCTCTAGTCGCGAACGACTCAATTATTCTAATAAATGCTCGCCCTTTTATACTCTTTTTGTGCGCAGCAACCTTCCAATTTACAATAAAAATGCTTAAAACTACTGTTCCTTAACCTAACGGCGCATCTTCCACTTAATTTCTAAGACCTTAGGTATATATGCGACATTTACATATCGTTCCGTTTCTGCCTTAACCTCGTAACTACGCATTTTGAGAAAACTCGTTTTTTATGTGGAAGTGTATTTAAGACATCGAGAAATTCGAATCCAAAATCAGTTTGGTTGAATATATAAACCTTCGTGGTTTTTTGTACGATCCATTACCTCGTATCTACATTTTTAGTATGCAAAACTTGAGAATTTCAGTTGGTTTTCTACGATTTCTGAAATTTTCTTTTTTTGTAGATACGAGGTTAAGGCAGAAACGGGACGATATATGTATATAATATGTATCATATTTTCTAACTGCTTTTATACTGCCACTACTTCCTCTTGGAATGCCCCCATTACATTCCATCAGCTGTTCGCTCGCACTGCCTTGATCAGCTGGGCCTGCTGTTCACATAAATATTGGTGACGTCAATATGTATAAGTTACTTGTTCATTTTGCTGCATTCCCAACGCCTATTGTTATTGCCGTGCTTATTGTGTTTCTCTTCTTTATGCTATGTCCGCTGCATCGGATGATCTTATTATGTAGGCATGCGGGTGTATGTAGCCAAGTAAAGCTGTTTGGGTTGGTGACCGACCCTTTTGCTAGTTGCAATGCTGGTAACTTGTTTGTGTAAAATTTCGGTTATTGTCAACAAGAATATTTTCTCATGTTGGGCCGCTGATATTCCGGTAAAAATCTTCTATTTTACAAACATACATCAGGGTGTGCCTAATATTGTACAAAATAGATTTCATTAGCAAAATATGTAATTATGTACGTTGTATGTTTGTATGTACATATAAGCATGAGTATATATTTTTGTACAAAATCATGTATGCGCTTGACGTGTAAAATGGCATATGTGCAAAAATATAAAATTTCAGTATACTTCATATAATTGGCTATATACAAAGTATAAGTATATGTCGTTTGTGCGGAACCGCGTATGTACTTAATTTAAGAAATGGCTTATGTGCAAATTATCAGATTTCAATGTTTTTGCATAAAAATTGATAAGTATAACATCTAAGTGTATTTCCTTGTGTGAAACCACGTAACTCGGTGATTTTGCAAAATAGCGTATGTGTAAAAATCTAAAAATCCATTATTGTTCATAAAACAGCTCGTACTTCATTTGAGCTTATGAAGCGTATGTATACATGTTGTGAGGGCTCCGATTGGGGTCCTCACAAACTAGCAGTGAAAAAAGAGGTTTTTTTAGTAGTGTCCATCAGTCCATCTCCACTTTTACCTCAGGGTAAAAAGCAATAAGACCGAATTTCGTTAAAATCTATTTTTGTATCACTACCGCTAACAAGGGTAGCGGGCTCATTTTCAAAAATTTTCAATATCAGTACACTACCTATTTTCACACGCTTAAAATTAACACCTTATTGGACTAAAATTACTGTATACTCCAAAAATTCTCAGAGAACCTTAAAAATTTTCTTGAAAATTTGTAGATTTTTTGCAATTTTTGCATACCTTTTTAAAATTTAGCTCAATAATTTTTGCTAACACCTTGATTTGTTTCTTAATAAAGAAACTAGTTAAAATAGTTTTACTGAAGTCGAAGTTGGTGAAAATTGCAATTATCCCTATTTCAGAATGTATAAGAAAAACACTGTACGGACGTATGAGCATCAAAAAATAGATTTAACAAACGAAAAGCACTCAACATAGCTAAACATTTCTATAAGTTAGTCAGCCAGTTCAGTAAATATCATACCCATATTTGGAGGGGACATAAAACATAGATTATTCTTTCTAATTAGCCGTTTTACGCAAAAAGGGCACATCTCACTTAGTGCCCTTTTTGCACGCAACTCCTCAATTTCAAATTATATGGAAAAATAACTTCGTCAGTTTTCAACATTTTTGAGAAAATTAACTTTTATTGCACTCGTAACAAAATTTGTTGTTGAATACCATTCAAGGTTTGTATAGGCTTATAAAATAGTGCAAGTTAACGGCACAGACCACACAGCAATGTAATGGCTTTTGTAAACAAAAATTGTTCTTTTGAAGCTGAGCTCTAAAGAACAATATAGTTGCTCTATTAATGTAAACAATTTGCAGCTGCCGATTTAAAGATAATTCGAATTTAATGTTGCATTGGAATTTGTCCACAAAAATCAATCGTAACATATCCCCAACATAGTATGAGTCATGACACACGCAATAGCCAAAACTAATAAAATCAAAACTGTTACTTGAAACCACGAATGTAATCTTTCCGATCGTAAAGTAAGATTTCTAATAAATAATTTTGAGGAATTTATAAACAAATAATTTCTTAGAATGTTCTAGTTTATATGTAGCTTTATTATTGTGAAATACTTTTAAGCTAGCCTATAAGAAGGAGTGAATTCCTGAATAAAAAGTAGTTCTAGTGAAGAGCTGAACTCAGCAGCATAAACCGCGTCTAATTATTTCGCCCATGCATGCACATGCCGGTGGGTGGCTTGGTGTGGGTGATTGGAAAATAAACATTAGGGTGGCACATTTTTTAATATTTTAGGCATCGCGCCTAAAATGCCGGCCCCCTTGCGACACGCAACATTCTGACCAGCCCCGGGATTTCCATCACGCCGTCTCTTAGGCTAGGTTCTTAAGACTAGTGGTGTGCTGGATAGCACTGTGCCCGCTTGCCTCCTTCGAGCCACCTCCTCGAGTTGGGGTCTGTTACCACTGGTTGTTTGGCCGTGTCGTACCTAGCTGTTAAAGAGAGGGAAGAAACTTGAAAAAAATAAAGTGGTATATTTCTTGCCATGGAGCCATAAAGTGAGAAAAAAGAAAAACAAATTATTTTTTTTTTTTTTTTTTTTAAATTAAACTTACACCTAAATTTAAACCTAACTTACATATTAGTAGCGCCCGATAGCACAAAACCAAAAATTGTGCTGTGGGCTATGAGTGACCCGCACGAAGATGGCAAAGTGTTCGGGGTCATAATGTCGGCGTAGACGTCGCCGCCGAGGATCAGTTTCACCGGCGCCGACATAAAAAATTGTGGGTCGGCCAAACGCACGTGCTCATATGGAGCCGCGATTTTGGCGTCGACTTGGGTTGCCGGACTGATGCGATTGAAATTGCTGATACACACCGCGTGTGCTGTGACGGACGTGTTGTTGCCATGTTTCCCTCGGATTCGGAGGAAGCAACCTTGCTCGCCGCCAGAATGGGTGAACTGCAGCCCTAACTCTTCCGCCAAGCTGCGGTCGATCGCGGAGCGGGGTGAGCACGCATCAATTAGTGCTCGGACGTAGCAAAATCCGCCACCCGCTTCCAGTTTTACCACCGCAGTTGGCGCAAGGGTGGTCATGGGGCGCAACGGTGGTCCCATCCTGGCGAGAGCTCCGTTGCCTCCGTCGCGGAAACCTCGGGTTGGCAGCTGGCGCGGCTGAAGGGCCAGTCTGCCGTCTGGGCGGCTTACATCACTAATGGTGCGTAGCTGGCGCGGCTGAGTGGCCAGTCTACGCTCGTCTCGGCGACTGTCATGACGTTGTCGTAGCTGGCGCGGCTGAGGGGCCAGTCTACGCTCGTTTTGGCGAATTTGATCATAATTTCGTAGCTGGCGCGGCTGTGTGGCCAGTCTACGGGTTTCGGCGTTGTGGAGACTGGGATTACGAAGCTGGCGCGGCTGGGGGGCCAGTCTTCGCTTACGACTGTTGCGATGAGCGCGGCGAGATGAAAGGTTGTTGTCGCGTTGATGTTGGTATCGTCGTTCGTGCGCTAGAAGGGGTCGGAATCGCCGTAGGTCCGACACCCCTTGAACCGGCTCGATTACTTCGCCGTCCTCCTGGGTCAGCCCCGTCTCAGAGGCCTGGATAGACAGAACCTCTTCTCGGCTGTCTTCTTCTCTGTTCTGGGTTGCTTGCTCGGCTGGCCACGCTTCTTCCCTCTCGGCTTCTTCAACTTGTTGGGCCCAACTCTTATAGGCCACCGGCTGGTCATCAGTCTGGAGGTGGAGAGTGGTGTGGTGTTTGTCACCACACCGTCGGCACCTGGCGTCGCTGGTGCATTCCCTAGCCCGATGCACCATTGAAAGGCAGTTGTCGCAATATCCCGCCCGGATAACCTCCTTCAGACGTTGCAAGGGTGCCATTCCGTGATAAACATCACACGCCCGAAGGGGGTGGTTTTCACCACACAGAGGACACGGTTTCGGATACCGGGCGGCCATACGAGCGGCGCGTTGGCGTAGGGAAGCATGGCGAGTCATGCTGCCGAAGACCGAAAAAAAGAAAAGAGAAAAAAATTGGTTTGAATAATGTATACGGTTGCCCATATACATACGTGGGAGGAAAGTGGCGAGTAGCCGAAGTGACAAAAGGGGAACTTGAAATGACGTATCTTCAAGTATTTCCAAGCGGAACCAGCTATTTCCTAATATTTGGGCCTCTGTGTAACGTTATCTGAACGTTTTTCCCTCCCTGGTGGCAATGAAGTTGCGGCGACATGTTGTCGTCCAACTGTTTGCCGCTTTACGTGAATAAACACCTGATGCACCCTGTGTGTTTCTTTTCCTTTTTTTCTATTTATTTTCTCGCTATTGTCCGCTAGATGGCGCAAGTGACATTAGTTTTCCGTACGGGCAACCCTTTTCTTACTAGTGTTGCGCGGAAGCAACATTTTCGGTACCCGATTTGATACCGATCCCGGTAGAGAGTGGTTGAGTGGCGGTTTAACTTTTGTTGTTTTGTGGGCAAAACAGTCCTGCCCCCCAAAAAAAAAAAAAAAAAAAAATTAAATAAATTAAAGGAAGAGAAAAAACGCCAAAGGTTTTTTATTTTTTTTTTTTTTAAATTTCTATTTATTTATTTTTTGCAAAGGTAATTACAAAAAAATTATTTATACTCTTTATGGTTTATTTCTCGGTTAATTTTGGCCGACCGAGTGAGAAAATTAAATTTCTACTCCCTATTTCTGGTTCGGTACGCGGTACCGATTTTTGGTACATCGGGTTTTCGGTACCCGATTGTGATGCCAGTATTACATCACTAATGTAATGTCCGAATATTTGCATCACTAATTGGCATGATTTTATACAACCCTGCCTAATTTTGTAAGTGAATGAAATGGAATTGTAGGGACTGCAACAAAAAACAATTCCATTGTTCATTTTTCTCTACGGGTGTAGAGAAAAATCGAACATTTCATTCGTTTCCGGCAACACATGGCAGCAGCACACTATCAATAGAAGGTAAGTAAAATTTTGTTTTAATTGAAAAAATATGTATTTATAACCTATATTTTTTTCTTTTCAGGTTTGGGGACTATAAGACTACCAAAAAACTACCGTACCAACAATACTTAGTTGGAAATAGCTCAACAGATTTTCCTGGATCACCAACGCTGCATGAAATTAATTCGCCAAATTCAACTGTGAGCACACCTGCTACCACCACCACAGCTGTTGAGTCAATGGAGACACACGAAAATGCAGAAAATGATGGTCTAACCGCTGCCACTGATTTCACATTACGCAATAAACGTGTTACTGAATTGGCGGGATCCTTTCCATGTAACTCGCGCCCTGCTACAGTCACTGCTACAACAAGTAACTCTCCGAATACGCCCGAGTCACCACCTGGCTTGTTGGCTTTTACATTTGCAGAGCTGCTCGATGCTGTGACGTTACTGTTTGGTTTCGTTTTGCATTCTGGTGAGCCCAATATAATACGACTCACGCGATTTGGTGATAGCTTAGCTAGATTATCAAGGCTCTCGTTGCGTTTGTGTCATCATCACTGCTCATATTTTGTTGTAGCTGTTGGTCAAACCACAGATGATGGCCTCAAGCCGTTGTGCGATCACAGAGAGCAACTCACTAGGCAGACAGTTTTTTTTTTTCGACAATAGCATATTGCATATTGTATCCATTTCTGAGTGATGATTTTGCTGCGTCCGATTCAGTAACATGAACATGTTACGACAATAGCAGACTGCATGAGGCATTTACCTGCATATTGTATCCATTGCTGATTGATGATTTTCCTGCGTGCGGACCCAATAGGTGAGATTCGACGCTCACGTTAGAAGCCGTCTGGTACTGACAGGTAACTCGGTGCGTGTACCTTTAAAGGCGAAGGAATGGTCCGGCGTGAAACATTAGCAGGGTTTGAACGTGAGTAGCTGGTATTACTTGAGTTTAACTGTGTCTTTAATAGTTTCTGTCTTTGTCTAGATGACCGTGGCATGGTGATGTGGCACATGGGTGTCGTGAAAAAAAAATACGTGGAGTGTCCACTCACATTCGTGCACTTGTCTTTCAGCCAATCCCTACTATAAGTTCGAGCTTTAGAAGGAAGAATGTAGCATAATAAACGTACACGCATGTGTGCACAAAACTCGAAGAAAGTTATTGGATCAGTCCGGGTGTTAGCCGAGCGACGACGGCTCCATGAACGAGGAACGCGCGGTAAGTCAGCATCTCTGGAAGTTTCTATTGCTTTGGGTCGGTAAAGCCGGGATATCCTTCGTGGTGTCACGAAACTCGTTGTTATCCCCCCACACTAAAAACCTTGACACAGCGAAGGGGCAGTGATTGACCCCACCCCCCCAAAATAGTGACCCCTAAGGGTTGGCAAATATTCGTATATTTGAATCACCATATGTACATATTTTGAAAACCCATTTCTGTGTTAAATTATGGCAACAGCTGGACTGCTTGAATTTGTTTTACTAAATGTTATCATGTTTGGCTAGCCAATTGTTTTGGGACATTTATTGGGTACGCAAAATTGTTGACCAACGGCCACCGCGAACCTAATTCGCTATTGGTTGAGAGGCACCTCGTCCTTAGGCCGCAATGCCCATTAATTGTAAGGGAGCCATTATGAAGATCGTGCCTTTTTTTTTTTAATGTGTTAAAATTATGAGTTCAGGAAGCAAGGCTGCATAACAAAATAAACAAAATTTTTTTGAAAGTAACTTTATCAAAAAAAAATATTTATAAAATTTCGATTTTGCTAGCATCAAAACCAAAATCAAGAATTTTCGTTTCCACATCATGAAATAAGAAAGGTGACAGCAAATGAACAGCTGTTTAATTTTTTTTCTCTGTTCTTTTTCATGATTTTGATCAATTTTATTTAGTCAAATTGTTGTCAAAAGCCACCTTTTTGTGTACAAACTATCGTGCAAAAATTTTCTAGGAAGATTTTGTGATATTTACAGGTCAATTCTACTGTGGTAATAACTTTATTATTACCGGCAAACAAATTCACTCGGCAACTTTTACTCCTTTTTGGTATTCTGAGGGCAAAAGTTTTCTGGTAACACCGTTACCACCAAAATAGGTGGTAACATGTGGTAACATCAATATAAAACAGCTGATGTTTACTTTGAAAAATAAAAAAGCGAAAGGGCAATTGAACAAAATAAAGTGAAAATTAAACAAAATAAATAAAACAAAGTGAAAATCAAACAAATAAACAGGTATATAGTATTAATAAATCACAATAAAAACTGTGTATTCCCTGCAGGAGCTCGGGATGGTCTTTGCAAAAGGCCACGTACAACCGCAACTGCGCTGGGGTGGTGCGTGCATATTTTCTGTAAATAAAATAAACAATTTTTAATAAATTTCATAAAATATTTACCAAATTTACTTACTTGTTCATTTCCATTTTGCAGTCTTCTTCTTTTTGATAAACAAAAAACATATGGCAGGTGACTAGCCGGGTGGCTTTTCAATTCACCATACACACTGGTGAGTTTTTTTTGCCATTAGAGCGTTACCATCTGCTCAGAATCGCAGCCACTTTATTTGGTAACGTATTTTAGGGAAAATTGTTTGCCGATGGCAATTTTACCGGTAACGCGCAGCATAGGGCTGTTAGTGTGAAATTGGCAAACATTTAAGTGAAAAAAAAAGCAGGTGGATGTATAGCAAAGCCTGCAACTTCACCGCAGTGCCCATTTAAATTGCGTTTGGGAGACTACCAAAGCCCGCAACCTCCACACTAAAATTACCAACAAATGGTTAAACAAATGCGAGTTTCAACTTCTTTTGCGGGCAATGCATGCACATATTGAATATCACACATATTATTTACCGAAAAAGACCATAATTATATTCCAAAACAAGCTGTATTCAATAATTTTTGGCTGCAAACTTTTCAATAATAAATTTGTAAACAAACCAACGCAGTTTGACAAATATTTGGCAGCCCAAAATACTTTTAACAACAACAGCAAACATACGTGATTTTTCTTGCCTCAACCTGTTATATATAAACCTTGCGTGTCCATTTGATATTTCGAAGTTTGAGTATTTTGTATGGAAAAATATACTCTGACTCAAACAGTCAAAATAAACAAAATTTTGAGATTTTGATTTTAGTTTCAATGAAATGAAAAGCTTTTCGTTGATCTAAAAAAGTTTAAACTTTTGAATAACGAAGTGACTGGATGTTACCACTGTGTATCAATACCAAGTGTAAACTCTTCTGCATAGACGTCAAAATTCCAAAATGAGTTTAACACCTGTTTGAGGTTGTGGTTAATAACAAGTGTGATATCATAGACATAGTCGTGAAAACTTCAAAGTGAGTTTAGTCACCTGTTTTTAATTTCCTTTTTTGTCTCACTTCTTTCCATCTTCCCATCTCTTTCTACCATTAGGTAAAAGATAGGAGACCGCCATGTTGATGTGTGCAGGATGTTAAACAACGCCATTGCTTTTCTGTTATTCGGTGCTGGCGACATTTTAATATGTGCAGGATGTAAACAAACCGACATTTTAATGTGTGTTGTCAAAAGAAGAGTTCACACTTGGTATTGATACACAATGGATGTTACCGTCAGCAACGGTGGTTAGACAGTTGGCGAATCGCAGTACTGGTCTTTCCGCTAGACCTAAGTAACTTCTGGGTAAAAAAACTGGGTTGATTGTGTGAGGGGATGTCCTTTGCTTCGTAGCAGATGGATTGGATATTCGGTGGCAGATTGGTTCGCCCATCTGCGTTAGGTTCTCTCTGGCCTCTTTGTGGAGTGCGGATTAGGGGAGATCGGATTGTTAGGATGAGGCATCGGGCCTCGCACCATCCCCTCCATCGGTTGGGAGCAGGATCAGCTTGACCACCGGTCTTTTGACCTGACCCTTCTCGGTCATGAGGTCGACGACACGTACTCGGTTATCTTCGCCGGGGTGTACGTTGGTGACTCGACCGAGCCTCCATTCGTTTGGAGATAAGTTGTCTTCTTTGATGACAACGAGATCCCCTACCTTAATGTTCAGTTTTGACTGCTTCCACTTCACTCGTTTTTGAAGTTCGGTCAAGTATTCAACTTTCCATCCTTTACAGAAGGTATGATGAAGGGCCTTGAGGGGGTGTAAAAGTAGGTCGCCTCTCAGTTGGTGCACCCTGGGTAACGCTAAATGACCTACATAGCCTGCACGGCTAGTTTAGTTTCTTGTATTGCCGGATCTACGAGAACGGTACCAGTACTTGTGCTGTACCCATCGTGCCGAAACGACCCGGGCCGTTTTCTTATATCGACCCGGCCAAGAGCAATACACTCGAGGTGACCCTGTCTGACATTTAGGCAGGGCTACACCTCGTTACAACAACAACAACAAGGGCCTTGAGCTTCTGCCATCTGTTAATCATGGAGGCAGAGCTTTCATGTACATTTGGTTCTGGTGGAGCCATAAGATGACTTCCAGTGAGGAAGTGCCCAGGAATCAGTGGTTCTAAATCTGAAGGGTTATTGGACGCGGGACTTAATGGTCGCGAGTTGAGGCAGGCTTCAATCCTACATAGTAACGTATGGAACTCTTCATGCGTGAACTTGTGGGGCGAGGCTATCTTTTTAAAATGGCTTTTGAAGCTTTTGACTCCTGCCTCCCAGAGTCCCCCCCATGTGTGGAGCCCCTGCTGGAATGATATGCCATGTCATTAATTGATGACTGTATTTGGAAATGGTTTGATCTCGGGCGTCCGAGATAAATGCCTTAAATTCGGATCGTAAAGATCGTGAGGCTCCGACAAAGTTAGTACCATTGTCGGAGTGAATGTTTTTCGGACATCCTCTTCTGGCTATAAAACGCGAAAGGGCTGCTAGAAAGGATGGGGTACTCAGATCACTGGTCGCTTCCAGGTGGATCGCTTTGGTGGTAAAACAGACAAAGAGGCAAACATAGCCTTTTGACAGTCGACACCCTCTTCCTCGGAAGCTTTTGAAGTCGAAGGGACCTGCAAAATCTACTCCGGTATTCGTAAAAGCGCGCGAAAACGTTGTTCGTTCGCGGGGTAGGGTACCCATAAGTTGGGTCTGCGCCCGTTTCTTGTAGATGGTGCAAATCTTACAATTGTGAATGATAGCCCTAATCATGTTTTTGACATTCGGAATCCAGTATTGGCTGCGGATTAGACGGAGCATTAATTGGTTTTCCCCATGGAGCGAGATTTTGTGTATCATTTGCACAACTAGACGCGTTAACCTACAATTATATCGGAGTATGATTGGATGACGCTCGTTGTAAGCGAGGTCTTCCGACGCCCCAAGACGACCCCCGGCCCTGATAATCTCGTCCTTATCAAGGAACGGGTTAAGTGGCAATATCTCGCTTTTCCTGTCGATAACTGTCCCCTTCTTCAAATTTACGTACTCCTCAAAATAATATTGCTTCTGATATCGTTTAATCAAGATCTGAGTCGTTGTCTTTATCTCATCGGATGAGATTAGGCACGACTTTTCTTGAAAGGAAGCTTTTGTTGTGGGATGTGTTCTTCGAAAGAATCTCATAATGTATGATAGTACCCTCAAAGCCCTAGGTAAATCCGAAAACCGATGTAGAGTCTCGATTTCTTTTCGCTTCGATATTGCGTAGGTTTGCGCTCTCTTTTCCTCCACGGATGTATGAAACTCGGTTTCTTGTGCTGGCCACCCTGAATTGTCTTCTTGTAACCAAGAAGGTCCCTGCCACCACAAAGAATTGTTGACCAAATCCGTTGCCGGTATTCCTCTGCTTCCTAAATCTGCCGGATTCGATTCAGAATTGACATGATGCCAATCATTACTTCCGACCAAGTCGATAATCTTGGTTACCCTGTGTGCGACGAATGTTGACCAGGAACATGGTGGTTTCCGTATCCATGCTAAAACGATGGTGGAATCCGTCCGTAAATGTTGTTTGATCTGCCCTAATTTTATATTTTGGAAAATCGTTTCCATTATCTCCGCCAAGAGTACCGCGCCGCAGAGTTCCAAGCGCGGCAGCGAAATGGTTTTTACCGGCGCTACTCTCGTTTTGGCAAGGAGAAGGTTGACGGAGATCTGGTCATCCCTCTTTACGCGCATGTAGACGGCTGCAGCGTATGCTTTTCCGACGCGTCACAGAATCCATGGATTTCGACCTCGTCTTCTGGCGAAAAATGTACCCATCGTGGTATCCGGATGTTGTCGATTTCGTTGTAGTCCCTTTTAAAATTCCCCCATCGTTCCAAAGTGTTGGACGAGACTGGCTCATCCCAAGCAGTACCCTCCAACCAGATATTCTGCATGAGTATCTTGGCCACAATGACCATTGGTGCAAGCCATCCTAATGGGTCGAAGAGCTTGGCGATGGCGGATAATATTGCTCGTTTCGTGAGCTGTTCACATTCGTCCAGTGACCCTGCCTTAAAATAAAAGAGGTCAGAATGAGCATTCCATCTAATGCCCAAAGCCTTAACGGTGCTGGTGTCTTCGAACGCCAAGAAGTCCGATGCGAGAGTATGCCCCCCCCCCGCTAATACATCATCCACGTACATCCCCTCCCTTAATATATTCGATGCTGTTGGGAATGATGTTTCTACGTCATCAGCTAGTTGCAAAAGGGTTCGTATTGCAAGATATGGTGCGCAATTAACCCCAAACGTGACCGTCTTCAACTCATAAAGACCTATTGGTTCTTGTGGTGATGTGCGGTAAACTATCCTTTGAAATTTGGAATGATTTTCGTTCATCCAAATTTGTCTATACATCTTCTCGATGTCACTATTGAAGACATATCGATATAATCTTCAACGCAGTATAAGGACTGGGAGATCTGCTTGAAGCACTGGTCCTGGCAGGAGAATGTCGTTTAGACTTGTACCGTTTGACGTTGGGCTCGAGGCGTTAAAAACGACTCGCAGCTTTGTGGTGGTAGACTCCGCCTTTACTACGGCGTGATGGGGCAAAAAATAGTTATCAGACGATTCAGCTGATATCATGACAGTAATTTTTTGCATATGCCCTAATGTCTCGTATTCAGACAGGACCCTGGTATACTCTTTTCCCAATTCTGGGTCCTTTGCTAATCGTGTCTCATTCCTAAAGAATTGCGAACACGCCTTCCTAAGAGACCCACCTATATTTAGCTTATCTGGGTACTCCTGTCTGAATGGTAGCGAGACTACATATCTCCCATCCTCATTCCTATGCGTAGTTTCTTTATACAACTTTTCGCAGTATTTATCATCTGCGTTTGGACTTTTTTGTTTGGGCAGATTTTCCAACTCCCAGAACTTTGTGAGTTCTTTGTCCAAAGCGACTTCGCTGTAAAAGGACCTTCCTCGTTGACATAAAATCGTTTATCTGCCAAGACTAAGTCTGGAAAGGCCTGCATAGTCATAGCGTCGACATAGCAGGATGGCAGATTTCCAGTTAGTTTGGCCAGAATTAACACGGATGTGGTTAGGCTGAAGTCAGGGTCCACTGTTGAACGCAGTTCGATGTTGGTTGCCTCCTTGACTTGGGCCGATACGGCATTCGTTATGCCCGATACACGGGCATTCATTTTCTTTGCCGGTAAGTGGATTCTGCGCTTCAGACGTTCTGCCATAAATGAACATTCTGACCCAGAATCTATCAGTGCTCTAGCTGGGAAGTCTGTACCATTATGACGAATGGTTACTCTCGCTGTCCCTAGCAGCACACCTGCTTGAATGTACATGGCAGGATTTTACGTTCTTATCGTTCGCCTCCCGTCTCCCTTGAGATTGCGCAGAAGTGGAAGCACCATTATCCATATTGTACTGGGTGTTGTTGTTTGTTTCCTGATTCTGACGCGGTTCTATATGTAGGAGCGTATTGTGTCGAGAGTGGCACTTGCTGCAGTCGTATGAGCTTGGGCACTTCGTCACGGTATGTCCTGGGGAGAGGCAGTTCAAACACCCCTGGTTGCTTTTTATAAAGTTTACTCGCTCCTCCGGCGTTAACCTTAAAAAGCGGGTGCATGCTCGTAATTTATGGCGAGTCGATTTGCATTTGGTGCACATGAATTTTGTGACCTTTGCTTGGTACGTACCAAGCTTTTTCGCAGGTGGATCGTTCGCTTTTTTCGCCGTTTGTGGTTTTTGGCCTTGCGGACTGGCACTTCCCACAAACCCAGACACTGTTTCGAGTGTCTGGAAATGATTGGACAAGAATTTGTCCATATCCTCCCATTTGGATATTTCCACCTTATGGTCTATACTTTGCTCCCATAGACCAAGCGTACTCTCTGGCAACTTAGTCGAACACAGATATGTAATAATTGCATCCCAATTAGATGTGTCTATTTTGTGACTTCTTAGGGACGCCAGGCAATTATTAATTTGTCGTTGCAGGGTTTTTATCGCGCTGCCACACTCACTCTCTACCTTCTCTAAATTAAATAGTATTTGCAATTGCGTGTTTACTAAGATACGTTTGTTTTCGTATCTCTCACATAAATTTTTCCACGCTGTATCAAATCCCTCATTCGTGAGTGGACTTTTTTCCACTATATCCCTCGCTTCCCCTTTTGTCTTATTGACGAGATGAAACAGCTTCTCAACGGGTGTTAGGCGTTTGTTCAAAATATAAATGGCCGTGAACATATCCCTAAACGTAGGCCATGAGAGATAATCGCCTTTGAATACTTCAGTATCGCATGGAGGCAGGCGGATACTGTGTTCCCGTTCAGACTGTTCGGCTGGGCTTTTCACTACCTTCGTGAGTGTTTCTTGGCGTGTAGCCATATTAGACATGCAACGTAAATAAATTGCATATGTACTTTTGTATTTATTTTTCACGGAGGTAATGCCTGCCGCGTCTAACTTACTTGAGCTCATTAGCTCATCGTACGCCCCTTTAACTTTTCTCCAGTGGACTTTCAACTCCTCTTGTTGCAGAGTTAATGTATGGACAGTATGGGTCTCTACATCTGCATCATTATAGTCGGACTCGAACTCAGTGATGTTATCAGCTAATCTGATGAAGTTATCCATTTTATCTCAACTGAGTGTTTGTTTTAGGCAGACAAGGAAAAGAGGGTGAGAGATGAAGGCTGAATGGGTGAGATCGCAGAGATTGCCCCAGGGAATTCAAACGCCAAAATAACAATTTCAATAATAACCGTCTTAGAATAATTATTTGTTGAATATTTAAATTCTTTATTGTTGCAGACTTGGCCGTATTGTCTGACCCTTTGTTCAACAATGTATAGCAACAACAACACCCACACACGTATATATAGGTTATGTGGGAATGTGATTTTCGCAAAAAAAAATTTAAATTAAAAGTGCGCGGTGGACCTAAACGAGCGAGAAAGTGATTGTTAGTGAATTTAAGTGAAAAAAAATCGTGAAATGAACTGAAAGCCTTCGATTACACTGATTGTGCGCGTTTCAATAAAAAAAGTGATGAAAAGTCAAAACAAAAACAACAATCGAAAGGCTCTGTGAATGTGAGGTTATGTTACCTCTTACTTTGCGCTGTGTCTGGAAAACCTTACCACTGGTGGGGGATAAACCAGATAGTCGCAAAGCTGAATTTCAAAACGAATTATGTGACAAATAAGTCAATTTAACTTTCACTCAAACTTTCTTCGCACTTGCGTTTAGGCGAACTCGCGGCACTTTTAAAACACTAATATTTTTCACACAAAAAAAATTGGCAAGAAATATAACTTACTTTGCTTTTGATATGGTGATAGCTAAAGTAAAGATGATTTTGTGTTGTGTTGTTGTGGCTGACTTTAATAGCAAGCGGCTGTGTGTTTTTTGGACAGTTTTGTGGCAGGCTGTAATTCCAAACGGCTTTGTTTCACTGCTGCTTGAGTTGTTGGCTGTAAATTTTCCTATTAGTGGACTGATTTTTCTTCGATTTGTGGTAGACTAATGGACTGTAGATTTTGTGTGCTGGTTCTATAATTGAACGGCGAGATGGACCATGAATAAATTCGAGGGGTGTCTTTGTTTGTCGTTGGGACAATTTTTGATCTCTTTGATAAGACACCGCGCTCGAGTTTATATTTTGTAATGGGAAGAAATAAAAAGATCGAAAAGCGAGAAATTCTCGATTAGTATAATGGCCGTTTATTAAGTGAAATTGTGTCAACAAAGTTTATGAAATTACCTTATTTGTGACGTAGAAGAAGTCCTGGGGCTGATGTGTGTCCGTTGGCAGTTGGCAGAAAAAGAGGCGGTTGTCAAGTCGTTGACAACCGTTGAACCGAAAACCATCCTCCGGTCTTAAGGGGAGATGGACCCACACATGCGCACCCACTTGCATGTATGTGTGTGCTGACAAAACACGAATAGTCATGCATGCACATGCCGGTGGGTGGCTTGGTGTGGGTGATTGGAAAATAAACATTAGGGTGGCACATTTTTTAATATTTTAGGCATCGCGCCTAAACACCAGCCTTAGGGATAAACACTGCCGTGGCGCTTCTCCAGGAGCCCGGAATGTGGTTGAGAGCCAGGCAGCCTGTGAAGAGAAATACCATCCGGCCCGGCAGCCTTATACGGTTCAAAGCTCTTAACTGCCCCCTTACCCTTTCCTCAGTGATGGGTATATTTACTGCCAGGTTTGTTGCAGGTGCTAGTGGTGCGTCATGCAGATTCCCCGGAAAATGTGTATTCAAGAGCAGGTCAAGGGTTTCCCCTTCCGTGCTGGTCCAGGATCCGTCAGGTTTTCGCAATTAGCTGGCTGTTTGACTTTTCGAGAGGACTTGTCTAAGTCTCGCTGTGTCGTCGACTTTTTCGACGCCAGTGCAGAAATTTCTCCACGAGGTTCTCTTCGCTTGTCTCAGAGCTTTTTTGTAGGCCCTTAGTTTAGCTTTATATTCGTGCTAATGAGGCTCAGAGCCGAGGCTCTTGGCCTTGTTAAATTGTTTCCGGCATGATTTGCGAAGCGAGTCCAAATCGTAGGACCACCAATGTGGCCTGTGTTTTCCGCGTGGTTTTGGCACTGGACAAGCCTGTCCTAGAGCATTTGAGAGCGCCGATGTAAATGTAGTAACAAGATCCTCCAGCTCCTCTACTGATGAGGGGGCTTGTGATGGCAGTACTGGTAGGCCTCTGTCTAATATTTCATTGTGTAACTGCCAATTAGTGTTACGTGGATTGCGCTTCATGATTGGTTGTTCTACAATAAAGTATAAAACCATTTCTATGTAACGGTGGTCGGAGAATGAATGTTCTTCCAGAACCCGCCATTTTCTGACCCACTCATAAGCGCCTTCACTACAGATAGTGAGGTCTATGACCTCTCTGCGGGTCTTAGTGATAAAAGTAGGCTCATTACCCACGTTGCAAATTACCAGGTTGGTTGTTAAAAGGTAATCAAACAGAGACTCGCCCCTGGCATTGATATCGGAGCTCCCCCCTTGGACATGGTGAGCATTAGCGTCCGCTCCAATAATAAGATTACCCGTGCAGAAATTTGACACCAGGTCTTTCACCTCCGTTTGTGGTGGGGGTTCTTCGGCGTCGTAGGGCATATAGACCGACGCCACCGTCAGGCGGGTGCTGTCGACCGTTAGACTGATAGCGGTAATATCACCATTGGTGTAGTTAGGTAGGAGAAAGGAGTTCAACTCAGACTTGACCAAACTACACGTTCTGACTTTGCTCTCCTCGCTGGCTCGAATGAGCTTGAATCCCTTAGTCCCCAATCCGCAGATTCTCGAGCTTTTGACCCAGGGTTCTTGGATGAGGACCACATCCACGTCGTCTTTAGAAAGACGACTACTTAAAGCAGCCGAGGCCACTTTAGATTTGTGCAGATTAATCTGAAGCACCACCAACATGAGAGCGCACAGACTTCCCTGCCGTTCCCATATCGTCGAGGTTTGTCCCATCCCGGAGGTTGCCTATCAGCGACGAGTTGTTCCGATTAACTGCCCGATATGGCGTTGCAGGAGTCCTGCTGTCTGTAGCGTTAGATGTTAATCGCTCAACGTTGGCTGCTACCACCGTGACGTCGAGGACTTCCTCGCCCTGTAGGCTGTCCTCCATCTCCGAGTTGTTCACAGCACTATCGCCAAGGGACGTGGCGGATAACAAGCTTTCCGCATCGGAATCCTCCGCTTCCTCTTCTGGTAATTCGTTTTCCGGTTCCCCCGAAGCAGCCGAGAAGGCAGCGCGCTGAGCATCACCACGATATATGTGGATAACGATCTGGCCTACACTGTAGTGTACTAGGCCATTGCACCTTTTGAGGGGCTCGATTGACTCTTTATTCATGGTGAACACCACCTGTCTGTCGGGCCCTACCGCATCCCCGACCAGATTGACACTCCAGTCATGCGTTGGGAGGGACAGATTCATTAGCCGTAGCATCCCGAGAATTCTCTCGGGTTCGTCAGGGATGGCCGGAATCCACGCCCTTGCCCTTGGACGAGCTGGAATGTCCTTCCAGTCGACGACCTCTATCTTTGCGCCCTTGTAGACTTCACCCAGTTTAGCAGCTGCTGCCTTGTACAGTGCTACGGTTTTTGAATCCTCGTATGCGAGTAATTTAATCTGACCCTGGTGCCAACCCGCATCCGTTACTCGCGCCGAACTACCCGGAAACTCCTGAGCAACGTTGAGTTCATTTCGCACGTAACGCCACCGGTCCTTGGGGATGGCCAGACGATCATTGCCTCGGTCAAGGACGCCTATAAGGATCCTGTCCTTGGTTACCTCAGCAAAGCTTAGTTGCCCGCTCCAGGGGTATTCTAATGCCACTTGGGAGGGGGATTTAACTCCAGGTCCGATCTCTGGCGCTTGAAAGGGTTAACTTTTAACCTCTTTGGCATGTAAGAATTTTGGACATCCGGTAAGACAGCTTTCGCTAGCTCAACCGATTTACTGGAATTCGGCGACAGCGATTCCTGCGGTACCCCTTCATATCTCTTCAGGATCTTTGCAGCCAATCTTTTCTCTTGGTATGTGAAGCGGAAATGTCTCCCGGGAGTGCGAACCCGTAGTTGCCATCGCGGTCGCTCCCCTTGCCGAAATCTCAGTTGCAGCTTCCTTCTCCTTCGAAACTCCGAGACCAGGTCGTGAGACCGCTGCCATAGACGTAAAGATACTGGTTTTTATATCAGCGGTTGATGGGAGTTTAGCATCCGCCGTTGTCCGCTTAGCTGCATTGGCAACCGCACTGGTGCTAGCTCCCATCAAGTCAATCTTACTCGATAGGGGGTTGGTTGACCGACTCGTAGTTGCCATCGCTGTCGATCCTCCCCTTGTTGTTGCTTTCTCGCCTGCTCCTCCATAGCTCTCCTTTGCTGAGGAGTGAAATTTGGCGTTGTTCGTTTTTTAGGTTTTTCGTTTTTATTTACGTTATTTGAGTTCATCTTGTTCGTACGACCCATCGCCGGACAAGGCCAGCTTAGGGTCAAGGGAAGAGCCGCGGCAGAGCCCCGTACCGCGGTAAGGCCATGCTTACTCTCTGAGGCGACCCGGTATCAGAGAGGCTCCTTTCAAATACAGCCACGATTTGCCTCCCGGCTGCAAACGGCCAATGGGCACGGTTTCACATAACACCCTGGATTGGGAGGGGGAAGATCATTGTCGTCGGCCAGAGAGGCTAGGCTGCTCTCGTGATGAAGTGCCGTACGGAGCTATGATCACAAGGGCAGCGTAGCCCTGTGGCTATCGACTTAAGCCCTCGTACCGCGGCAAGGTATCCACCCTTCACGAGGGAAAAAAAAGACCAAAAACAAATGATTTTGTGGGGCAAATACTACCACTTTTACCACTACTTTTCGGTTCATATATACATATATCGTTAGAAAGGTCTGTATCTCTTCTATCGAAATCAAGAAAAAAATAAGTTATATAAGATATAGGCTCATAAGTGTTCGAAGGTATGAAAACCCGGTTGTTGATCCCTAACTCAAGATATTGGAGGTGTCCGGCAAATTTCTTGTACGCAGTTCTTCTTAATTCGCCGAGATCTACCAAAAAAATGCTATTACTTCCCAGGTATTTTAACTTTGGTCAATTTTGTTGCACTGTGTTATGTATGGTCAATTATCTGGAATGTTATAAATATGAGGCTAATCGAAATAAAGTACCACGAACATTACAGCCATTGTTGACATGAGCAGGTCACGAAGAAGCGGATACTAAAATAATTTTTCATGTCTGCCACTTAAATTCTGATACTCAAGTTACAATACGCTGCTCTGATACAGATATTTTAATCATTATGCTGGGAAATATGAATTTCATTGAGAACAATGTACAAATATCGATGCATGCTGGAACCGGAAATAATCAAAAATTCATCGAAGACACCAAGTTGTACGAATCATTGGGTCCAAATTTGAGTTATGCATTACCAACATTTCATGCCTTTACGGGCTGCGATTTTAATTCGGCATTTACCGTAAGAGGACAAAAAACTCTTCGAAATTCTCCGGAAGTCTTCAACGTACACGGAGAGAATTTTTTACTAGAAACAAGGCACAAACAAGAAAATCGAGAAATAATTTTGAACTTGGAAAATGTTTTCTTAATTATGTCTTGATAAACACTAAAATAAATAAGAAATGTTTTCTTGAAATAAACAAATTTTTTCTTGCAGCTTCATGGACGCAAAATTATTGTGGTTGAGGAAGTTGGCCTGGGAGTCCCGGCCTGAATTCTACCTCAACCAAAGATGTTTAATTTTATTTACATACTTATTTTTATATTTATAAAATCTAATGGACCTTACCTTTACCTTCTATGTGTTCAATTGGGGCGAACGCTTGGGTCATTCTGCTTGTGTGCAGTTTGCTTGGGAAAAACCACAATTTGTGATTGCAAGCATAAATTATGTATTCCATAAACTTTTAACGAAAAAGCATCTTCAAATTACAGGAGTTTGTAATGCAAATAAAATAAACAAAATTGCCATAGTTAGTGTTGCTCAAACAATATGGACTGAAAAAAAAGAAACATTTAAATAAATAAGAAAATATTTCTTCAATCCAGTGAAAAATTTTGAAATATGAAAATGAAATTATTTACTTTTTTGAGATTGAGAACATATTTTTCTAAATTTTAGAAAAATATCTTTCTCCGTGTACATACAAGTATTCAACAACATTTCACAAATTCCAAATTGTAACCTCGATGAATTGCTTACAACAGTGGAAAGCTATGTTTGCAAATTATATACATTCACAAGAATGGATGATGTTAACGTGGCTCGTGTTGTATCATTCACTAAAACATATGGCAATGACAATGGCTGCAATCCACTTAACTTAGAAAAAAAAAAAAAAATGAATGGTTCTTTATTTCCGCCTCATGCTCATCTAACCGAGCCTACCACGTTATTGCATTGCAGCATTGCGAATCTTGCCGTAAATCCTGAAGGTATAAACAACTTATTTGGAACAATTTTTATTAACAGTATATTTTAAACTTATTAATTATTTAAACTTTTACAGACGACGATGAGACCGAAGCAGATGGAGTCTGCAATATTACAATTGACAGCTCAGATCATAGCACTAGTTCCGATGAAAATAATAGTTTATGAATTTACCATTTTTAAATGTACCGATAATTTATGCTGTATATAAACAATAAATTAATAAAAATATATATGAAGTAATATTACTACCTGGCTTTCATGAATCTTTAGTAAATCTTAAAAATCTTTTTTGGAATTAATAAATATTATATGTAGTTTCAATTAATAGAAATATGATAACAACCATCAGCTGATTGTTTATTGTATGGAAAATCCCACGCATCGAATAATTACATGGGTGCGCTCATACGTTTTTGTCAAGTTCTGGTGCATAATCCACCGCCCGCGGAATGACTGACGGTTCTTTTTAGTTTCTAATTAACATAAATATTATATATACAAAAGCTCAGCCTTTATAAAATTCGTTCAGAAAGTGCTTTTTCACAACTTCCGCAGCCTCCCACCCGCGCAACTACCGCTAGCAGACTGACTGACGGTCGGTTTTGTAATTGGGAACGTGACTACAACACTCAGTTTTAAACTCAGCCTTTATAAAATTGGTTGAAAAAAAGCCGCTGCCTCTTGGGCTATTATTGTAAACCCTATATCTCTCTAGCTCGAGCCAAATTTACGGTGCACTGAAATAAAGCCCGCGGGCGTTATTTCCGTTTCAAAAGGGAAATAACCCCCGCCGACAAAACTGAAATACGCCCGCGGGCGTTATTTCCTTTTGAAAAAGAAAAAGCGCCCGCGGCCGTTATATCCAAATAAAAAGAAATTACGTCCGCGGACGCTATTTCCCTTTTTTTGGAAATAACGCCCGCTTTCAAAAGTAAATAGGCCCGTGGAAATTTCAATCAAATCGTACATTTAGAATCGCATATATTTTCCAAACTACTCAGTTGAATTTTAAAAACAATCCCAGGTCCTTCTGCGTTGTACATCGTTCATGCCAAGTCCGGGTGTGTGCCAAAACTACCGCAACAGTGAAGTCCTTCGGCCGCGCTTATTATAAACAACCCTGGGCTACGCCATGCTAAGTCCGGGTGGTTCTTGAACCGTGGCAACATTCCACGGTACGAAACTAATGTAATGCCAGGTACTTCTGTGTAGCACACCCTTTTGCGTTGGCGGCCTTCGGCCGCGCTTATAAAAAATAACCCTGGGCTATGCCATGCCAAGTCCGGGTATGTGCCAAAACTACAGCCACGGTGAAGTCCTTCTGCGTAGTACACCGTTTTTCGTAGGCAGCCTTCGGCCGCGGTTATGATAGATATCCCTGGGCTACGCCATGCCAAGTCCGGGTGGTTGCCTGAACCGTGGCAACATGCCACGGTACGAAACTAATGTAATGCCAAGTCCTTCTGCGTAGTACACCCTTCTGCGTTGGCGGCCTTCGGCCGCGCTTATAAAAAATAACCCTGGGTTATACCATGCCAAGTCCGGTTATGTGCCAAAATTACCGCCACGGTGAAGTCCTTCTGCGTAGTACACCCTTCTGCGTAGGCGGCCTTCGGCCGCGCTTATGATAAACAACCCTGGACTACGCCATGCTAAGTCCGGGTGGTTCCTGAAGCGTGGCAACATTCCACGGTACGAAACTAATGTAATGCCAAGTACTTCTGTGTAGCACACCCTTCTGCGTTGGCGGCCTTCGGCCGCGCTTATAAAAAGTAACCCTGGGTTATGCCATGCCAAGTCCGGGTATGTGGCAAAACTACCGCCACGGTGAAGTCCTTCTGCGTAGTACATCCCGCCCGCGGGCGTTATTTCCGCAGGGCTTATTTCACTGCCCCCAAATTTACTCCATTCATGATTTCAAAAACCTATAGTGGTTTGAGTTTAGATATCTTGTATAATTTATATATTATAAAATTTCGATAGAGCTAAATTTTTGTTTAGAGCTTAGCTTCACCCCCAGAAAGAAAACTGCAAAGATTCTCACCGATCCCACATGTGCTAAAAAAGTTATTCAGCGTCAAAAGTCGAGAAAAATCAAAAAAAAAAAACTTAAATATGGATCTTTGACCCCGAATAACTTTTTTGAACACGTGGGATCGATGGGTACTTTTGCAGTTTTCTTTGGATGAACCTAAGCTCTCCGCAAAAATGTATCTCTATCGAAATTTTATTTATACAAGATATCTTAAATTAAACCACCTTAGGTTTTTGATATTTTGAATGGAGTAAATTTGGCTCTAGCTTTACAAAAATATCTAACTATTTTCATTTTCGATGAGGAACCTCGCGGCGAACAAACGGTAAAAGAAAATTTTTCGATTCATATAACCGTTTTCGAGAAAAATCCGGAAAAGTTTTTACGTGGCATTTATGGGAATAAATGTATAGAATTAGTTTTTCAATCGCGATATCTTAGAACTGGTAACTCCTATAGAAAAATTGTTCGGACCATTTTGGTAGAGAATTTTCAGATCTACAACTTTATCTCAGTTAGTTTTTGGAGAAAACTAACCGTTTTCAAGAAAAATGCTAAAAATCTCTAATTTTTGAATAAAATTGGTATTTTAAATTTTTAAAATGAGTTTTTTTTAAAAAAGAGCTCGGGTAAAAATGCTGATCTTATTTTAATGCATATTTGGGAATTCAAAAGAAAAATTTAGGGACATGCACCTTTTAATAAAACAAGCTTAAAACCAACCGTGAATGATGAGTTGGTTGATTCTGAAACTAACAAAACGGTTAACGTTCCAACTACATATGTACATTTACACTTGGGGTAACCCTGGGGTCACTTTGGGACCACTTGTGCCACTTCAGGGTCACTTTGGGCTCACTTGGCACTTTGTGGTCACTTTGGGACCACTTCAGGTCACTTTTGAGAACACTTGCGGTTACTTTGGGGTCAGTTTGGGACCACTTGGTGTCACTTTGTGGTCAGTTTAGGATGCCTTGGGGTCGCTTTAGTTCACTATGGGATCGCTTTAAGACCATTTCGGGGCAACTTTGGGATCCCTTGGGGTCGTTTAGGTCACTATGGGATGACTTTAAGACGATTTTGGGGCCAATCCGGGACCATTTTGGGTCCACTTTGAGGTCGCTTTAGTTCACTATGGGATCGCTTTAAGACCATTTTGGGGCCAATTTGAGACCATTTTGGGGTCGCTTTAGATCACTATGGAATCACTTAAAGACCATTTTGGGGCCAATTTGGGACCATTTTGGGGTCCCTTTGGGATCGCTTGGGGTCGCTTTAGGTCACTATGGGATCACTTTAAGACCATTTTGGGCCGATTCGGGGCCACTTTGAGGTCACTTTGGGGCAATCCAAAGCAGTCCCAAAATGATCCCAAAAACAATACATTATAAAATTATAGGTATTATTCGAATACAAAAAAAAAGACAATAGCGAATAATCAACTATTCAAATACTTGGCAAACTATTCGAATTTTTTGGAACGAATATTTTTATTCGTTTATTCGAATAACATTTATTCGAATATTATTCGAAATTATTCCCAATCCTTGTAGTGATATTTATTTATATGCTAATAAATCTTTCTTTATACAAACAGATACCCCGCGTAACTTGTATTTCCTACACACTTTAACCTGGCTATTGAATATGTTCGGCATATTTTTTATACTTGCCGCACACGAGCACTATTCAATAGATGTATTTGTTGCCTTTTACATAACATCAAGGCTATTCCTTTATTATCATACATTAGCCAATAATCAGGTAAGTTTTTCAATTTAAGTTTTTTTAATATCTAATTTTCTGTAAATACCAACAGGCACTTATGTCACACGATTCGAATCGTACACGTGTCTGGTTTCCGATGTTCAGCTATTTTGAGAGCTCCATAGATGGCATTGTTCCCAATGAATTTGAATCTGTCGAAGAGCTTTTCGATAGTATTTTCCAGTCAGTTTTGCATCTTAAAGATACGTGCATGCTGACAGCGCATCGAATTTGGCTATATGACACACAACATACTTCAATTAGACAAAATATCCTATTCCTCTCAAAAGCACAGGAGGTGCCTAAAATGAAAAATAAACAATCATATTTGCAGCAACAAAATATTGACAAATCGACACCAACGCAAAGTCTTGATTTGAGTAAAAAATCGTCAAATGATGTATTAACAGCGTGTAGATCGGCGTCTTCAAGCGATATGGTACAACAATCATACTGCGCACAAACTAACAAAAAACAAATGTAGCTTATAAGCATTCACATCCAGCACAGAATCGGCATTTATAATATGTTATATTAGGGTGGCCGTTATTTTTTTTTCGTATTTTCACATGGGAAACCCCTTAGATTTGTTCCAAATTAGAATAAAACTATATATACAAAATTTTGGACCGTTTGCATAATATAGGCCGTGCCTTGAGCCCACAAAGTTTGCTAAAAATGCTATGTTTCTCACTATGGCTCGCTTAAATTGTTCTTAACTTCAGTAATATTTATTTTATTGAAAAACTTTATTCACAAATATTCTAGGGACATAATTTATGAACACTGTTGCTCTATATAAGTTTTCTGTAACAAAAATATTTAATCTAGGAAAAACCAAATTAAAAAATAACAGCGATATTTTCACATATCTTCGCATTCTTTGCCTGATGATTACAGTAGCTTACAAATATTTAATATGAAAAAATATCAAGATATTCATGTATATCGGTGAATTGGCACTGGTTTGACGAGCTGTGAACATATTTTTAAAAATTTTTGAAACAAATTTTGATTTAAAAAATATTTTTTTCATGCGAAGTTGTAAAAATCAGGAACTTTTTCTAAAATTTGTGTGCATAATAACAACCACTTTAAGCATAATATTACCAAGATCTAGGAAAAACTGTATTTTTGGCAATTTTTTGTTTGTAACTTTCAACATTTCTAAATTTAACTAAATTGTATCAGGTCGATGTCTGTATAAGGCATATAGTCCAAAAAAATTCGTGGTGTCAATCATTACCAAGCAAATAGAGTCCAAACCAACCGTTTTTATAACTTTGGTCCGTCTGTCTGTCTATCTTTCTGTCCGACTGTTTATCTTTCTTTCTGTATGTTTGTGTATCACTCGAAAACTGCTGAATAGAATTAAATGAAACTTTCACTGTTGTATTAGGAGACATTTAACCACCCCTACATACTATACGTCGTTGGAAGCGTATTTTAATTTCCTTTCGAACAAGGTATCGCTTGCGTCCATCGCTTTTGCATCATTGCCAAAAATAATTTTTGAATGAAGTGATATCGAAAAAACACAAAGTTACCGATATCTCGAAACCCTGCCAATACAAAAATTTTTAAAAATATGTTCACAGCTCGGCAAGCCAGTGCCAATTCACCGACATACATGAATATCTTGATATTTTTTAATATTAAATATTTGTAAGCTACTGTAATCATCAGGCAAAGAATGCGAAGATATGTGAAAATTTCGCTTTTATTTTTTAATTTGGTTTTTTCTACATTAAATATTCATGTTACAAAAAACTTATATAGAGCAACATTGTTCATAAGACTTGTCCCTAGAATATTTGTGAATAAAGTTTTTCAATAAAATAAATATTACTGAAGTTAAGAACAATTTAAGCGAGCCATAGTGAGAAACATAGCATTTTTAGCAAACTTTGTGGGCTCAAGGCACGACCATGTATACATAGTTTTTTTCTAATTTGGAACAAATCTAAGGGGTTTCCCATTTGAAAATACGAAAAAAAATTGTTCCATATAACGTGCGGCCACACTAATGTTATATAGTAATTGTCTAAGCAGCTTTACGGCAGAAATAAAATTCTTACACATTCTTAAAACATCTTACATATTTTCAAATTCGAAATGGTATGTTTGATTCAAAAAAATGTCTTCTAGGTCTCACCCCTCAAAAGTTATGAATGGGTAAGAAAATAAACAACGCAAGGAATAGAGCGAGATCCCAGAGCCTAAAAGCGTCACTTATTTTATAATGGATGAAACCAATACCGATCGATAGTCCTCCCCGAATCTAGAAAAAATGTGAAAATTTCAAAGCTGTACCTATGACAAGGGCCTAGGAATCGGGGGCAAAGTCGCCAAAAAATGACCCTAACTTCACTTATTTTATAATGGATGATTTTCACATCTTGGACGTATATTACCACCCCGCGTCAGTATCAAGTGTTGTTAGACCCGTACCAGTGACAAGGCTCCAGCCAGACACCCACAGTTCGCGGATTTTCCTATGGAAATTTATTCTTTCTTACCAATTTCACGCATTTGGGCCACTTTGGCTGCTTTTAACTACCCAATATTTTCCCATTTTTTGTAGAATACTTCCCTCAAGTACCATCAGTCATTTTTAGACTTCGTCCCATGGCAAAAACTTCAGCCAGACACCTCAAAACTCGGAAAAGTTCACTAATTTTTACTGCGGTTTCACATCTTTAAGAGGGTTTGCCCAACTTTGGCCTCTTTTAAATAACAGATCCTCACACATGTGTCGTAAAATACTACCCTTAAGTAGAATCAAGCATTTCTAGACATCATCCCATGAAAAAACTTAACCCAGACAACCCAAAGCACGGGGACCTTTCATCATTTTTAATGTGCTTTCACATGTCAAATGGGCTTACCCAACTTTGGCTGCTTTTAAATGGCGGATCGTTACACATGTATCGCATAACACTACCATTAACTATTATCAGGCCTTTTTAGACTTCGCCCAATGACAAAAACTTCAGCCAGACACCTCAAAGCTGAGGAAAGTTCATAATTCTTGCTGCGATTTCACATGTTTAAGCGCGTTGGTCTAACTTTGGCTGCTTTTGAAGGGCATATAATTTCACATTTGTCATAGAACACCACCCTCAAGTGGTATCAGGTACTTTTGGACTTCGCGCCATGTCAAAAACTTCAGCCAGACACCTCAAAACTGAGGAATTAGTATATTTCTTACTGCACTTTCACATGTTTAAGCGAGTTTGTCGAACTTCGGCTGTTTTTGAAAGGCAGATCTTTACACATGTGTCATAGAACACTATCTCTAAGTAGTATCAGGCATTTTTAGACTTCGTCCCATGGAAAAAACTTCAGCCAGATACCTCAAAACTGAGGAATTTTTATAATTCTTACTGCACTTTCACATGTTTAAACGAGTTTGTCGAACTTTGGCTGTTTTTGAAAGGCAAATCTTTACACATGTGTCGTAGAACACTATCTCTAAGTAGTATCAGGCATTTTTAGACTTCATCCCATGGAAAAAACTTCAGCTAGACACCTCAAGGCTGAAGAATTTTTATAATTCTTGCTGCGCTTTCACATGTTTAATTGGGTTGGTCCAACTTTGGCTGCTTTTAAAGGGCAAATATTTTCAATGTGTCATAGAAGACCACCTTTAAGACTTCTCCTTATGAGAAACACTTTAATCAGACACCTTAAATCTGGGTAGTTTTCATGATTCTTACTATGCTTTCGCCTGTTTAAGCAAGTTTGTCCAACTTTGGCTATTTTTAAAAGGCGAATATTTACACATGTGCCGTAGAATACTACATTTTTGGAGATCTTCCCATGACAAAAACTTCAGCCAAACACCCCAAAGCTCGGGTTTTTTCACAATTGATCTCTCCATAGAACATGATCAAGCAAATTAGAACATTTCAGCCCATACAAAGTGTTCAGATGTGGTATTTGTTGCAGCAACTGATTCCGGACGCATCCAAGACCTTCGGTTAGTATTTACTTAAATTTCACCCTTCAATTTCATCATTCTGTTGAAGAAATGAAAATATCGTCACAAACTATTTTACCTACAGTGCTTGCTAGGGTTCATCATAATATGGGCACTGCTGTAAATTGTAGAATGCTGATTGACACTGGGTCAACAGCTTCTTTTGTCACCGAGGCCTTTGTGCAATTGATTGGCGCAAAGCGAACGCACGCCCGTGTGCCAATTATGGGGCTTTCATCGCGAAGCGTTGGCAATACTCGTGGTCGTGTAAATCTTACACTACAGTCCACAAACAATGAAAATAATCTTGAGGTCGAAGTGCTTATTCTTCAGAAGCTGACTTCGACACTACCATCAAATCCAATTAACTTATGCGAACAAACTCATCAACAAATTAGAAACTTATCGTTAGCAGATCCAACTTTTGGAATTCCTGGTCCAGTCGATATGATTTTGGGATCCGATCAACTTTGGAATATTTTAACAGGCGAAAAGATTCAGTTGCAAAATCAAAATCTTACTGCTTTGAATAGTGCATTCGGTTGGGTAATTACTGGTTCGTACTTATCTGACGCTGAATATCCAACACAGATGTCAGTGAGTCACGCATTAGAAGATGTCGATCATCTTGTAAAATCACTGTTAGAAATGGATAGTTTACAATCATCGAAAATCAAAATAAGTGAACATGATCCGGTAGAACAATATTTCTCGTCGACAGTGGAAAGGGCATCGGATGGTACATATGTGGTAAAATATCCACTTAAAGCCGATATCAAACCAATCGATGACACTTTACCACAAGCGATTTCTCGTCTTAATAGTATGGATGCTAAATTACAACGTCAACCTGCGTTAAAACAACAATACACAGCATTTTTAGATGAATATCTTGAGTTGAAGCATATGGAGAAAATTCCAGATCAACAAATTAATGTGCATACATCAAAACGATTTTACTTTGCACATCTTCCTGGAATTCTACCACCAAATGCCGGGCAGTGCTCGATGGTTCGATGAAATATTCGTCTGGGGTTTCGTTAAATGATCGCCTACACATTGGGCCACTAATTCAACGCGATTTATTTGGAGTATTTTTACGTTTTCGGCAGCATCGATATTTAGAAAATGTTTCGAGGCATAAGGGTCCATCCAGATCATACTAATTTTCAACGCATTTTAGTGAGGAATAAACAAACATAAAAAATTGAACATTATCGATTGCTAACAGTCACATATGGGCTTGCGCCCTCACCGTTTCTTGCTGTGCGCGTTTTAAAACAAATTGCTGAAGACTACAAAGTGGAACACCCATAACCCAAACGACAATAAAACAAATTTGAGTTATTGCTCAACTGAATGTGAAATAACACAAATTTGTGTTATTGCATCACTTTGAGAAATAAGTCAAATTTTTTTTCCCACGTTTGCGCAATAAGGCAAAAAAGTGGACATGAACGCATCACTGACTTTTTTTGTGTTCGCACCGCACATTTGTCATATAAATATGTAGATTTACCGCTGCAGCATAAGTCCAGTAATATGGTCGAAAGTTTTCATAGCCGATTACATATCTCAGTTCCGAAACATGGAAACTTTTACAAATTTTTGGACATGCTTTGTGGCTTAGATGAAGTGAAGTGTGTTGAGTACAACAAGTCCATTACTGGATTAACTTTGATAACAAGAAGAAGGAAAAGCGCATTTATAAATCGTGACAAATTTATTAAAGACCATCTACAACAATTAATAAATAAAAAAATTAGCATAAAGGAAATTCTGCTTCAATTCTCAAATATGAACTCGGCTATGGTTTCAAAAGATTTATTAAATGAAATCCACACCTCTGATAGTGATGATTCGGGTGATGATGAAGAAATATCTGAAACTGTACCTGTAGACGAGCCTCAACAAAATTATATCCTTTGTATTATATGCTGCGAACAAGAACGGACACTTTTGTTTGTTCCATGCAAACATTTTAAAGTTTGCAATGACTGTTTTCAGCAAATGAAAAAGAATGTTGAGGAAGGAAATACAGAAATAATTTGTCCGATTTGCCGAGCAGTTGTTAATGATGCCTTCTCTATATTTTACTAAACTTTACATAACTATGCTTATTTCGTGAATTATTGTTGGGTTCGCTCGCCCTTTCGCGACGACCGGCCGCTGCGCGCCGCGGCGCGGGGCGTGTGCCGGATCGCGGCGACCGGTCGCAGCGGGTCGTGCGCGGCTTGGCCCCAAAGACTTAAGCAGGTTTGATATGAGCCCCTTGCGATCCTGTCTTAAATGAAATACTATATTTGAGCAATAAAACAAAATTTGACTTCTTTCCGAGTGGTAATAAACCAAACCTTAAAATTTTGCTACATTTTGTGTTATTTCACATTCAGTTGAGCAGTAACACAAAGTTTGTGTTATTGCCGTTTGGGTTATTTCACATGTTACTGGAGGAAGTCAAACAGCAGCGTTCACTGACGCGCAAGAATATGTCGCGAATCAAGACGATTGTGGAAGCTAGCGGCAACAAAAGTGGCAAAGTACTGTCATCAATAGAGTTGAAGTGCCGACTTGGCATCTTAGAATCGTATTTTAAACAAGGATTGGGCTATCAAACTCAAATTGAGAAACTTGATCCAGAAGACAATGGACGTGCGGATTTGGAAGACCTTTACGTCACCATTGAATCAGCAATTCAAATGCAGCTCGGTGAAGACCTTAATAATTCGTTTCGTGAACCTGCAATACCAGTGCACTATACTCGATCAAATTTACCAGCACTCAAGTTGCCTGTCTTTGCTGGGAAATACTCAGAGTATAAGAGGCATTATTTGAGCTTGCAGCAGCAGCAAAGCGGAATCCGTCCCAACTACGCAGTTTGATCGACAATGTGTCTGCACTGTATGGATCCCTGTTATCAATCGGCTCTGACAAAAATATTGCACATCTTTTTCTCATTCACCTCGTAATGGACAAGGTTGATGAAACAACACAAACAAAATGGAAAGAGTCATTGGACTTCACGTCATTACCAATATGGCAACAATGTGCACAGCTGCTTGAGCGACGTTGCCAGTTTTTGGAATCCGCATCTGGGCCATTAGCTTTTGGAGACACTGACAAACCAGGTAATAAACCAGAATTCAAGGGTAAGGCTTCGAAAAAGGGCTATTCGTTTTCGTGCACAAACCGCGTTTGCATCATGTGTTCCAGTTCAGAGCACCTCATTGCAAACTGCTCTCGGTTCAACCAGATGGAGGTCGCAGATCGCTTTAGAGAGGTAAAGCGACTAGGGTTGTGTCTAAACTGCCTGTCTCAGAAACATCAGCTATCGCATTGTTCTTCAACATATAAGTGCAAACATTGTGGACGGTCACACCAGTCTGCTACATCGCTCTACCTCATATAATACTACGCAGTCAGCAACAGCCTCCACATCCATAGGGGAGAAACCAACACAACTAGTTAGTGCAGCAGCTGCACACACACATAGCGAGAAATCACCACAAGGCCAAGTCATACTTGCTACGGCGGAAGTCAACCAATGTCAAGTCAAGGGTATCGGGCTATGAAATACCCTTGTCGTTTTACGTGACGTCGCACATTGCTTATCAGCCAGAAACGGAAATTGATGTTTCGTCATGGAACCTGCCTGATAATATTGAAGTCGCTGATGACGAATTCTTCAAGTAAAAAGGGTTGATCTCCTAATCGGCACAGAAATATTCTTCGACATTTTATCTGTCGGTCAGATAAAGTTAGCAGCTGATTTGTCATCACTAAAAAAGACTCTATTAGGATGGGTCGTCTCTGGACGGTATAAAAGACCCACAGCAACTTCACCATCAACATGCATGCTTTCTGTTGAGGAATCAGTCGATGCAAACTTACAACGACTTTGGGAGCTCGACGAATCATCAGCGGCTGATTTGTGGACTCCTGAGCAGAAGGCTTGCGTGTTGGAGTACAACAAAAGTGTACATCGAAACAGCGAGGGTAGAGTTATTGTCCATTTACCTTTCAAGGAGAGCCATGACACTCTTGGACAATCCTATACAATAGCATTCCGAAGATTTCTGGCTCAGGAGCGCCCGTTAGCTCGCTGCTCTGATCTGCAACAACAATACGTCACATTTATGGACGAATATCAAAATTTGGAGCATATGAGTTTAGTTGAGAAGGTAAATCGTAATGCTCCACATTATTATATACCTCGTCATTACGTCTTAAAACCAACAAGTACCACGACGAAGCTTAGAGTCGTTTTTGACGCATCGTGCAAAACTATTTCACAAAAATCGCTTAATGACCTATTAGCCGTCGGGCCTACGCTTCAGACTGAGCTGTACATCTTGCTGGTACGTTTTCGACTTTTCCGCTACGCACTTACAGCGGATATTGTCAAAATGTACCGTCAAATTCTGGTTGCACCTGATGATCGCAAATTCCAGTACATTCTGTGGAGAAGTTCGCCCAACGATGCACATACCAATTAAACACAGTAACACACGGGACTGCATTTGCTCCTTACCTTGCTGTCCAGAGCCTTAACTACATTGCCGAAACTTACAAAGCCAGCTATCCAATTGGCGCCAGTACAAACAAAGCATCCTTCTATGTCGATGATCTACTACAAATATGAAGTCACGGAAGTCCTGAAAGGTGGTGTTTTCACGCTAGCCAAGTGGCACTCAAATCAAGATCATTCTACAAGAGCTGTGGGTTTGAAGCTCAACTGGGACGAATCTGTGCCACAAAACCTACAGATGGCATGGCAACGCTTCATAGAGGACATTCATAATCTTAGCACGCTCTCCGTTCCAAGGTACTGTGGCCTAAGCACCTTGTAAACGGGCGAATAACTAAAAGGTCAGTTTTATCCATTGCGTCAGCGCTGTTCGATCCGTTGGGACTAATCGCACCTGTCGTTATTGCTGCCAAGATCATTCTACAAGAGCTGTGGGTTTTGAAGCTCAACTGGGACGAATCTGTGCCACAAAACCTACAGATGGCATGACAACGCTTCATAGAGGACATTCATAATCTTAGCACGCTCTCCGTTCCAAGGTACTGTAGCGAAGTAAATCACCAGTCTACAAAAATACACGGGTTTTGCGATTCGTCCATTCGCGCATATGGCTGCTGTGTTTATCTTCGTTCAATAACAACAGAGGGCAAACCAATGGTCACTTTACTAACAGCCAAATCAAGAGTGGCCCCAATTAAAAAACAATCTTTACGTAAGCTGGAGCTGTGCGGTGCCCTACTGCTGACAAGGCTTCTTGACAAAATAAAGCCACTATTCACCGCTGACATCCCCGTATTTTTGTGGTGCGATTCGCAAATTGTTCTTTATTGGCTAGAATGCATTCAGCTACACTGTCAACATTTGTCGGCAACAGGGTATCAGAGATTCAAGATCTAACGAAGGAAGCATGCTGGCGTCATGTACCAACCAAGAGCAATCCAGCTGTTGTCGTCTCACGAGGGTGTTCCATATTGGAGATAAGGAGCTCGAAATGGTTCTCAGGGCCATCGTTTTTACAACATGAATCCGAACACTGGCAACCAACGAACGCAGTCTGGTAGACATGGAAGAAATTGCTCGAGAAAAACGTAAGTCAACATTTAAGGTAACCGCTAACGAAAATTATCTCTTGAAGGTAATTGAGCGATATAGTTCGTACACATATTGCTTACGTGTCATAGCTGGATGTTTCGCTTCCACCAACTAACTAGCAAATCATTCACTAGCCACTTTGAAAAGGAAACACTATCACCTCAAAATTTGACGCAAGCGTTGTGGTGCATTGTTTGGAACGTGCAGCAGCAGAATTTTTCTGAGGAAATTAAAGCAATAAAACAAAGCAAAGCGGTATCTGGAGCGCTTAAATTTCTTAACCCATTCTTGGAAACTCATGGGGGATTCAACCTACTAAAGGTTGGAGGACGCTTGGAGTTAGCAGATCTGGCAGACACTTACAAACATCCTATTATTCTACCGAGCAAGTCTCACTTTACTGAGCTATACATTCGACATTTGCACATCGTACATTATCATGCTGGCGCGAAGGCACTCGTTGCTCTGCTACGTCTTCAATTTTGGGTGGTAAATGCGCGAGACTTGGCTCGTCGCATTGTGAGATCCTGCGTCCATTGTGTGCGGTATAAGCCAAAACTACTTCAGCAGATTATGGGCAATCTCCCAGTAGCACGCCTCACGCCATCAAGGCCATTTACACGTTGTGGCATCGACTTTTGCGGACCATTCGACACATACTTGCGCATTAGGGGATAGACGCCATACAAGACATATGTAGCAATTTTTGTATGCTTTTCCACTAAGGCTGTACACACAGAAGTAGTGTCCGACCTGTCAACAGATGCATTTCTTGCCGCACTTAAACGTATGATCGGTAGGCGAGGATTACCGACCGATATATACTGCGACAATGCAACAAATTTTGTGGGTGCTAACAGAAGGCTTCAAGAGTTAAAGGAATTTCTATTCCACAAGGAACATCAAAATTCAATAGTAAATTTCTGCACTAACCAATTCATAAATTTTCACTTCATTCCACCATTTACAAAAGGGAAGATGTCTTGAAATAAAGTTACAGTTGTATTATTGAATTCTAAACGGAATCATCGTGGCTTTTATTTTTAGCGTTTGCCATCGGACAAACAAAATAGTTTGCCTAAACAATTATCTAATCTAGCTAATTTCAATCTGAGAAAATCGAGTTCAAACTGTTGGCCTCTGCTTGAAACATTACCAAATGCGATTTGCGAATTTAATCCAATCGCTATTCATACTCAAACATCTGAAACGTCAGTGAAAATTCTTGGGCTGCATTGGAATCCAACTAGTGATCAGCAATTTTTTTCCACTTTTGGCTTAAAAACCATACCATACATTTTTCAAATGAATAAAACACTGTATATATTTCGAAAGTGTCAAGAATTCTCTACCCAAAACCGTTGAGAATTTTGAAATCGGTTGACAATTGTTTTTTTTTTTTTTTTCAAACCAGATTTTGGGGGTGTTACAAATCTTTTAAAGGTCGTTTCGTGTATAACTCGACCAGATGAAAAATCACTACTAGGTCGCTTCCAAACTGAAAAATGGCTGTACAGTGTGATATTAATGTTACAAAAAACTAATACAGAGCAACATCGTTCATCAGATATGTCCCTGGAATATTTGTGAATAAAGTTTTTCAATAAAATATGTACATATTACTGAAGTTAAGAACAATTTAAGCGAGCCATAGTAAGAAAAATAGCATTTTTAGCAAACTTAGTGCGCAAACGATCTAAAATTTGTTATATATAATTTGTTTCTAATTTGGAATAAATCTAAGGGTTTCCCATGAGAAAATACGAAAAAATAACGGCCACCCTAATGGGGTAGTTTACTTATCCTTTGTTTTTTTTTTTTGGTTTAAATTAAATTATATTTTTTTTCCTTCCTTCCCTTGCTTTTTAGTATTTTATATATTTTCGTGCCTGATTTTTTGTTAGGTTAGGTTGAGTTCAAGTGGCTGCCGCAGAGGCACACCTAGGCCAGTATTAAAAGACCCGTTGTTATACCACAAACACTACGAAAGTCAGTTCCCGGACCCTGCCATATGGAAAATCCCTGTATTATCGGGATTCTCCACATAGCAGAATCTCGGGACTGAGGCTCCTAAACCGACACCGTTACTCCTCCTCGAACCATTTAGATGACTTGATGAAGGCCATCAAGTCCTCTATATCCAGCTCTGTGACCTGGCGTAGGCTAACCAGGAAGGGTACTCCCAAAAAGCGCATTTACGCGCCACTTAAAGCCGGGCAGTTGCAGATAAGGTGCTCCACCGTTCCCCCTCCTCGTCATCGTTGCAACTCCTACAGCATCGTCGGTAAGGCACACCTAGCCTTTCTGCGTGCCTACCAATAATGCAGTACCCAGTTAAAACACCTATTAACATGGAGATTTCACTCCTTAGGGCGTTAGTGTCTCTAGATCTTTTATGATCCCATTTTGGCCAGGTTTGTTTGGATATTCGCACGCTGGGAATTGTTGCCATCTTGCGTTGGCTTAACGGAGTGTTATCTTCTTCAGCATTAGCTTGCATGTGGCAAATGGCATATCTAAGCGCTCTTTATCCAGAAGAACCTGCTTGGTCGTGCCCTGCCTGGCAAGTTCGTCTGCCTTACAGTTTCCCTCAAGGTCCCTGTGTCCCGGGACCCATGTGATGTTCATCCGGTTCTGATCGAGTGGCAAAATGCCAAGAATGGCATGGAGTGCATCATTGGGCGTTGTTCTTAACGCACTTCTTATACAGATCATACAAGATCTGTGGGGTGGAAGAGTAGGTCGCCCCCCCGTTGGTGCACCCTGGGTAACGCTAAATGACCTACATGGCCCACACAGCTAGTTTCTTGTATTGACGGTTCTACGAGAACGGTACTGGTACTTGTGCTGTACCCATCGTGCCGAAACGACCCGGAACGTTTTCTAATATCGACCCGGCCAAGAGCAATACACAAGGCGCCTCTGTCTGACACACCGAAAGAAAAAAAATATCAAAAACCACCGTAAAATTAACATTTTTTGTTTACCAAATGCAACTGAAAAGAAAAAATGTCAATTTTACAATTTCGAAAATATCATTTATACGTGAAATGGATGTGCACAAAAAAAAACTTAAAAACGTACATGAAAACGTCAAATAAACATGACCACCATGTATTATTGAAGGCATTCTCATGTATAACATCAGTTTACAAATAATTAATTTGACAAAATACCACGAAATTTATGTATATGGATGAATTGGCACTGATATCCTGAGCACAAAACATATTTTTAAATTTTTTTGCATGGGCAGGTTTTTGAGTGTTTTTTCAAGTATCACTTCATTCAAAAATTATTTTCGCCAATGTTACAAAAGTGATGGACGCAAGCAATACCTCGTTCGAAAAGAAATCAAAATACGCTTCCAACGACGTTTAATATGTAGGGGTGGTCCAAACCATCGCTGAACAATAGCTGGTCAAACTCGAAATTTTGTAAAAATCAGGAACTTATTATATTTTCTAAAATTAGAGTGTATAATTACAGACACTTTAAGCATAATATTACCAAGGTCTAGTGTAAACTGTACTTTTGGCGATTTTTTTTGTAACTTTCAACATCCCTACTTTTAATAGAATTTTAACCGGTCGATATCTGTATATTGCAGATATTCAAAAAAAAAAAAAACTCTTAGTCCAAATAAATAGAGTCCAAATCAACCGTTTTTGAAACTTTTGTGTGTCTGTCTGTCAATCTTTCTGTCTGTTTGTCAGTCTTTCTGTCTGTATGTTTGTGGTCGTATCACCAAAAAACTGCTGAATGGATTTAAATGAAACTTTCACTATTGTATTATTAGACGTTCAACTTAAAATTTAAGACATCCCTTATTTCGATAACTCGACCGGTTTCATTTAATTCCATTCAACAGTTTTCGAGTGATACGACCACAAACATAAGGACAGACAGAAAGATAGATAGACAGACAGACAAAAGTTCCAAAAACGGTTGTTTGGACTCTTTTGGCTTAAAAAAGATTAACACTAAGAGTTTTTTTGAAGTTAACTTCTTAGGCGGCGATATGAAGTTTTGATTGAGAGTAAAATTTAAGAAAATGGATGACGATGAAACGGAAGTTATGGCGCGGAAAAAAAATTTTAGCCGACTTTCAGGCGTAGGTAGGTTCAAGTGGCTGCCGCAGAGGCACACTTAGGCCAGTTTTGAAAGGCCCGTTGTGATACCACCAACACAAGGAAAGTCAGTCCCGGGACCCAGCCATATGGAAAATCCCTGAGTTGTTGGGATTTTCCACATAGCAGAATCCCGGGACTGACACTCCTAAACCGACACCGTTACTCCTCCTCGAACCACTTCGATGACTTTATGAAGCCCATCAAGTCCTTTATGTCCAGTTCCGCGATCTGGCTTAGGCTATCTAGGAACGGAACTCCCAAAAAGCGCGTTCTCGCGCCGCTTAAAGCCGGACAGTTGCAGATGAGGTGCTCCACTGTTTCCTCCTCCTCATCATCTTTACAACTCCTGCAACATCGTCGGTAGGGCACACTTAGCCTTTCTGCATGCCTACCAATGAGGCAGTGACCGGTTAATACCCCTATCAATATGCAGATTTCCCTCCTAGTTAGGGCATAAATGCGTCTAGACCTTTTAAGATCCCATTTTGGCCAGGTTTGTTTCGATATCCGACACCCTGGGGATTGCAGCCATCTTTCGTTGGCTTGACGGAGTGTGTGCACCTTCAGCATTAGTTTGCATGTGGCAAACGGCATACCTAAGCGCTCTTTATCCTGAAGAACCTGCTTGGTCGTGCCCTGCCTGGCAAGCTCGTCTGCCTTACAGTTTCCCTCAATGTCCCTATGTCCCGGGACCCATATGAGGTTTACGCGGTTCTGTTGGGCCATCTCCTGAAGAGATCGACGACAGCTGAGCGTCAGTTCAGAGTTGAACGTGTATGAGCCAAGGGATTTGATGCCCGCTTGGCTATCGCTGAAAATAGCGATATATTCTCCGGTAACACGTTTGCTTAACAAGGCCGCGGCGTCCAGGATTGCCGAGACTTCCGCCTGGAAGACGCTACAATGATCAGGTAGTCTGAATGAGAGCTCAAGGTCCAAATCCCTTGAATAAACCCCTCCTCCAACTCTGCCGCCCAACTTCGAGCGGTGGGTGTATATGGAAGTGCCACCATTTGTTTCGGGACACCAAACCGTCCTCTCCCAGTCTTCTCTGCTGGGAATGTTTATTTTGAAACAGCTATCCCCGACTGTAGTGGTCGCACAACGATCTGTGCTTAGAGGGAGAAAGCTGTAAGATTCCAGAATACTGGAGTGTCCAATAGTACCCGCACCCCAACTGGAGGTTTCTCCTAGGCGCAGAGCTGATGCCGCCGCTGACCGAAACCCTTCCAGATCAAGTGGCAAAATGCCCAGAATAGCCTGGAGGGCTTCGTTGGGCGTTGTCCTTAGCGCACCGCTTATACAGATCATATTGGATCTATGGACTTTTCGCAACAGATTCAGGTATGTTGCCTTGCTCAGCGCCGGCCACCATACGACGACTCCATATAGCATGATTGGGCGAATGATGGCCGTGTAGATCCAACTGCATACTCTAGGGCTGAGCCCCCATTTTTTGCCAATGGCTCTTTTGCATGTGTAAAGAGCGATGCAAGCTTTCTTCTGGCGCTGAAGAACATTCTCCTTCCAATTCAATTTCCTGTCCAGAACTATGCCTAGAAACTTGGCCTTATCCGACAAGCCCAGGCGCGTGCCATCAAGTTCTGGTAGGCTTAGTGGCGGTATTTTGTACCGGTTGGTGAAGAGGACAAGTTCCACTTTCCCCGGGTTGATACTAAGTCCTCAGCGAGAGGACCACCTCGAAACCTCTCGCAGTGCTACTTGCACCAGGTCACACAGAGTTTGTGGGAACTTGCCTCTGAATGCAATAGCTAAATCGTCTGCGTATGCCACTATCTTCCCGCCCCCCCAGCTTGTGTCACGTAGCAACGAGTTGACTGTGAGATTCCATAAAAGTGAAGAAGCTATTTTCCTTCCTCTTAGAAGTTGGTCAATTAAACCAGTTAGAGGTCTATCTACGCCCAGATTAGTTAGAGCGGAGTTGATCGCCTCCGGGCTTATATTGTTGAAAGCCCCCTCAATGTCTAAGAAGGCCACGAGACAGTAGTCCTTTTCACACAGCGATTTCTCAATGACAGATACTAGGCTGTGCAGAGCAGTTTCTGTTGATTTACTCTTGGTGTATGCATGCTGATAGCAAGAGATAAGGTTGCTATCAATAGTCGTTGAGAGGTATTCGCTTAGTATCCTCTCAAAGGTTTTGAGTACAAAGGACGAGAGACTGATCGGTCTGTAATCTTTTGGCTCGTAGTGGGATGCCTTCCCAGCCTTAGGGATAAGCACTACCGTGACGCTTCTCCAGGAGCCCGGAATGTGGTTGAGAGCCAGGCAGGCTGTGAAGAGAAATACCAGCCATTTAGCTGATGTCTCCAACGTGTTTATAAGTTGCGCGGGGATAATCCCGTCCGGCCCGGCAGCCTTATACGGTTCAAAGCTCTTAACTGCCCACCTTACCCTTTCCTCAGTGATGGGTATATTTACTGCCAGGTTTGTTGCAGATGCTAGTGGTGCGTCATGCAGATTCCCCGGAAAATGTGTATTCAAGAGCAGCTCAAGGGTTTCCTCTTCCGTGCTGGTCCAGGATCCGTCAGGTTTTCGAAAATAGCTGATGGCGTTTGACTTTTCGAGAGGACTCGTCTAAGTCTCGCTGTGTCGTCGACCTTTTCGACGCCAGTGCAGAAATTTCTCCACGAGGTCCTCTTCGCCTGTCTCAGAGCTTTTTTGTAGGCCCTTAGTTTAGCTTTATATTCGTGCCAGTGAGGCTCAGAGCCGAGGGTCTTGGCCTTGTTAAATTGTTTCCAGCATGATTTGCGGAGCGAGTCCAAATCGTAGGACCACCAATGTGTCCTGTGTTTACCGCGTGGTTTTGGCACTGGACAAGCCTGTCCTAGAGCATTTGAGAGCGCCGATGTAAATGTAGTAACAAGATCCTCCAGCTCCTCTACTGATGAGGGGGCTTGTGAGGGCAGTACTGGCAGGTCTCTGTCTAATATTTCATTGTGTAACTGCCAATTAGTGTTACGTGGATTGCGCTGTTGTTGTTGTTGTTAACAATGCATTGCCCTGTCTAGAGTGTATGATCATTCCGAAGATCTTCATCAAGCTCTTCTAAGGGCAGTCCAAGGAAACGTGCAGTTTCAACAGGGTTTGTCCAGAGGGACAGAGGGGTTAGAAGAGTAGGTTCAGATGAACAATTGAGGAGATGTAGAGTATCATGGGGGGTCCTACCACATGCAGGGCATGTATTTAAGATTGTATCATTAAGTCTGGATAAGTAGGAGTTTAACCTTACACTATAGCCAGACCTAAGCTGTCCCAAGGTCACTCTTGTTTCCCTTGGTAAGGTGCGTTCTTCTTCAGCAATATCCGGTGGAGGACTGTTCAGAACGGGTTCCCTATGTACAGTCACTTCTCAGAGCAGAAAACCCAGGACATCGCCATGGATCTCTGCGCAATGGAACCACCCGGGGTTTTACCTCGGCCAAGGACTGTCACTTTCAATGTAACCCTGTGGATTGCGCTTCATGATAGGTTGTTCTACAATAAAGTCTAGAACCATTTCTATGTAACGGTGGTCGGAGAATGAATGTTCTTCCAGAACCCGCCATTTTCTGACCCACTCATAAGCGCCTTCACTACAGATAGTGAGGTCTATGACCTCCCTGCGGGTCTTAGTGATACAAGTAGGCTCATTACCCACGTTGCAAATTACCAGGTTGGTTGTTAAGAGGTAATCAAACAGAGACTCGCCCCTGGCATTGATATCGGAGCTCCCCCATTGGACATGGTGAGCATTAGCGTCCGCTCCAATAATAAGATTACCCGTGCAGAAATTTGACACCAGGTCTTTCACCTCCGTTTGTGGTGGGGGTTCTTCGGCGTCGTAGGGCATATAGACCGACGCCACCGTCAGGCGGGTGCTGTCGACCGTTAGACTGATAGCGGTAATATCACCATTGGTGTAGTTAGGTAGGAGAAAGGAGTTCAACTCAGACTTGGCCAAAATACACGTTCTGACTTTGCTCTCCTCGCTGGCTCGAATGAGGACCACATCCACGTCGCCTTTAGAAAGACGACTACTTAAAGCAGCCGAAGCCGGATAACATGCTTTCCGCATCGGAATCCTCCGCTTCCTCTTCTGGTAATTCGTTTTCCAGTTCCCCCGGAGCAGCCGAGAAGGCAGCGCGCTGAGCATCACCACGATATACGTGGATAACGATCTGGCCTTCGCTGTAGTGTACTAGGCCATTGCACCTTTTGAGGGGCTCGATTGACTCTTTATTCATGGTGAACATCACCTGTCTGTCGGGCCCTACCGCATCCCCGACCAGATTGACACTCCAGTCATGCGTTGGGAGGGACGGATTCATTAGCCGTAGCATCCCGAGAATTCTCTCGGGTTCGTCAGGGATGGCCGGAATCCACGCCCTTGCCCTTGGACGAGCTGGAATGTCCTTCCAGTCGACGACCTCTATCTTTGCGCCCTTGTAGACTTCACCCAGTTTAGCAGCTGCTGCCTTGTACAGTGCTACGGGTTTTGCATCCTCGCATGCGAGTAATTTAATCTGACCCTGGTGCCAACCCGCATCCGTTACTCCTGCCGAACTACCCGGAAACACCGGAGCAACGTTGAGAAGAATGTTGCCGAGTTCATTTCGCACGTAACGCCACCGGTCCTTGGGGATGGCCAGACGGTCATTGCCTCGGTCAAGGACGCCTATAAGGATCCTGTCCTTGGTTACCTCAGCAAATCTTAGTTTGCCCGCTCCAGGGGTATTCTGATGCCGCTTGGGAGGGGGAATTAACTCCAGGTCCAATCTCTGGCGCTTGAAAGGGTTAACTTTTAACCTCTTTGGCATGTAAGAATTTTGGAAATCCGGTATCACAGCTTTCGCTAGCTCTACTGATTTACTGGAATTCGGCGACAGTGATTCCTTCGGTACCCCTTCATACCTCTTCGGGATCTTTGCAGCCAATCTTTTCTCGTGGTATGTGAAGCGGCGGGGTGATGTCTCCCGGGAGTGCGGACCCGTAGTTGCCATCGCGGTTGCTCTCCTTGCCAACATCTCAGTTGCAGCTTCCTTCTCCTTCGAAACTCCGAGGCCAGGTCGTGAGACCGCTGCCACAGACGTAAAGATACTGGTTTTCATATCAGCGGTTGATGGGAGTTTAGCATCCGCCGTTGTCCGCTTAGCTGCGTTGGCAACCGCACTGGTGCTAGCTCCCATCAAGTCAATCTTATTCGATAGAGGGTTGGTTGACCGACTCGTAGTTGCCATCGCTGTCGATCCCCCCCTTGATTGTGGAACGGAGGTTGTCCTCCGGCGATGTTGTTGCTTTCTCGCCTGCTCCTCCATAGCTCTCCTTTGCTGAGGAGTGAAATTTGGCGTTGTTTGTTTTTTAGATTTTTCGTTTTTATTTAGGTTATTTGAGTTCATCTTGTTCGTACGACCCATCGCCGGACAAGGCCAGCTTAGGGTCAAGGGAAGAGTAGGGGAAAATGTGTCGTCCGCCGCGGCAGAGCCCCGTACCGCGGTAAGGCCATGCTTACTCTCTGAGGCGACCCGGTGTCAGAGAGGCTCCGTTCAAAAACAGCCACGATTTGCCTCCCGGCTGCAAACGTCCAATGGGCACGGTTTCGCATAACACCCTGGATTGGGAAGGGGAAGATCTTTGTCGTCGCGCCAGAGAGGCTAGGCTGCTCTCGTGATGAAGTGCCGTACGGAGCTATGATCAAAAGGGCAGCGTAGCCCTGTGGCTATCGACTTAAGCCCTCGTACCGCGGCAAGGTATCCACCCTTCACGAGGGTCTAGGCGTAGGCGTTTTTCTTATATCTCGTGCACCGCTCAACCGATTTGGATAAAATTTGGCTTTATAGATAGTACGATTCATTCTAAGATTATATGCGTGGGTGTTGCCACTTGGGGCAGTTCACAGGGTTGCCACTTATCTCTTTTTTTTTTTAATAATTGAGCACGATATACCAATTTTGGTATCAAATGAAAGGTATTTTCGACCGTATTCCTAAAATGTAAATCTCAAGCAGGGTTGCCACCTAACCGCATTTTATTTATATTTCTCTATATCTCTGGAACCGCTCGACCGATTTGGATAAAGTTTCGCATTATAGATGGTATGATTCATTCTAAGATTATATGCGTGGGTGTTTCCATTTGAGGCTGTTCACAGGGTTGCCTCCTATCTAAATTTTTTTTAAATATTGAGCAATATATGCCAATATGGGTATCAAATGAAAGGTATTTTTGGTCGCATTTCAAATATGCCAATTTCTAGCAGGGTTGCCAGCTAGGGTTGCCAGCTAGGGTTGCCCCCAAACCGTATTTTATTTATTTTTCATTATATCTCGGGAACCGCTTTGCCGTTTTGTATAAAATTTGGCATTATTAGTAGTATGATTCATTCTAAGACTATATACATGGCGGGTGCCACTTGGGGCGGTTCAAAGGGTTGCCACCTATCTATTTTTCTTTTTTTAATATTGAGCAAGATATGCCTGTATGGGTATCAAGTGAAAGGTATTTGCGACCGTGTTCCAAATATTTAAATTTCAAGCAGGCTTGCCACTTAGTCTTCCTATCTTTCTTCGTACAACTCTCCTTCCTATCTCCCTCCCTTTTGCTCTTCATTGATCTCTTTCCTCCTACCACGCCCCTCTTCCTCTATATCCCATTCGTATTGGCCTCTGCTAATTTAGGCCTAATTCTACCCATGTACCTAATTTTAAGGAAAACGCACCATATGTTAGATATTTGCGAATCGATCGTTTCCCTGGTCCACTTCCCGGAAGTAAGATATTGTGGATCTAAACCATTCTCGAATACATCCTATTAATATTTCGTTATTTCTGAACTTAAGAAGTTAACTTCTTTCATGTGTACTGGCTACACGCGTTTTTTTTTTTAATAACTTCAATATACAGATATCGACCAGTTAAAATTCTATTAAAAGTAGGGATGTTGAAAGTTACAAAAAAAAAACCGCCAAAAATACAGTTTTCACTAGATCTTGGTAATATTATGCTTAAAGTGTCTGTAATTATACACACTAATTTTAGAAAAAAATAAAAAGTTCTTGATTTTTACAACTTCGCATAAAAAAACATTTTCAAAATCAAAATTTTTCAAAAAATCGTAAAAGTTCGACTTTGACCAGCTATTGTTCATGATGGTTTGGTCCACCCCTACATATTATACGTCGTTAAAAGCGTTTTTATACCTTTCATGAACATGAAATGGTATTATAACTTTGGTCCGATGTTTGTAAATATGAGAAGAAGAAGAGATAGACCCATCAATAAGTATACCGAAATGATCAGGATGACGAGATGAGTTGATTTAGCCATGTCCGTCTGTCTGTCTGTCTGTCTGTCTGTCTGTCTGTCTGTCTGTCTGTCTGTCTGTCTGTTTGAACGCAAACTAGTCCCTCAGTTTTTGAGATATTTGGCTGAAATTTTGTATGCGGCCACCATTTTCCAATATAGGAATCATTTGTCGGAACTAGCAAGATCGGACCGATATTACATATAGCTCCCATACAATCGATTGTTCCGATAAACGGATTTTGGGCTATAACTCCTGTAATTAAACACGTAGGAACGTGAAATTTTGTAAGTATCGCTATTTTTATATGCGAAATATCGATGTTGAAAATCATTGAGATGGCATAAATATTTCACATAGCTCCCATACAATCGATTATTCCGATAAGCGGATTTTGGGCTATAAGTCCTGTAATTAAACACATAGGAACGCGAAATTTTGGAAGCATCGCTATTTTTATATGTAAAATATCGATGTTGAAAATCATTGAAATGGGATAAATATTTCACATAGCCCCCATACAATCGATTGTTCCGATAAACGGATTTTGGTAGATAACTCCTGTAATTATATCGGTAGGAACGTGAAATTTCGTAAGTGTCGCTATTTTAGAATGTGGAATGTCGATGTTAAAAATCAATGAGATTGGACCAATATAACACATCGTCCCCATATAATCGATAGCTCCGATAATTTCGGTATGAGCTAAAGTTAAATTCACACAGGCTGTACTGGGGATCAAACAGTGAAAATCGTGACGCTTATTCATGAAAGGTATTTAGCCTTCGGCACAGCCGAAGACAGCTTTCCTTACTTGTTTAATTTATTTTCGAACGAGGTATTGCTTGCGTCCATCACTTTTGTAACATTGTCGAAAATAATTTTTGAATGAAGTGATACCTGAAAAAACACAAAATTACCGATATGTCGAAAACCTGCTCACACAAAATTTTTTTAAAATATGTTGGAATTTTTGGCTGCAAACTAGTGTAATTGACATGAAACTTAAAATGAACATGACCATCATGTATTATTCAAGGCATTCTCACGTATAATTGACATGAAACGTAAAATGAACATGACTATCATGTCTTATTGAAGGCATTATCACGTATAATTGACATGAAACGTAGAATGAACATGACCATCATGTATTATGAAGGCATTCTCACGTATAGTTGACATGGAACGTAAAATGAACATGACCATCATGTATTATTGAAGGCATTCTCACGTATAATTGACATGAAACGTAAAATGAACATGACCATCATGACATGAAACGTAAAATGAACATGACCATCATGTATTATGAAGGCATTCTCACGTATAGTTGACATGGAACGTAAAATGAACATGACCATCATGTATTATTGAAGGCATTCTCACGTATAATTGACATGAAAAGTAAAATGAACATGACCATCATCTATTATTGAAGGTATTCACACGTATAATTGGCATGAAACGTAAAATGAACGTGACCATCATGTTTTATTTATTTATTTATTTAATTAAACTTATAATCAATTATAAAATTTAATTTTGAGGAAAAACAGCACTAGCTTCCAGGGCTATCGGCTGTCATGTTTTATTGAAGGCATTATCACGTATAATTGACATGAAACGTAGAATGAACATGACCATCATGTATTAATGAAGGCATTCCCATGTATAATTGGCATGAAACGTAAAAAACATGACCATCATGTTTTATTGAAGGCATTATCACGTATAATTGACATGAAACGTAGAATGAACATGACCATCATGTATTATTGAAGGCATTCCCATGTATAATTGACATGAAACGTAAAATGAGCATGACCATCATGTATTATTGAAGGCATTATCACGTATAATTGACATGAAACGTAGAATGAAAATGACCATCATGTATTATTGAAGGCATTCCCATGTATAATTGACATGAAACGTAAAATGAACATGACCCTCATGTATTATTGAAGGCATTCTCACGTATAGTTGACGTGAAACGTAAAATGAACATGAGCATCATGTATTATTGAAGGCATTCTCACGTATAATTGCCATGAAACGTAAAATGAACATGACCATCATGTATGATTGGTCGGCAGAAATCCTTGGGCTGAACCCTCCCAGAGGGTGCCGGCTGGTAATAGACACTACAGAAACCCCTACCCAGGGGAGTGCTAGCTAAGTTCAGAAATCAGTGCCATTGGTGCCTTAGCTCTTTAATAGCTCTGGCATATGGAAATGATTCTTGAACGTGGCCTCAAGGTGGGAACCGGGCCACACCCAGATGAAATGGTGGCCCCCCCTAATCCAGGGTGTTATGCGATTCCGTGCCCATTGGATGGTTTGCAGTCAGGGGTATCCGACTGTATTCTTACGGAGCCTCCCGGATATCGGTCCACCTCCGGGAGTAGCGGTGACTTGCTGCGGCATGGGGCTCTGTCGTAGTCGACCGTTTTCACATCCCCTTTTCACATACTTTCAGGCTGCCGAACGGTCTCATCTCAGTAGGCAGCCTACGAACCAGATATTAAATTTTTACTATGAATAAAAACCAAGCCTCGGAGCCCTGCACGGGTAAAGATGCTGCCTCTGGCACAGGCGTTAAAAAGGCCAATACTGGTAAAACCCTGCCACAATCGGGAACCGCTAAGGTGGCACCGATCAGGCCTGCACGGCCTCATACCACTTCTCGGCCACCTGCGCAAGCTAGCAGCAGTAGGACCAAACCCCCTGAGGGCAAGTCCGAACCTGTAACAGCCGGAAAAGCTAGCCCCACTGAGGGAAAGCAACTCCCGGCTGAGCAAACGCAGGTGGCCCGTCTTACGGGCACCTCTGCTCAGCATGTGGCGGAAACCAACACCGGGTCCTCCACGGACAGAGTGAATGCCCCCGCCCATACAAAACTAACTCGTGGCAAGCCGGCTGACCCCCTAGAGGGTTCTAAGGCAAGCAAACGAGTCCCTCTCTCAGTCCGTAATCAGCGGAATCTACGAAATGCCGCCAAAATTGTAGAGAGACTGGGCAAGTCTCCCAGCGATAAGCTGACGGCAGAGCAAAAAAGCTCTCTGGCCTGGGCCAGGAAAATCATTGCGGAAAAATCAACGCGTAACACCGCAAACACCGCAACCAATCCTGCCAATACGGCGCCAACCGGGTCGGATGGGCCAGCCCTTAAAAGGCAGCGGTCGACAGTACACGCCTCGAGCGTCCCTAAAAGGCATAGGCCCATAACCTCTGCCCCCTCTCCACCTGCCCTAACAAAACCGTTCAACGAGGTTGCCAAGGGCAGCATCACGCTGGCGGTTTTGAACCGCGGCCATCCGGATGGGAACATTACCCCGGACAATTGGAAGGATGTCCTGAACGGCCTTCTCAGGCAGTTCAAGGACATTATGGACAAGAATCCGGGTGCTGCTCCCATTATCCGCGATGCCGGCTGGTATCAGGGTAGGATCAAATTAGTTTCCTGCGCAGACGAGCGCTCTTGCCGCCTGTACACACTCGCCATAGCTTCGCTGGGGGAGCTGTGGCCCGGGGCTAAGCTGGATGCCGTCAGTTTGGAAGAAATTCCAAACAGACCGAGAGCTTGGGCCTGGGTCCCAGACGTGCTGGCGGAGCCTGGCGAGATTCTGGGCACCATCGCGCAAAGCAACCCGGGACTACCTTCAAGCGATTGGAGGATAGTCCGCGTGGGCGAGACAAGGGAGAAGCAACGCTATGTCGGTTTCGTCATTAGCGAGGCGTCTCTTCCTTGGCTTGCTAAATGGGATGGAGTGTTAAGCTACGGCTTCTACTCCATCACGTTGAAAGTCAAGCGGGATGGTACCCAGCGAGAGGAGCCGGAGGAGATGGAGACGAAGCCCGAGCTTCAGAGTGATGCGATGGCAGGAAACACCTTGAGTGCACTTGTTACGCTGGACTCTGAGGCAGCAGCTACCTCCATCGAGTCGGCTCCGATGAATTTGGAGGAGGTGGGCAGCGCCTCGAGTGTACCCACCTCCACCGCAGCAAATCTCACGACCCCATGCAACACCTCGAGTGTACATGAGGTCGATATCGAACTAGCACGTAGTGCTCCAGAGTCCGAGAGTGATACACTCTCTGTATCTGAGCTGGCAGGGCAGTTCTCTACCAGCATGGACGAATACCTCCTCCTGGAATCCGACCGGTCAGATGTTGGCTTCGACGATACAATCGTTGAGGTGGCATCGGGCGGGACGGAGCAGGGGGAGATGGACGTCGATGCTGAGTTTTCAGAACGGTCCTGATGGTCCGGATACTGCAAATTAACCTGCATCACTCTAAGGCAGCCTCCGCTGCGCTAATCTTACGCCTCTGCAAAACATCGGAGGCGGTTGTTCTAGTCCAAGAGCCATGGGTCGTCGGTACCAGGGTCTGTGGGCTGAATACCGATGAGTACCAGCTGGTGACGCCACCTGCAAAAGGTAGACTCAGATCATGTATTCTTATCAGAAAAACTCTTTCTTATTTTCTACTATCTCCTTTTAGCGATGATGACTTCACCTGTATCAGCCTCGAGCTGCAGGACTATACCCTCTGGCTGATGTCCGCATACTTTGCGCACGATCGCCCCATCTCTGCACAGGATAGGCTCAGCAAGGCGGTAAAGGAGGCCCAACTCAAGGGGTTTCCGATAGTCATTGGAGCCGACGCCAACGCGCACCACCTCGCATGGGGCTCAACCGACACAAATACAAGGGGTGAGTCTCTTTTTGATTTTATCATAGAAAATAACCTCTGTATCTGTAACTCTGGGGACAAACCAACTTTTGTCACCTCGAATAGGAGGGAGGTTCTAGACATTACTCTGGTTTCAGGACCTTTCTCTGACTTAGTTAAGGAATGGAAAGTTTCCGATGATAACTCCTACTCTGACCATATGTACGTAACTTTTAATCTGCTTCTGCGACCTCCGCCTATGGCGGTTTACAGGAACAGGAGACGTACGGACTGGGACCTTTACAAAGTGGTCCTGTCCTCTACCCTCCAAGAAAACGCTTCTCACGGTAGGTCTTGCCTACCGATAAGATCTGATGAAGCGGCTCTCTCAGACATATCGTTTGCTTCTCTCGGTGAGCTAGACTCACCGTCTAAGATAGACGAAGCAGTAGATCTTGTCACCAATTCTTGTAACGCTGCCTTCATAGCAGCCTGCCCGGAGATTAAAAAAAGGGGTAGAAAGAAACCGTACTGGTGGACCCCTGAAATCTCCGAGCAAAGGAAGAACAGCAGAAAACTCTTTAATCAGGCAAAACAGACAGGGATCTGGTCCCCCTACAGGGACGCCTTAAAATCTTTTAAGAAGTTAACCAGGAGGGCCAAAAGGGAATCCTGGAAAAACTTCACAAGCAATATTGAGGAAGTCTCGGAGGCAAATCGCCTACGTAAGGTCCTCTCCAAAAACCCTACTCCTCTCAGCTGTATTCGTACAGCTGATGGAGAATGGGCCTCATCTAGTGCCGAAATCCTGGATACCCTGGTCACGGCCCACTTTCCGGGCAGCACCTCTCAACCATACCTACCCTCGAACTCGCAATCTAACCCAAGGCCGTCGAGGCCCTTGGACCACTTAGTCAGCAGAAAAGGAGTTAACTGGGCAATCAGGTCCTTCAAACCCTTCAAATCTCCGGGACTAGATGGTATATTTCCCGCCGAACTACAAGCAGCGAGCGATCTTATTAGTCCGCTGCTAACTCAAATCTACAAGGCATGCCTCAACCTGGCCTATATCCCCACGGAATGGACCAAGGCAAAGGTAGTCTTTATACCGAAAGGAGGCAGGACATCCTGCAATAACCCAAAGGATCTCAGACCTATAAGTCTGACCTCTTTCCTCCTAAAAATTCTAGAAAGATTGCTAGATGCCTACATTAGGCGAACGGCAAATCCAGGACTAATCTCCAACAGCCAGCATGCCTACTCCAAGGGCAAGTCCGTAGAGACGGCTCTACACGCTATCACCTCTGGGATAGAGAAGGGACTTGCTTTCAAGGAGTTTACGCTCGGCATTTTTCTTGACATAGAAGGGGCTTTTAACAACGTTCTTCCAACAGCGGTAACGAGCTCCCTGCGTTCGCTGGGAGTGGAAGAGCCTCTAGTGGAGTTCGTTGAACTCCTTCTCCAAAGAAGAACCATTATTTCCGAAATGGGCAATTCTTCACTTACAAGGTATGCCAACAGAGGAACCCCCCAAGGGGGTGTTCTCTCTCCTCTACTTTGGAACCTGACGGTGAACACTCTTTTATCTAGACTAAAGCACACCGGCTGCCGGGTCATTGCCTATGCAGACGACATAGCCCTGACGGCTACTGGCAAGCATCCCTCGGTGCTTAGCGAACTCTTGCAAAATGCGCTGAATCTAACAAAAACCTGGTCTGAGGAATGTGGACTAAGCATCAGCAGTGAAAAAACTGAGATGGTGCTCTTCACCCGCAGACGCAATATACCAGATTTCACCGCCCCATCGCTGAATGGGAGGGTGATCGAACTCTCTACCGAGGTTAAATACCTTGGCGTAATTCTTGACAAAAGGCTGGACTGGAGGCGTAATATGGAGGAACGCTCCAGGAAAGCCACAATGGCGCTCTACGCCTGTAGGTCGGCAATCGGAAAAAAGTGGGGTCTTCAGCCCCACATTGTCCACTGGATCTACACGGCAGTGGTGCGACCTATACTATTCTACGCCGTCACCGTATGGTGGCCGGCTCTCGAGATCGAATCTAACAAAACCAAAGCCACAAAGGTGCAACGGATGGCAGCAATGCTTATTAGCGGTGCCCTCCCCTCCACTCCCACCAAGGCTCTTGAAACCATACTTTTTCTTCTTCCCACTGACCTGTATGGGAAATTTACTGCCAGTTGCAACGCAGCTAGGCTCAACGCACTACAACCCTGGAGGGACTGCAGGTTTGGGCATACCCAGATCCTGAAGCAACTCCCCAACTCTTACTTAAAGCTGGACTACGCAATACCACGGCCTTGCTGGGATAACAAGTTCGAAACGTGGATCCCAGAGAGAAGCGAGTGGAAAAATTGCGTGGAACCGGGAGGTCAAGAAATCTCCGTTTTCACGGACGGCTCTAAACTAGACAACAAAGTCGGCAGTGGAATCTTCTCAAGTAAGCTCGACATTAATATGAGCTTACGCCTTCCAGACCACTGCAGTGTCTTTCAGGCTGAGCTTATAGCTATCTGGGAAGCTGCTCGCTATCTGACTAACCTGCCAGTGACTAACTCTATCTCCATTTTTTCCGACAGCCAAGCTGCCATAAAATCCCTGCAAAGTAGTAAGACGTCGTCACTAGTGGCGATTAAGTGCAGGGAAGCTCTAAATAAGCTATCCGATAAGTGCAGCCTGAGTATAATATGGGTCCCAGGCCATAGTTTTGTATCGGGTAACTGCGCTGCCGATGAGCTAGCAAGGAAGGGCACCTGTCTACATACAATCACCTCCGGCAGCTGGGTGAGCCCCCCTCTAAATACATGCAAGCACTGGCTGCGTTCCCGGTTCATAGAACAAGCCGACGCAAGATGGGCCATGGAGCCGACTTGCAGAACGTCCAGGCAAATTTGGCCCAAACTTAACGAAAAAAGGTCGCAATCGGTAATTCATCTGAATCGCCTATTCATTAGCCCACTAGTGGGCCTTCTTACAGGACACTGTCTTATGGGAACCCATGGCGCTCTCATGGGCCTCTATACAAATGACTTCTGCCGCAGCTGCAGGGACGAGGAGGAGATAGAAAGTGTAGAACACTATCTATGCCACTGTCCCGCTCTGTCGAAAACCAGGTACCGATGTCTCCGCAAACACTCCTTTGGATGCCTCGCGGAGCTAGAATCTGCAAATATAGATGATTTTCTGCGCTACATCAGACAAACGCGCTGGTTTAGCTTCATGGGTGTATGAACTCCGGCCCTAAACACATTGAACCTTGTGGGATCCGTCTGTCCGTCATCACCATATAGAGTTGCAACGTATACGTTGCACTTTGTATGGGGGTGACGGGCGGACGGATCCCTTCAAGGTTTTTATGTGTTTTTGAGGCCTCCTGCCTCGACCTGCCCCAGCGGAGAGGTCGTATGTCAGAAGGTTTCTTACAAAACTTTTTGGGGGATGCGACCTTTCTGCTGGGTCAGGTAGATCTACAGAAAGGGAATTTTTAGGGCTCCTTTCGTGGTATCACAACGGACCAAACTAAGGCCCACGTGAGCCTCCGCGTGGACTGCGGAGGCAGCCACTTTAACATAACATAACATATCATGTATGATTGAAGGCATTCCCATGTATAATTAACATGAAACGTAAAATTAACATGACCATCATGTATTATTGAAGGCATTCTCACGTATAATTGACATGAAACAACATGACCATCATGTATTATTGAAGGCATTCTCACGTATAGTTGACATGTAACGTAAAAGGAACATGACCATCATGTATTATTGAAGGCATTCTCATGTATAATTGACGTGAAACGTAAAATGAACATGACCATCATTACCCAGTTTTACTTCGAAAAGCTGAAGCGGTTGGTGCAGTAACTTTATTTTTTGCGATAAATGAAATAAATATTTTTTTCTGGTGATACACAGCGCAACTTGATATTCACGTACGCCAGTAATTTCTGTTGTTGTTGTTGTAACGATGTGTAGTCCTGCCCAACGCGTATTTTTCCTTAACCTAATTGTCATCAATATCTTCTAACGGGAGTCCAAGGAAACTAGCAGTTTCAATAGGATTGGACCAAAGAGAGATGGGTGTTAGAAGAGTGGGCTCAAATGAGCAAGAAAATAAGTGATTGGTATTGTGGGGGGACGAGCCGCATGCCGGACATACATTCGGCACATCAGGGTTCAGTCTAGATATGTAGGAATTTAACCTACTACAATATCCAGAGCGTAATTGAGCCAGAGTGACCCTTGTCTCTCTAGGAAGATGACGCTCCTCTTCAGAAATGCCAGGTGTTGCGGCATGTAAGACATTGTTTAGCGGACAGAGCGCAGAGTAATGGCCAACAGACGTTGTATGGATATGCCCCAAAGCCTGTTTGTGCACCTGTAGATCAAACGGCGTTGTTATATAGTGACGGATCTCATCAAAATGTTTACGTAGATGCGACCTTATGGTCCTAGGAGGCGGAATGAGTTCAAGCAGTTGTCTACCGGGATGCTGTGGTTTACAGCAGTTCAGTAGGTACTGCTTGTTTAGCATTTCATTATGCTCCCTAACTGGAAGCATTTCCACCTCATTATGTATATGAGATATAGGTGACATAAGGACGCACCCCGTAGCGGTTCTGAGCGCGGTGTTTTGACAGGCCTGAAGCTGACTCCAGTGAACGTCTGCAAGCCCCGGCGACCATATCGGCGACGCATAGTTCAGGATCGGCCGACCAATTGCCTTGTACGTTACCAACAACGTTTCTTTGTCTTTACCCCAAGTACTGCCGGCTAGTGACTTGAGGATTTTGTTGCGGCTCTGTAATTTTGAGACAATTGCAGCTGAATGGGCAGCGAAAGTGTGCATGGTGTCAAAAGTCACTCCTAAAATTTTTGGGTGAGGGACCGTAGGTATTTTATGATCACCTACATAGATTTCTAATTCCATGCCAACCTGCGCCGTCCACGTCGTGAATAAGGTCGCCGAAGACTTTGTTGGCGACAATGTCAAGGTTCGGGCAGTGAGGAACTCGACTAGAGAGGGGAGATAACCATTTATTTTGGAGCACAGCTCATCAACGGAAGTACCAGTTGCCAATATCGTGCAATCGTCTGCGTAAGAAACAATCGTAACTTCTTCTGGTGGAGGAGGAAGCTTCGAAATATAGAAGTTAAACAATAACGGGGAGAGGACACCACCCTGTGGTACCCCTTGTTTTATCTTCATGGCTTTAGATTTTTTGTTTCTAAATACAACAGACGACCGACGACCACTGAGATAATTGGCGGTCCAACGCTTTAGACAGGGGGGGAGTGACGAGTCTTCCAAATCAGCTACAAGTTGCCCATGATTTACTGTGTCAAAAGCTTGACTCAAATCAAGTGCAACTAGAACCGTCCTGTCATTAGGCCTATTTTGATTAAGACCGTCAGTTATCTGAGTGTTTATGACATTTAGAGCAGATGTTGTGCTCCTACCTTTCCTGAAGCCATGTTGGTGCTCGGCTAACATCAAGTGTGATGTGTAGAGCGGGAGTAGGACCGCCTCAAGTGTCTTTACTACTGGCGAGAGGAGTGATATCGGGCGATATGACTCCCCAACGTTAGCTGGCTTGCCAGGCTTTAGTAGTGGGATCACAGTTGCCTGCTTCCATTTGTCGGGTATGACAGCTGTGATCAGAGACAAATTGAAGACGGCCGTTAAATATTTGACTCCCGCTAGGCCGATGTGTTTTAGATGCACCATGGCTATGCCATCAGGGCCGATGGCTTTGGAGTTTTTGGCCTTCCGGATGGCCTCTTGAACCTCTGTAGCGGTGATGGGAACGGGGGCATAGTTTTTGTGTTTATGCGCACGCCTGAAGATTCCACGTCTAGCCTTGTCTTGCGCAGGGTGTGGGACATATTGTCGACAAAAAGCCTGTGCACATTTCCTGGGGTCATTTATTGTCTTGTCACCAAAGGTAATGTCGACATTTTTTGGTGGACCCGAAGGATTCGACAAGGACTTGACGGTGGACCATAATTTCCCAACACCGGTAGAGAGGTTACAAGACCTGAGGTGCTCCTCCCATTTGGTTTGTTTGTGTTCGTTAACCAGCCTTCTGATTTCCACGTTGAGATCACCGATCTGTGGGTCAGATGGATCGATGTTGCGTATGAGGTCACGTTCGTTGGCCAAGGCTGCGGCCTCAGCTGGGAAGTTAGGCCTAATATCTTTTATCCTACCAGCTGGTATAAAACGGGCTGTAGTCTTTTTAATGACCTCACGTATGTTACGCTCGCCAACGTGTACGTCAGTGGGAATGGGAAGATCACCAAAGGAGCTCTCCGTGAATTCCAAAAAGCCGACCCAATTGGCCTTTTTGAAATTCACGTAAGTTCTTTTCTCCGACGTGATAAAATCCGTGGCACGATCGACAGACAGGATAATAGGCAGGTGGTCGGATGACAGGGCCACCATAGGTTGCCAGTTAATGCTGTTAATTAACCCCGGGCTAACAATAGTTAGGTCCGGGGAGCTACTGCAGTTAACAGCCATCCTAGTTGAGGTGTCTCCGTTCACAGTACAGAAAGAGGAGTTATCAATTTGCTCGGCTAATTCCCGTCCTCTGCCGTCCACAGAAAGGTGTGAATGCCACATATCATGATGGGCATTAAAATCGCCCATGATGATACGGTTATCGCCACAAAGAAACGCCCTAAGGTCAGGACGATAACTTCTGGGGCAGCAGGTGACGGGAGGAATGTATATATTGATTAGCTCGAGATCAACGCCACCAGCTTGTATAACTATACCTTGACACTCTAAAAGTAAGTCACTTTGGTCAGTGTTGATATCAAATTCCCTATACTGCACCGTATGGTGTACAAGGAACGCGAGACCACCTCCGCCGTCGGTACGATCATGCCGGAGTACGTGGTAGCCTCCACTCGCTCGGAGATTCGAGTGGGGGCCGAGTTTTGTCTCCTGGATTGCAGCAATTTTGATTTTATGTAGCTGCATAAATGTGGTTATCTCCGCTATCTTGCCGGTCAAGCCGTTGCAGTTAAATTGCAACAATTTAAATTGCGAAGGAGAGGCAATGGCCACTCTGGGAGTTAAAGACTGATGTGTTCGCCCAGATGGTGGTAGGTTATGTCGCGATATTGATCTCCGTTGCAGTCCTGAAGCCGGCGGAATTCGTTCACTGTTAGATGAGTGTACATCCGTCGGCGTTGAGGGCTGCACAACTCGACAGCAAGGCGCGACAAACACATCAGTCCAGAGATTTCTGTTTGCGAGCCCGGAACATATGCGAAGGTGACACAGGCCTAGACAGGAGTTGCACTTGACCGATGCCACAGACGCATATATCCTGTGCCGACATACAGTGCACGAAGAGTGAGGGACCAGAAGTTGATGGACTTGACTTTCATTCGTGCTAGTGCCGGAAGAAGTTATTAAAGAGTTTAGAGACGGGGGCTGAAGCTCAGTAGTGCTACAAGCATCAACTGATGTGCTACGAAGAAAGTAGCCATGAGTGGGTGCTTGTGCTGTTGATGCACTAGGAAGTAAGCTACAGCCGGGAACACATATATTCTGCTGGGCAATATAATTATTGCAGGTCGTGGAGACTTGATTATTATTAGAGGGCGATAAAGCAACATATGAGCGTCGCTTGCCTCGGGACGTCCTTGGGCGTGAACAGCAGGGCGCCACAAAATTTTTATAGAAACTAATGGGCCGATGTGTTTTTGGATCTAGTCCGGAGCAACTAGATTTGTGCAACCAACCTTTGCATGATGCACACTGTACTGAGTGTGATCGTCTTGTATATATTTTCTTCCGACAAACGCAGCAGAACCATTCTCTTGGGCCAGGATTTGGCTCAATGCCAGCCCGGATCAAGAGAATAAGGAGCAGCCGTGCTGCAAGGGGCTGTTCCGGGGATGACAATAGGTGAGGGAATCGTGACGCGTTAGACAGGGTCACTTCGAAATATATTGCTCTTGGCCGAGTCATTATAAAAAAAACAACCCGGGTCGTTTCGGTACGAAGGGTATTGTACAGGTACAAATACCGTTCTCACAGAACCGGCAATACGTGAAACGTAATTTCTGTTAAAAATGCCTTATGTCCATACAGCTTGTATGCGAGCAGCCTAAATTTAGAATATACAAGTAGGAAGTCTAAGTTCGGGTGAACCGAACATTAAATACACAGTGGTAATTTTCAGAACGAGATAACAATGATATAGGCCCTAGGAGGATTTACCTAAAGTTTTTACTATCTTAGCTATTTACCTTACCGAATTATGTCAATTTATGTGATTTTCGAAATTTTCCATATTGAAAATGGGCGTGGTCGGGAAGCGATCTCGTCCAATTTCATCACATATATTGCTTGTATATGTTGTGCCAAATTTCATGACTCTGAAGTTATCAGTTTAAAAGTTTTGACCAGTCGAATATTCCGAAATGCCTCCTTTAAAGATGGGCGTTCCCACGCCCACATCTAACCATTTATCAAAAAATCATAATAGAATGATTGGGAAGTTCATCCTACCAAACTATGTATATCATTTTAGCCATTTCCGTTACCGAGTTATATCAATTTATGTGATTTTCAAAACTTTCCATATCGAAAGTGGGCGTGGTCGGGAAGCGATTTCGTCCAATTACATCAGGTATACTCCCTATTATGCTAGTATACCTTGTACCAATTTCATCGTTCTACCGTAATCAGTTTAAAAGTTATGACCCGTGAAATTTTCAAATATGCCTCCCTGAAAAGTGGGCGATGCCACGCCTACTTTAAAAAATTTATCAAAAAATCATAATAGAATGACGAGGGGGTTCATCCTACCAAACTATATCATTTTAGCTATTTCCGTTATCGAATGATATCAATTGAGGTGACTTTCCAAGCTTTCGATATCGAAAGTGGGCGTGGTTGGAGAGAGATTTTTTCCAATTTCATCAGGTATACTCCCAACGATACTAGTATGCTTTGTGCGAAATTTAATCGTTCTACCCTAATCGGTTTAAAAGTTACGACCAGTCGAATTTTTAAAAATGCCTCCCTTAAAAGTGGGCGAGGCCACGCCCCCTTTAGAAAATTTATCAAAAAATTATATCATTTTACCCATTTCCGTTACCGAATTATGTCAATTTAAGAGATTTTAGAAATTTTCGATATCGAAAGTGGGCGTGGTTGGAGTGCGATTTTATCCAATTTCATCAGGTATACTCCCAACGATACTAGTGTTCTTTGTGCCAAATTCCATCGTTCTATCGTAATCAGTTTAAAAGTTACGACCAGTCAAATTTTCAAAAATGCCTCCCTTAAAAGTGGGCCGTGCCACGCCCACTATAAAAAATTTATAGAAAAATCATGAGACATTAACCAGGGGGATTCACCTATCAGATTATATCATTTTAGCTATTTCAGCTACCAAGATATTTCAATTTGTGTGATTTTCGAAATTTTCGATATCGAAAAAGGGGGCGTGGTTATCATCCGATTACGCCCATTTTTAATAGCAACCTACCTTGGCCATAAAGTGACCTGTATACAAAATTTCATGCAAATATCTAAATTTTTGCTCAAGTTATCGTGTACAGAGACGGACGGACGGACATGCCTTAATGAACTCGTCTTTTCATCCCAAGAACTTTCATATATGGAACTCTATACCTATCTCGATTATTTTTTGTCGTTACGTACTACCGTTATGTGAACAAAATTATAAAACCCCTGTACTAGTACTAGTACACTGGGTATAAAAAAGAAATATCC